>SJYX01007680.1:41868-66328 GCA_006410675.1 Oreotragus oreotragus | reverse complement strand
GTCATGTATGGATGTGAGAGTTGGACTGTGAAGAAGGCTGAGCACCGAAGAAATGATGCTTTTGATCTGTGGTGTTGGAGAAGACTCTTGAGAGTCCCTTGGACTGCAAGGAGATCCAACCAGTCCATTCTGAAGGAGATCAGCCCTGGGATTTCTTTGGAAGGAATGATGCTAAAGCTGAAATTCCAATACTTTGGCCAGCTCATGCAAAGAGTTGACTCATTGGAAAAGACTCTGATGCTGGGAGGGATTGGGAGCAGGAGGAGAAGGGGACGACCGAGGATGAGATGGCTGGATGGCATCACTGATTTGACGGATGTGAATCTGAGTGAACTCCAGGAGTTGGTGATGGACAGGGAGGCCTGGCGTGCTGCGATTCATGGGGTCACAAAGAGTCGGACACGACTGAGCGACTGAACTGAACTGAACTGAACCACAAAAGAAACCTCACATCAGTGTTCAATATAAGGGCAATTAAAAGAGAAACCAGTGTCTCTTACCCTAAGGATATGATCAGATTTAATTGATAGCATGCGCATCAAGTAGGAAAACTCTAATCATAATGACTTTGTTTGTAATAATATGTCTTATTATATGGGCTAATACCCCCTCTCAAGAAACAGCAAGAACTCAAACACAAACTTAGCCTAAAGCCTGAAATGAATATTGAAAACTGCAAGTTATATGCTCTATCTCTCTTGTGACTTCCTGACACTATCTACAAAAGAAAGCAGCAATGCAATTAGAGACTGTCATTCATGTTTGTAATAATATGTCTTATTATATGGGCTAATACCCTCTCTCAAGAAACAGCAAGAACTCAAACACAAACTTAGCCTAAAGCCTGAAATGAATATTGAAAACTGCAAGTTATATGCTCTATCTCTCTTGTGACTTCCTGACAGTATTTACAAAAGAAAGCAGCAATGCAATTAGAGACTGTCATTCCTTATGTTTTTGTTTTTTTAAAGGCATTAAGTTATATCATAAGGACACACTCTTAGTCAACCGACTTTATTTGTTTTCTCAGCAAATATTTGCAATTTACTTTAGAAAGGCATTTGACAATATAAAATGAAATGATCCCAATGTGTGATCCTCCTTATTTTGATTTGATATTTTATTTCACTGTATTTAGCAATTACCCTCTGTGAACCTCCACCCTCCTTGTGTTGGTACTCATTTGTGTGTTTACAGGAAGCAGTATAACAAGGTGACTAAAAACACCACTTCCGGTTGTTGTTTAGTGACTAAGTTGTGTCCGACTCTGCAGCCTCATGGACTATAGCCTGCTAGGTGACTCAGTCCATGGAGATTTTCAGGCAAGGATAGTAGAGTGGGTTGCCATTTCCTTCTGCAGTTGATACCAACTCCATAACTTTTTAGGCCTGTGACTCGCTTGACCCTTAATTCCTCATATGAGAAGTGGGAATAATTGGCTACTACCTGAAAAGGAAAGTGGTGATGATTATTGAATTAAATATGTAATTGCTGAAGAACTTTTTTATTCTGTCCCTATCATCTCATGCCTGGTGACAGAGATTGTCTCTAACTGATCTTGATTCCTCTTGTACTTCCTATTTAGTCTACTCTCTGAGCAGTAAAGAAACTGATCTTTTACATGTGCACTAAATTATGGCATCCCCTTGCTCCACACCTTCAAATGGCTTGAGATCATGTTTAGAATAAAGTCAAAGTTCTCACTGTTACCATAAGTCTCTTTTTCAAATATCCCACCACTGAAACACTTGCTAGTAAGGCCACAATGGTTTTCTTGTTTTCCTAAAATACAGCAAACTGTTTGCATTATGACCTTTGTTCTTCCCCTGGCATTCACCTGACTACTCTTTCCAGTTCTCTGATGAAATGCCATTTTATCATAGAAGCTTAGTCTAAGTATCTTGTCCCAGATTGCTCAAGCTCAATGCATATTTTAGTTCCTCTTCTCTCTAGGCTCTTCTTATTTCTCTTCCCTCGGTCTTCCCTCCTACCCCTTCTAGCCGCATTGATGTTCTTTCAATTTTCTTTATACTTACTTCCAATTACAGGTAACAGGAGGTAAGCCTCAATTGTAGTTAGTGATGTGAGGTAGGGAGCTAGGTTAAAATATGAAAAACATTGAGGGATTATTTTTGGAAATAAATTATTGTCCTCACTAAATTACATCAAAGCCTTTGTTGAAGGTAACTTGACTATGTATGTGTGGCTTAAATTTTACACTTCTACTCTGTCTTTTGATGTGTTTGCCTATCCTTTACCAGTACCATGCTGTCCTGAATACTGCTGTTTTATGTCAAGAGTTGGCAATTTTTGTTTCATAAAGGACCAGATGATACATATTTTATGCTTTAGTGGCCACATTATATATCATTTGTTTATTTGTATAACTCTTTCAAATGTAAAAACTATTCTTAGCTCTTAGGGGATACAAAAGCAAGTCACAGCAGGGGTTGGCCCACAATTTAGTAAAAATTAAATTATTATACTAATAATTAAAATTAAGTAACATAAGTTCAAAACCCAGTTCAATACCTGGGTGGGGAAGTTCCCTTGGTGAAGGGATAGGCCTCACATTCCAGTATTTTTGGGCTTCCCTGGTGGCTCCTGTGTTCAGTCCCTAGGTTGGGAAGATCCGCTGGAGGTGGGCATGGCAACACACTCCAGTATTCTTGCCTGGAGAATCTCCATGGACAGAGGAGACTGGTGGGCTAGAGTCCATGGGGTTGCAAAGAGTTGGACATGACAGAGCAACTAAGCACAGCACAATGTAAGTTCTCTAATTTTGTTCTCTTAAAATTTTGTTTAGCAATTCTAAATACTTTAGTATGGCATACACAATTTAGTATTAGGTTATCAAAATCTGCAGTAAAACTTCTTGGGGTTATTATTGTAATTGAATTGGGTTGCATTGATTTTACAGACTAATTGGGGAATAATTTATATTTTTATGATTTCAAAATATTATACTCGAATGCCTGTACTAGTTAACTTTATGACTGAAAATGACAAAATAATGTAGCATTCAGACTAAGACAAATTCAGCTGAGATGGCTCCCTGAGATAATTTACTCACTTGATAATGACACTGAGCTAGTGTGTGGGTAGGTAGGTGAGTGGGTGTGGTGTGGCATGGTTTGGCATGGTGTCGAGATGAATGTATGGTTCTATAGCACTGTGAGGTGAAGTTCTGAATTCCTTCCAATTCCCATGACCAATCAGAAGTGACAAAGAGTCTTACTCAGATTAATTTTGCCTAGAAATTGAAAGAAAGCATAGAGAAACTATGGTTATGATCCATAGCTTTTCAGACTAGATACCACCAATCTTCTGTAACAACCAATTCAGGAAATTGGTGTTTAATGGTAAACCACAATAATAATTGGCAGACAGCACAGTCAGATGATTCATTTCACTTGTCTTAGTGGCAAAATAAAAATGGCTATAAACTCAGTCTGGACACCCATATTTATATCAGTCATGGAGACCACACTTTGATGCCAGGGGTAGTGGAGGGGAGGGCAGCTCCTGAATGAATAGATCCCTATGTCCATGAATGAAGAACTGTTTTACAAAAAGTTACTCAATAATTTTTTGTGATTCTGTGGCTCACCTTTCTGTAGGTGTCTTGCTATGCTTTCACACTTTTATTTTGTGCTCTGTGCATTTCTATATCTTGTCTTCTTTCCAAAGTACATATTTGAGCAAGTTTAGCATAATTTTAAACCATTAAAAGAGAAGTTCTTTGAAATTTTTCTAACAGCTCATTAGTCTTAGCATTGAAATTCCCAGTACTACATTAGTCATCTGTTAGCCTTATTATTGACCACATTGTTCCTCATTATTTACTGATGCTCTTAATTTAGAACCACAAGGAATCATAGTTTTGGGAACATTTTCTTATTCAGTATGGCAAAGATTTGAGAATAACACAGCAGCTAGTTGGAAGCTCTCTTTCACTTTGATGCCAAACCTTTCCACTATTTTATTTTTATCCTTAAGAAAATACCTAATGATTATCTTTTTTGTTTCAGAAGTTTTAAGATAGCTATCACAAAGCAATTCATGACTTCACTTAGATTCTAAGGTCAATTCAATTATTAAAAAAGGGAAAAGTCTCCCACTTCTTTTTTGAAAGAATCTTGGCTGAATGGGAATTCAAGTATCGAATATACAATACATTTTATGCACTAAAATTCTGGCAGCAGGGTTTGAAAAGTAATTTGTTTAGCTACCACAGTGATAAGTTTTATCAGATAATGAGACACATAACTATCACACTGTGACATGCTGTGCTTACTTTTTCAGTCATATCCGACGCTTTGCGAGCCCATGGACTATAACCCTCCAGGCTCCTCTGTCCATGAGATTCTCCAGGCATGAATGCTGGAGTGAGTTGCCATGCCCTCCTCTAGGGGATCTTCCCAACCCAAGGATCGAACTCAGGTCTCCCTCAAGGCAGGTAGATTCTTTACCATCTGAATCACCAAGGAAGCCCTTTATCATGTTGGTTGTTTGTAATCAAAGGAGATAACAGGGCAGTTATTTATAGGATCAAGAAGTCTCAAATATTGGAGGCAACACCTGTATCTAATCTTGACTCAGTAGAGACTGCCTTTTGGTTTTTAGATGCCATTTCCTTTTGGCTCTGCTATTTACATTGCAGATATATCTGTAAAGTGCTAAGGGCTATATTCTGTATAGACAGATATTTATTAAGATTTAACTTATATTTATCATCCAGTCTGAGACGTATATGCTGATAACATTTTAAGAATATCATTATAATTTTAAAAATATTTATTTAGTGACCTAAATGTTAGTTTTATCATATGTGTGTGTTAAATCACTTCAGTTGTGTTCAATTCTTTGCAATCCTTGGACTGTAGCCCTCCAGGCTTCTCTGTCCATAGGATTCTCCAGGCCAGAATCCTGGAGTGCGTCCCCATGCCTTTGAGGGGATCTTCCTGACCTAGTGATCGAACTCACAGTTCTTATGTCTCTTGCATTGGCAGGAAGGTTCTTTACAACTAGTGCCACCTGGGAAGCCCCAGGTTCACCATATTGACATTCAAATAAAAATGCTTATTCAAAAGTATTTTTAAATAAAGTTATGTACTCTTTTAAAATATCATCTATCTGTGTAAACTGAAGCATGTTCAAAAGTGTTACATTGAATATCTGATCATTTGCAAGAGCTTAAACAGAAAATACTTATTTGTGAATTTTGATCACTTTGATACAACCATATATTTTTCAATTTAATGTTTCTTTCAACCTAAGCTAGTATGTAGAATGAATAAGTGCTTCTCATTCAAAAATAAATTTGGTAGCAGAAATTATAATGATTTGAAAAATATCAATAAATCACCACATTGAAGAAAATTTCCTCAGTAAAATATTTAGTCTCTCATGGCCTTTAGAGCCAAGAAGTACCCAATAATGTTCAAGTCTAGAAAGTTGTATATTAGTGAGTGATAGTTCACATTCAATTAAGGAAAAGACAATAGGGTTAAACACAAGTAGAAGGCTTTGCATAGAAATTCTATTGGTGTCTAATGGGTAGAGGTCAGAGATGCTGCTAAATATCTACAACATACAGAACATCAGCCAAAAAATCATCTGACCCAAAATGTCAATATAGTTCCATAATTGAGACATCCTACCTAGTTTTTTTAATGTCTGTGTAAAATATGGAATCTTGATAAAAGCACAAAATTTCTGATGTGATTCTCACCAGTTTGAATAAAGAGCAACCCTTATATTCCTTAACCTATATTCACACCTAAATTAATTAGACTAAAATAAAATGCATTACTGTTTTCACTAGCCAGTCACAATAGCCAAGGAAGCCCTTATGAAATTAGAATCATAGGTTTCCTTTGTTGCTCAGCTGGTAAAGAAGCCATCTGCAGTGCAGGATACCTGGGCTCGATCTCTGGGTTGGGAAGATCCCCTGGAGAAGGGAAAGGTTACTCACTCCAGTATTCTGGCCTGGAGAATTCCATGAACTTTAAAGTCCATGGGGTTCAATACAAGATACAGGATGCTTGGGGCTGGTGCACTGGGATGATCCAGAGAGATGATATGGGGATGGTGGTGGGAGGGGTGTTCAGGATTGGGAACTCATGTACACCCATGGCAGATTCATGTCAATGTATGGCAAAACCAATACAGTAATGTAAAGCAAATAAATAAATAAATAAATAAATAAGTTTTAAAAAGTGTTAACTGCATTAAATAAAAATTTAAAAAATAAGAGAAATAAAAATAAAATAAATAAATAAAGTCCATGGGGTAGCAAAGAGTCAGACACAACTGAGCGATTTTCATTTTCACTTTCAAATCTACTGTATTAATCAGGTTTTTGTCTGATTAATACAGTTTTAGGTGTTGAGAAATTTCTACTCTAAATTAAGGTTTCTGCATTCCCTGCTCTGGTCCATGGAAAAAACTGTCTTCCATGAAACCAGTGCCTGGTGTCAAAAATGTTAGGGACAATTGGTATGCAGGTTTCTGGATAAGGTGCCTCAACCAGCATCCTCCATGACCACCACTACTGTAGGGTCTGCAGTCTAGACTAAAAAGATCATTTGACTGCTGGGAAGTCTTTTCTCTCAATAACTATAACTTACTGATAAAAAAAGATCTCTGTCATAACTGCCCAGATAAGCAATATGGGATTCAATACTAATGCCATTGGCAAAGCATTTGTCATTTCAAACTAGCAGGGATAGATTTTCTGATCCTTACAGACAATTTTTAATCTTGGATGATATGTGCACAGGTACACATCTCATTCCTTATTCAGATATTTGCAGTTTACAAGTGGCCTTAGAATAACCTGGTGGTTAATAATGGCAACCTTCCACCCAGTTCAAAATTCACATATAACTTTAATGTCAGCCCTCTGCATCTGTGATCAGCCACTGAAGATTCAAGCAAGCAGCAATCATGTAGCATTTTAGTACATATTTATTGAAAAGTATCTACATACAGGTAGACACATGTGGATATACACACATTGCCTATCTTTTTCAGCTTGAAAAGCTATTTTATATTTTAATATGAATTTATTTATTTTAATTGGAAGTTAATTACTTTAAAATATTGTATTGGTTTTGCCATACATCAACATGAATCTGCCATGGGTATACATGTGTTCCCCATCCTGAACCCCCCTTCCACCTCCCTCCCCATACAATCCCTCTGGGTCATCCCAGTACACCAGCCCCAAGCATTCTGTATCCTGCATGGAACCTGGACTGGTGATTCATTTCATATATGATATTATACATGTTTCAATGCCATTCTCCCAAATCATCCCACCCTCTCCCTCTCCTTCTCCCACAGAGTCCAAAAGACTATTCTATACATCTGTGTCTCTTTTGCTGTCTCACATATAGGGTTATCCTTACCAACTTTCTAAATTCCATATATATGCATTAGTATACTCTATTGATGTTTTTCTTTCTGGCTCACTTCACTCTGTATAATAGCCTCCAGGTTCATCCATCTTTGTGACAGTACCATACCTGTCTCTTATACACATCTCTGTCTCTTTTGCTGTCTCACATATGGGGTTATCCTTACCAACTTTCTAAATTCCATATATATGCATTAGTATACTCTATTGATGTTTTTCTTTCTGGCTCACGTCACTCTGTATAATAGGCTCCAGGTTCATCCACCTCATTAGAACTGATTCAAATGTATTCTTTTTAATAGCTGAGTAATACTACTTCATTTTTATTGAAATATATTAAATATTTGACAGATAACATTGTGAAAATTTTGGTTGTACTGCAAAATGATATTTTGTATATTCTAATATGATCTCCATTGTACAGATAGTTAGCTCCTCTATCATGTCACATAATTATCATTTCTCCTTTGTGATGGGAATAATTAAGATCTAGTTTCTTAGTTAATTTGATGATTATAGTACAATAAAGTCTATATTCACTATAAAAAATAAAAACAAAATAAATTTCAATTTCTGTTCTAAATTTGATATGTCTCTCCTTTAAAGAATGGCAAAAATGCCAAGAAGACTCAACCACATATCACTAAACTGTAAATATACCTTGAGAGCTGGAATCTGTTCAATTAAGCAGATTTTCAGGAATAGACTTTGAATAAGTTCTTATCAATCTGCTAGGCACTAACAATATTGTTGTTGTGGTAGTGGTGGTTGTTAAGTTGCCCAAATGTGTCTGACTCTTTGCGACCCCATGGACTGCAGCATGCCAGGTCTCTCTGTTCCTCACCATCTCCTGGAGTTTGCCCAAGTTCATGTCCCTTGCATCGGTGATGCCATCCAGCCATCTCATTCTCTGACACCCTCTTCTCCTTCTGCCTTCAGTCTTTCTCAGCATCAGGGACAGCAACATTATCACTATCTTAAATCTAGAGTTTGAGCTCACTCCCAAATCTAAATCCCAAAACAATGCATCCCTTGCATCGGTGATGCTATCCAGCCATCTCATTCTCTGACACCCTCTTCTCCTTCTGCCTTCAGTCTTTCTCAGCATCAGGGACAGCAACATTATCACTATCTTAAATCTAGAGTTTGAGCTCACTCCCAAATCTAAATCCCAAAACAATGCTGTGTAAGTAAATACAAATAGACTCAGTTACCAGCCAAGGACACTTGGAGTTTATGAGACTGAAGAACTTTTCCAAAGGTGCACAGGCAGTGAACGGTCAGAAGAGACTTTTATACCATATTTCCATATTTTCCAAACATCATGAATGATCTTTCTACATTGTTTCCAAAAAATATCAACTAGCTGCCGTTACTGAGTGCTCAAAACAAATCTTTACCTTTGTAGCTAATCCTGGAAACATTTCTGTGAGGTAGACATTATTATAATTGTATTACACATATAAACACTGTTGATTAACTAAGCTGTGATGTGTGCATAGGCACAAGACTGCTGGACCCATGCTGTTGCCTCAGTCTCTACTAAAGACCATAAAGTCTCCCAACTTCACAGTCATCTAGATGTCACTTGCATTTTGTACACAGGGGTGTCCTGGAAGATTTTTGCAAATCCTTTCCTAGAATAATATTATATCTTGCTTCTGCTTATTAAGATTTTCATCACACATTCACCTGTTTGGGAAGAATGTACATTTATGGGTAAGAAGAGAAAACATCAAGAGAGAATTATAGAAACATTATAATTCCTCGGTAATCATTAAAAATGGAAGTAAAGTCTATCAATTTTTATATATTCCTCAGTTTTGGTGAATTTATACCTGTTTCTAGGGAAAAAAAGAAAAAATATTTTCTACTTTTAAATGTTCCATTAAGACAATGAATTATTTCTTTCTTTTTTTGCATTTTTATTTTAATTTTTTATTTATTTTAATTGGAGGTTAATTACTTTACAATATTGTATTGGTTTTGCCATACATCAACATGAATCCACCACAGGTATACACGTGTTCCCAATCCTGAACCTCCCTCCCTCCTCCCTCCCCATACCATCCCTCTGAGTCGTCCCAGTGCACCAGCCCCAAGCATCCAGTATCATGCATCGAACCTGGACTGGCGATTCATTTCATATATGATATTATACATGTTTCAATGCCATTCTTCCAAATCATCCCACCCTTTCCCTCTCCCACAAGGTCCAGAAGACTGTTCTATACATCTGTGTCTCTTGCGGTCTCACATAAAGGGTCATCATTACCATCTTTCTAAATTCCATATATATGCGTTAGTATACTGTATTGGTGTTTTTCTTTCTGGCTTACTTCACTCTGTATAATTGGTTCCAGTTTCATCCATCTTATTAGAACTGATTCAAATGTATTCTTTTTAATGGCTGAGTAATACTCCATTGTGTATATATACCACAGCTTTCTTATCCATTCATCCGCTGATGGACATCTAGGTTGTTTCCATGTCCTGGCTATTATAAACAGTGCTGCAATGAACATTGGGGTACATGTGTCTCTTTCTATTCTGGTTTCCTCGGTGTGTATGCCCAGCAGTGGGATTGCTGGGTCATAAGGCAGTTCTATTTGCAATTTCTTAAGGAATCTCCACACTGTTCTCCATAGTGGCTGTACTAGTTTGCATTCCCACCAACAGTGTAAAAGGGTTCCCTTTTCTCCACACCCTCTCCAGCATTTATTGCTTGCAGACTTTTGGATCGCAGCCATTCTGACTGGTGTGAAGTGGTATCTCATTGTGGTCTTGATTTGCATTTCTCTGATAATGAGTGACGTTGAGCATCTTTTCATGTGTTTGTTAGCCATCCGTATGTCTTCTTTGGAGAAATGTCTATTTAGTTCTTTGGCCCATTTTTTGATTGGGTCGTTTATTTTTCTGGAATTGAGCTGTATAAGTTGCTTGTATATTTTTGAGATTAGTTGTTTGTCAGTTGCTTCATTTGCTATTATTTTCTCCCATTCAGAGGGTTGTCTTTTCACCTTGCTTATAGTTTCCTTTGTTGTGCAGAAGCTTTTAATTTTAATTAGATCCCATTTGTTTATATTTGCTTTTATTTCCAGTATTCTGGGAGGCGGATCATTGAGGATCCTGCTGTGATTTATGTCGGAGAGTGTTTTGCCTATGTTCTCCTCTAGGAGTTTTATAGTTTCTGGTCTTACATTTAGATCTTTAATCCATTTTGAGTTTATTTTTGTGTGTGGTGTTAGAAAGTGATCTAGTTTCATTCTTTTACAAGTGGTTGACCAGTTTTCCCAGCACCACTTGTTAAAGAGATTGTCTTTACTCCATTGTATATTCTTGCCTCCTTTGTCAAAGATAAGGTGTCCATATGTGTGTGGATTTATCTCTGGGCTTTCTATTTTGTTCCATTGATCTATATTTCTGTCTTTGTGCCAGTACCACACTGTCTTGATGACTGTGGCTTTGTAGTAGAGCCTGAAGTCAGGTAAGTTGATTCCTCCAGTTCCATTCTTCTTTCTCAAAATTGCTTTGGCTATTCGAGGTTTTTTGTATTTCCATACAAATCTTGAAATTATTTGTTCTAGTTCTGTGAAAAATACCGCTGGTAGCTTGATAGGGATTGCATTGAATCTGTAGATTGCTTTGGGTAATATATTCATTTTCACTATATTGATTCTTCCAATCCATGAACATGGTATATTTCTCCATCTATTAGTGTCCTCTTTGATTTCTTTCATCAGTGTTTTATAGTTTTCTATATATAAGTCTTTAGTTTCTTTAGGTAGATATATTCCTAAGTATTTTATTCTTTTCGTTGCAATGGTGAATGGAATTGTTTCCTTAATTTCGTTTTCTACTTTCTCATTATTAGTGTATAGGAATGCAAGGGATTTCTGTGTGTTGATTTTATATCCTGCAACTTTACTATATTCATTGATTAGCTCTAGTAATTTTCTGGTGGAGTCTTTAGGGTTTTCTATGTAGAGGATCATGTCATCTGCAAACAGTGAGAGTTTTACTTCTTCTTTTCCAATTTGGATTCCTTTTATTTCTTTTTCTGCTCTGATTGCTGTGGCCAAAACTTCCAGAACTATGTTGAATAGTAGCGGTGAAAGTGGACATCCTTGTCTTGTTCCTGACTTTAGGGGAAATGCTTTCAATTTTTCACCATTGAGGATAATGTTTGCTGTGGGTTTGTCATATATAGCTTTTATTATGTTGAGGTATGTTCCTTCTATTCCTGCTTTCTGGAGAGTTTTTATCATAAATGGATGTTGAATTTTATCAAAGGCCTTCTCTGCATCTATTGAGATAATCATATGGCATTTATTTTTCAATTTGTTAATGTGGTGAATTACATTGATTGATTTGCGAATATTGAAGAATCCTTGCATTCCTGGGATAAAGCCTACTTGGTCATGGTGTATGATCTTTTTAATGTGTTGTTGGATTCTGATTGCTAGAATTTTGTTGAGGATTTTTGCATCTATGTTCATCAGTGATATTGGCCTGTAGTTTTCTTTTTTTGTGGCATCTTTGTCAGGTTTTGGTATTAGGGTGATGGTGGCCTCATAGAATGAGTTTGGAAGTTTACCTTCCTCTGCAATTTTCTGGAAGAGTTTGAGTAGGATAGGTGTTAGCTCTTCTCGAAATTTTTGGTAGAATTCAGCTGTGAAGCCGTCTGGACCTGGGCTTTTGTTTGCTGGAAGATTTCTGATTACAGTTTCAATTTCCGTGCTTGTGATGGGTCTGTTAAGATTTTCTATTTCTTCCTGGTTCAGTTTTGGAAAGTTGTATTTTTCTAAGAATTTGTCCATTTCTTCCACGTTGTCCAATTTATTGGCATATAATTGCTGATAGTAGTCTCTTATGATTCTTTGTATTTCTGTGTTGTCTGTTGTGATCTCTCCATTTTCATTTCTGATTTTATTGATTTGATTTTTCTCCCTTTGTTTCTTGATGAGTCTGGCTAATGGTTTGTCAATTTTATTTATCTTTTCAAAAAACCAGCTTTTGGCTTTGTTGATTTTTGCTATGGTCTCTTTTGTTTCTTTTGCATTTATTTCTGCCCTAATTTTTAAGATTTCTTTCCTTCTACTAACTCTGGGGTTCTCCATTTCTTCCTTTTCTAGTTGCTTTAGGTGTAGAGTTAGGTTATTTATTTGACTTTTTTCTTGTTTCCTGAGGTATGCCTGTATTGCTATGAACTTTCCTCTTAGCACTGCTTTTATAGTGTCCCACAGATTTTGGGTTGTTGTGTTTTCATTTTCATTCATTTCTATGCATATTTTGATTTCTTTTTTGATTTCTTCTGTGATTTGTTGGTTATTCAGAAGCGTGTTGTTCAGCCTCCAAATGTTGGAATTTTTAATAGTTTTTCTCCTGTAATTGAGATCTAATCTTAATGCATTATGGTCAGAAAAGATGCTTGGAATGATTTCGATTTTTTTGAATTTATCAAGGTTAGATTTATGGCCCAGGATGTGATCTATCCTGGAGAAGGTTCCGTGAGCACTTGAGAAAAAGGTGAAATTCATTGTTTTGGGGTGAAATGTCCTATAGATATCAATTAAGTCTAACTGGTCTATTGTATCCTTTAAAGTTTGAGTTTCCTTGTTAATTTTCTGTTTAGTTGATCTATCCATAGGTGTGAGTGGGGTATTAAAGTCTCCCACTATTATTGTGTTGTTGTTAATTTCCCCTTTCATACTTGTTAGCATTTTTCTTACATATTGTGGTGCTCCTATGTTGGGTGCATATATATTTATAATTGTTATATCTTCTTGGATTGATCCTTTGATCATTATGTAGTTTTTTTTGTCTCTTTTCACAGCTTTTGTTTTAAAGTCTATTTTATCTGATATGAGTATTGCTACTTCTGCTTTCTTTTGGTCTCTATTTGCATAGAATATCTTTTTCCAGCCCTTCACTTTCAGTCTGTATGTATCTCCTGTTTTGCAGTTGGTCTCTTGTAGACAACATATATAAGGGTCTTGTTTTTGTATCCATTCAGCCAATCTTTTTGTCTTTTGGTTGGGGCATTCAACCCATTTACGTTTAAGGTAATTATTGATAAGTATGATCCCGTTGCCATTTACTTTATTGTTCGGGGTTCAAGTTTATACACCATTTTTGTGTTTCCTGTCTAGAGAATATCCTTTAACATTTGTTGGAGAGCTGGTTTAGTGGTGCTGAACTCACTCAGCTTTTGCTTGTCTGCAATGCTTTTGATTTCTCCTTTATATTTGAATGAGATCCTTGCTGGGTACGGTAATCTGGGCTGTAGGTTATTTTCTTTCATCACTTTAAGTATGTCTGGCCATTCCTTCCTGGCCTGAAGAGTTTCTATTAAAAGATCAGCTGTTATCCTTATGGGAATCCCCTTGTGTGTTATTTGTTGTTTTTCCCTTGCTGCTTTTAATATTTGTTCTTTTTGTTTGATCTGTGTTAATTTGATTAATATGTGTCTTGGGGTGTTTTGCCTTGGGTTTAACCTGTTTGGGACTCTCTGGGTTTCTTGGGAAATAATCCCATTTTAGGTACGTTTTCAACTATTATCTCCTCAAGTATTTTCTCATGGTCTTTCTTTTTGTCTTCTTCTTCTGGGACTCCTATGATTTGAATGTTGGGGTGTTTAACACTGTTATGGAGGTCTCTGAGATTGTCCACATTTCTTTTAATTAGTTTTTCTTTTTTCCTCTCTGATTCATTTATTTCTACCATTCTATTTTCTAATTCACTAATCCTATCTTCTGCCTCTGTTATTCTACTATTTGTTGCATCCAGAGTGTTTTTGATCTCATTTATTGCATTATTCATTATATAGTGACTCTTTTTTATTTCTTCTAGGACCTTATTAAACCTTTGTTGTATCTTCTCAATCCTTGTTTCCAGGCTATTTATCTGTGATTCCATTTTGATTTCAAGATTTTGTATCATTTTCATTATCATTATTCAGAATTCTTTATCAGGTAGATTCGCTATCTCTTCTTCTTTTGTTTGATTTGGTGGGCATTTATCCTGTTCCTTTACCTGCTGGGTATTCCTCTATCTCTCCATCTTGTTTATATTTCTGAGTTTGGGGTGGCCTTTCTGTATTCTGGCAGTCTGTGGAGTTATCTTTATTGTGGAGTTTCCTCACTGTGGGTGGGGCTGCACAGGTGGCTTGTCAAGGTTTCTTGGTTAGGGAATCTTGTGCCAGTGTTCCGGTGGGTGGATCTGGGTTTCTTCTCTCTGGAGTGCAATGCAGTGTCCAGTAATAAGTTATGAGATGTCAATGGTTTTGGAGTAACTTTGGGCAGGATGTATATTGGAGCTCAGGGCTGTGTTCCTGTGTTGCTGGAGAATTTGCGTTGTATGTCTTGTTCTGGAACTTGTTGGCCCTTGGGTGGTGCTTGGTTTCAGTGTAGGTATGGAGGCGTTTGATGAGCTCCTGTCAATTAATGTTCCCTGGGGTCAGGAGTTCTCTGGTGTTCTCAGGGTTGGGACTTAAGCCTCCTGCTTCTGGTTTTCAGTCTTATTTTTACAGTAGTCTCAAGACTTCCCCTTCTATACAGCACCATTGATAAAACATCTAGGTTAAAGATGAAAAGTTTCTCCACAGTGAGGGACACCCAGAGAGGTTCACAGTTACACGGAGAAGAGAAGAGGGAGGAGGGAGTCAGAGGTGACCCAAATGAGATGAGGTGGAATCAACAGAGAGAGAGCAAGGTAGCCAGTAATCACTTCCTCATGTGCACTCCACAACTGGACCGCCCAGAGATGTTCATGGAGTTATACAGAAAAGGGAAGAGGGAGGAAGGAGACAGAGGTGGCCAGGAGTATAAAAGAGGGGAATCAAAAGGAGAGAGACAGATCCAGCCAGTAATCAGTTCCCTAAGTGTTCCCCACAATCTGGAACACACAGAGATTCATAGAGTTGGGTAGAGAAGAGAGGGGGTAGGGAGGAGACAGAGGTGACCTGGTGAGAAAAAGGAGAGTCCAAAGGGGAAGAGAGCAGTCAAGCCAGTAATCTTGCTCCCAAGTAAAAATGGGTACTGATGATTGGGTTCTTAAAGGTACAAAATTGATAACAAATACCAAAAAACATAGATTAAAAATCTAGAGTAGAGTTTGGAATTTCAAAAATACAATATTAAAGAAAATAAGAAAAAAATAAAGAGAAAAAAAGTCACAAAAATAAAAAATATATATACTTATGATGTTTGCTTTTAAAAAATAGAGTCTTTTTTTGCAAAATAATAGGTTATAAAAGTGAAAATTAAAGGAGTAAACAGAGGTGACCTGGTGAGAAAAAGGAGAGTCCAAAGGGGAAGAGAGCAGTCAAGCCAGTAATCTTGCTCCCAAGTAAAAATGGGTACTGATGATTGGGTTCTTAAAGGTACAAAATTGATAACAAATACCAAAAAACATAGATTAAAAATCTAGAGTAGAGTTTGGAATTTCAAAAATACAATATTAAAGAAAATAAGAAAAAAATAAAGAGAAAAAAGTCACAAAAATAAAAAATATATATACATATGATGTTTGCTTTTAAAAAATAGAGTCTTTTTTTGCAAAATAATAGGTTATAAAAGTGAAAATTAAAGGAGTAATAGAGGATTTAAATTTTTTTTAATTTTTTAAAAATAATGAATGTAATAATAGTAAAAGTATATCTAGAACTTTCTCTGGTGTTGTTGTGAGTATTGTGGGGTCAGTTTATTTTCAGATAGTTCCCTCATCTGGCTTATATTTCTCAAGATTTATAGGCCCCTTCCTATGTAGTTGGTATCAATGACAGGGTTTTAATCTATTGCACCTGTCACTTCCAAAGTGGTTCCCTCTGTTTTAGCTTCTTCTTTTTGCTGATCTCTTCAATGTCTGATTTCTGCCCTGACACAAAAGGGATGGTGGTGGACAGTTTTTTAAGGCTCCCTTGTTCAGTCATGCTGTGGGGAGGTAGGGATGTTGCAAACAAATAACACTGGTGTGTGCTCGCAGTGCCTCAGCCACACTGGGCCTGCTCCTGCTCATGGTGCATGCGCCCTCCCTGCCCACACTGCCCAGGCTCTAGCAGTTGCATGAACCTCCCAAGTCTAAGCCACTCAGATTCAGGCACTCAGGTAGTCCTCAGAGGCACAGACTCGGTTGGGACTGTGTTTTGTGCCCTTCCCAGGTCTGAGCAGCTCAGGTGATGAGGTGTTTGGTGAGCATGGTCGCTGTGACTTATCACCTCCCCTGTCCCTGCCGCTTGATTTTCTGGGTGTACAACCAGCGCACCTTCTCAGGCAGATGTTGACTGTCCAGAACCCCAAGAAATCTTAGTTAGCAAAGAAACCTGCTTGCAGTTTGGTAGATAATGTCTCTCTGGGGCTGCGATTGCCCCCTTCTGGCTCTGGCTGCCTGTCACCGGAGGGGAATGGTCTGCAGCTGGCTATTTCTGTTCAGTTCTTTGTTCTGTGCTCAGGCCTGGTGCTGTCTTAGGGCTTTTTGTGTGGTAGCTATCCCACAGTCTGGTTTGCTAGCCCAGGTTAGTTCACTCAGATTGCTTTCGGGGCATTCAGGCCAGATCCTTACTCTAAGTGACGCAGCCTGCGTCTCCCTGCCCAGCCCCAGCTTGCTAGTGGTGGATGCAAGCACCTGTGCTGCTTCTCCACTGGGGGAGTTACCTTGGGCTCATAATCTGTGGGGTTTAATTATTTATGTATTTTCCCTCCCTGTTATGTTGCCCTGTGTGCTTCCAAGGCTCACCACAGACTTGGCAGTGAGAGTGTTTCCTGGTGTTTGGAAACTTCTCTCTTTTTAAGACTCCCTTCCCGGGATGAAGCTCGGTCCTACCTCTTTTGTCTCTTTTTTTTGTCTTTTATATTTTTTCCTACCTCCTTTTGAAGACAATTGGCTGTTTTTCTGGGTGCCTGATGTCCTCTGCAAGCATTCAGAAGTTGTTTTGTGGAATATACTCAATGTTTAAATCTTCTTTTGATGAATTTGTAGGGGAGAAAGTGGTCTCTCTGTCCTATTCCTCTGCCATCTTAGCACTGCTTCCGATTTCTTTCATATATCTAATTAAAATATGCCTTAAAATTACACACAGAAGCTTAAAATTGAAGTTCAAAAATATATAAGGCAAATATTACAAAATATTTTAATATGCTTTTTAAATTTCAGTATTCCAGTGGAAATATGAGGTAACTCTTCTTTCTTTCCTTAGTATGTTTAAATTTTCCATAATAGTAAAAATTAAAATACAAAAGTCAATGTTTTGGAAATATACATTTTCCCTTTGTAAGTAATTTTTCTTTAAAATATTTTCAGTATTTATCAATGCAGTTTAATGTAATTTATTTCAAAATATTTTTCTCTGATGTAATTCCTAAAAATCATTAGATTTCAACCTTTAAAAGGTAATCAGAATCTTAAGTAAACCCTCATTACATTCAAACAATAAAATCTGTCATTTTTTACTTCAAAGCCTTACTAACCATGCTGACTTTGAGTAAAGTATTAAATTAATATTTGATTTATTATCAAATGCAAAGTGCTTCCGTTTAATTTTAGATCCCTCACCTTTAAACAACATTTAACAGGGCTGAAAGCTGCTGCTGAATTTGACAAGTGTTAGTGTAACAAGTAAATGAGACAACTGCCATTTTTACATATATGAATTATTTGGCAGTATTATGAGTCAGTCTAACCCTGAAATAATAGTTAATTATTGAGCTACCTGTAAGTAAACTACTCCTGCAGTGATTTCAAAGGAGAGGCATTAAAAAAAAAAAAATACAACTCCTCCTTTTCAGTCTTTTTAAAATCTTTCCAAATCTCATATTTTCTTGAAAAAGGAAGTACTGCCAAAAATATTAAAAGAACCAGACGCCTTCATTACTATTTCATTACTGTAGACTCATCCAGATGGCAGCAAGATGTCTGCAGTTGATTTCCTGTTTCACACATGTAAGACAGAGAATAGGTTTTCACAGATCCTTGAAATGCACACTAGCAGAGAAATAACTATTAGCAACCATATGCTACATGAACTTGATTGCTTCCTAATACCAAAGAGAAAATGGAGTCTCACTCCAGTAGACTGCCAAAACTACTGTGTCAGTATTAGGGAGCTTGGTTCAATAATTAATATTGAAGAGGTGGTTTGAAAAAATACACCATGTACATAACAACTATCACTCTTGAGAACTCAATATGCTAAACCCTTTATGTACAGTAATTCCTGTAAAACTCATCACCACTTGTTATAGTTAATTTTATGTGAAACTTGACAGGACCAGAGGTGTCCAGATATTTGCTGACACATTATTGTAGATATTTTTGTCTACAATGTGTTTGGATACTAGCATTTAAATTGTTAGACTAAGTAAAACAGTAAGTAAGTCTCCTCAGTGTGGATGTGCCCTATCCAGTCAGCCAAAAACCTGAATAGAATAAAAAGCTGACATTTCCCCAAGTAAGAGGAAATTATTCTTGCCTGACTACCTTCAAAGTGGGACATCAGTGTTTTCCCTGGTTTCTAATTAAAACTGAAACGTTGGCTTTTCCTGGGTTTTAAACCTGTTATCATTTGGAGGGCAAGTAAACTATCAATACTTCTGGGTCTCCAGCTTGCTGACTGCTGATCTAGAAACTTTTCAACCTCTGTAATCACATGAGCTATTTCCTTAGATATATACATGTCTTAGATATATATATATATATCCCTGGTGGCTCAGACGGTAAAGCGTCTGTCTACAATGAGGGAGACCTGGGTTCGATCCCTGGGTTGAGAAGATCCCCTGGAGAAGGAAATGGCAATCCATTCCAGTACTAATGCCTGGAAAATCCCATGGACAGAGGAGCCTGGTAGGCTACAGTCCATAGGGTCGCAAAGAGTCGGACACGACTGTGCAACTTCACTCACATATTTATGTACATATATTTCTAAAGCATTTACACATTCTATTGGTTCTATTTCTCTGGTGAACACTAACAAATATATGATCTTATGAATGGTTGCACATTTATCTGCACTTTTCAGCTGGAAAAAGAAAAAAAGCAGGTTTTGAAAATTCGTATTGTTTTTCCAAGGTTTCTTCTCCTGTTAAACTTTAAGCTCTTTAAGAACAAGTATTTTTGTCTATTTTATTTGCTGATGTATGTTAATTGCCTATGATGGTGTGTCGACTAAATTCAGCTGGAAATTGGCTTGAAATTAGGTCTGGCTGCTACCCAAATCTGGCCCGTTAGCCTCTATGACGAACCAACTCATAGTTTCTTTATATTTTCAGAAGTCAATCTTTGAAAGAAAAATCTTTAAAATAATATTACTAGCTATTTAAGCTCAGTTGTAAAGCTATTAATTCCTGGAAAATGATGGAATCAGGATTTAAAAAGATCCTCTAAAGAGGAACAATGCACTTTGTAAGGTAAAATTTGATTAGGAAACTAGTAAAACCACTTCCTTTATTCCAAAATCACTAAACTTACAGCTTTCAGAGGCATAACTTATTACAAGTATAAATTAAGATGCCCCAGGAGGATTAAGTGACAGAGAGCTTGATATAAATCAAGAATGAGTATTGATTGCCAAAGGAACTAATGCAATTCTTGGCTGCAATGACAGAATATTATGTCCAAATCAAGATAAATAATAATTACTTTCTATTATGCCACCATGTGTCCAAGGTAAGAGAAACCCAAGTAAGATGGTAGGTGTTGCAACAGGGCATCAGAGGGCAGACACACTGAAACCATACACACAGAAAACTAGTCAGTCTGATCACCCTAGGAACACAGACTTGTCTAACTCAATGAAAGTAAGCCATGCCCACGAGGCCACCCAAGACGGGAGGTTAATGGTGGAGAGGTCTGACAGAATGTGACCCTGGAGAAGGGAATGACAAGCCTCTTCAGTATTCTTGCCTTGAGAACCACATGAACGTATGAAAAGGCAAAACGATAGGATACTGAAAGAGGAACTCCCCAGGTGAGTAGGTGTCCAATATGCTACTGGAGACCAGTGGAGAAATAAGTCCAGAAAGAATGAAGGGATGGAGCCAAAGCAAAAACAACACCCAGTTGTGGATGTGACTGGTGATAGAAGCAAGGTCNTTTTTTTTTTTTTTTCCTTTATCAACACAGCTAATCAGAGAGTGATGAAGGTGGGAAGGAGGAAGAAAAAGTTTACAATGATAATATATCCTTGCAGTTACTTTATTTATATCTTCAAATTTAAACCTTAAATGATTCTTATAAAATGGATTTATTATTACCCTAACAAAGATGTGGAAATGGAGCAATTTGCTTAATATCACAGGGGTACTCCAGGGCAGTCTGAAGTCGGTGGCACTCACTGGTGAGTGCTTACCTTAACTTAGTTCGTGAGGATAGAACACGGGAATTATGAACACGTTGGATGCCTGAGGGGAGGGAGTCTGGTCTCCTATTTCCTGTCAATGCCTCTGACACATCCAACAGGATCTCTAAGACACGAAGTACCTTCTAGGGAGGATTTCATTAGTCCTAATTGGTTTCTTACTGATAATTCTGGGTGTTGCCCATGGTTTCTGTGTAGTTTTATTATATTTATTAAGCTAGTTTTATGCCATAGGAAAATGGTTATAACCAGAAATTTGGGGGAACACATATTCTGCAGCATTTGGTTCTAGAGACACAAATATAATAAAAACATAATTACCCATTGTTGAGTAACTGGAACTATGCTAGCACTTCCCGAGTGTTCTTCTAATTCCTCCTCACATGAACTCTACCAAGTAGGTGTTATCACCTCAAATTGGTAGATGAAGAAAAGAGGCCCTAAAGGCTAGCCAACTTAGCTCTGTATGTGTGCTAAGTTGCTTCAGTTGTGTCCGACTCTTTGCAACCCTATGAACCATAGCCCACCCAGGCTCCACTGTCTAAGGGATTCTCCAGACAAGAATCCTGGAGTGGGTAGCCATGCCTTTCCCAGGGAATCTTCCTGACCCAGGGATCAAATCCTTGTCTCTGGCATCTCCCTCATTGACAGGTGGGTTCTTTACCACTGCCACCTGGGAAGCCCAACATAGCTCTACTACTTTCAAATTCTGACCTTGGATGATTCTTCCTGACTTCAACTCCCTTCTCCTTTGTATTATTGCTTGCCTGGATTAGGGGTTCATTTGGGGAGGTAGACTGTAAATATACAATTAAAGATAATAACTGACATAAGTGCTTTAATAGATGTTCCAAAACACTGTGGAGCTGATCAGTTCTTTAATTGGAGAAGGTGGAGGTATGGATGTGACATTCAAACTGAGTGTTAAATGAGGAACAGCTTTTGAAAAATTGCTCTTCTGCTTTGTGTGTTTAAATCACTTTAAATTTCAACAAACAAACAGGTGGGATGGAAAATATGTTCGTGTATGCAGCCTCCGTTTGCCCTGGAGCCCATCACATCCTGTGCTTCCTTGCGACGTGCCTTTTCCTACCCAATACTGTTGGCTGCTCCCCCTGGGTTCATGTTCATAGTTAAACTGATGGTCCAGCTGTTCCCAGTGAAAAGAACAAATATTCTGATGCAAATCTTGAATGTATATCTGTCACATCGTTAAGGCAGAGCTGTCAAACATCTACTCTTCCAAAGACCAAAGTACATTTTTAGCAACATGTTCGTGTGTCTGTGTTGCTCATTCAAGGCTGTGCTATAATCAAGAATATTTCAAGAGATTCCCTGCTGGTGCTGGAGGAGTTTGTGCACAGATTTAAGTAATAAATTGGCAATCATTACACACATGAGAGGAACATTCAGTATCCTAGGGTAAAATTGATAATTGACTCTTCAGATAGCACTATCTTTATAAGTTTTATTTCCCTTTTCTTTTCATTATACCTTTTTACTAATCTGTCTTCTTCTTCTAAGTAACCAAAACATGATTTCAAAAATCTAC
Organism: Oreotragus oreotragus; assembly: GCA_006410675.1. Lineage (NCBI taxonomy): Eukaryota > Metazoa > Chordata > Mammalia > Artiodactyla > Bovidae > Oreotragus > Oreotragus oreotragus. The sequence goes on along the minus strand of SJYX01007680.1, from coordinate 44,002 downwards.
TTTTTTTTTCCCCCTCAGAGGTTTATATTTTTTGCTTTTTTCTAAGTATTTTCTTGGTGTGGTGCAGTGCTCAGTTGTGTCTGACTTTTTGTGACTCCATGAACTGTAGCGTGCCAGGCTTCTCTGCCCATGAAATTTCCCAGGCAAGAACACTGGAATGGATTGTCATTTCCTTCTCCAAAGGATCTTCACAACCCAGGGATTGAACCTACATCTCTTGCATCTCCTGCACTGGCAGGCAGATTCTTTACCACTAGCACCACCTGGGAACTCTCCTGGACAATGTAGTTCCATAGCTTACCAAAAGTTATGCAGACTTTTTAATACCAGTTTTCTCATTTTTAAAATGGGATGATGATAGCACTGATCTCATTGACTTGGTGTGGCATCAAACAAGATAATGTTTGTAGAAGACTGAGTATTATTCCTGATAAACAGGGAAATCTCCAGGAAATGTTAGTTATTATGATGTTTTCTAGCACAGTTCTTGTTACATAGCGGATACTTGAATTTTTCTGTTAATGGCAGAAGACACAAGTCATGGGGAAAATGACTAACTTATTTAAGGAACAACATTTTATGGTAGAACTGAAATGTTGTTATTTTTCAGTAGCTAAATGGTGTCTGATTCTTTGCAACCCCATGTACTGCAGCACACCAGGCTTCCCTGTCATTTACTATCTCCTGGAGTTTGTTTGGATTCATTAACTGAACAGAACTCTTGTCCACCTCTTTCCAGCCAAGGCTATTTCTCTTCCTAGTAGAGCAGTCTACCTTTCTTTTTTTAAAAATGCCATTTGTCCACATTTTAATCTATGAAAAATGGCTTGTGTTATTTCTATTTGTGTTTATTTATGTTTCTAAATGCTTCTCACTTCCAAAAAATTATTTCATAAAAAGCCATAAACCATAGTTAGACTATCACTTAACATATATTGGAAAACACTAATCCAAAACAGAGAGAGGGGATAGGCAATCACATATCAAAGCCACAGTATGAGGGAGAGGCAGTGCTGGACCTCAGCGTGTGGCTCTCTGAGGCCAGCAGTTGGGCACACGGGCACGTGTGCCCAGAGGTGACCCTCAAGTCTTGAGCCTCCAGGGATCCACGTGAAGCTGCTCCTAGCAGTGTAGAGAGGCCTCATCACTGATATGTCTACAGTCCCTCTTGACATGCTTAACACAGTCTACAAGGTCAAAGACTGGGCAGCTATCAGACCATCCCTCAACTGCTGAAACCTGGTTTAGCAGACATAGACGCAGATCTGTATACTTACTTTTCACCGGAGAAGCTTGCAGCTGAAAATACAGCTGGACTACAGCACCGTAAGCCCATGGTCCTTCCAGCTGCTCAGGCGAAAGGTCAAGTTGGAGAGTAGCCTGAGTCTGATGTTCCAGTTGAAACATGCTGCAGATGGCCTGTTCATTAAGCCTGTCAGATAGTCACTGCTTGCACTTTGCAAAGTGATAGTCCAACCAAGGATAAATTCATTACTATTCTTTATAACTACACTTTACCTTCTCAGATAATTAGAAACGCGCAAGGTGACGTGCAGCTTCTGTGATTCAGTTATGTGTCCTGCCGACTGCAGAGTGGACCTCCTGAGTTTTTACCCAACACCTGGAGTATTAATTGGCATTGTCCAAGAAAGAAGGAAGTCTACAGCTACCTAGAGAAAACACATCCATCCTCCATTTTATGTGACATGAAGAGAAAATGCTGTCTTGGTGAATTATCTCCTGCTCTGGAGGGTATGTGAAGAATTTATTCAGAATCCAAAGAATGCAGCCTAATGTCAGAAAGTTCAGTTCAGTTCAGTTCAGTCGCTCAGTCGTGTCTGACTCTTTGCGACCCCATGAATCACAGCATGCCAGGCCTCCCTGTTCATCACCATCTCCCAGAGTTCACTCAGACTCATGTCCATCGAGTCCATGATGTCATCCAGCCATCTTATCCTCGGTCGTCCCCTTCTCCTCCTACCCCCAATCCCTCCCAGCATCAGAGTCTTTTCCAATGAGTCAACTCTTTGCATGAGGTGGCCAAAGTACTGGAGTTTCAGCTTTAGCATCATTTCTTCCAAAGAAATCCCAGGGCTGATCTCCTTCAGAATGGACTGGTTGGATCTCCTTGCAG
>SJYX01007680.1:11006-21043 GCA_006410675.1 Oreotragus oreotragus | reverse complement strand
AACCTCAGATATGCAGATGACACCTCCCTTATGGCAGAAAGTGAAGAGGAACTAAAAAGCCTCTTGACGAAAGTGAAAGAGGAGAGTGAAAAAGTTGGCTTAAAGCTCAACATTCAGAAAACAAAGATTATGGCATCCGGTCCCATCACTTTATGGGAAATAGATGGGGAAACAGTGGAAACAGTGTCAGACTTTATTTTTTTGGGCTCCAAAATCACTGCAGATGGTGACTGTAGCCATGAAATTAAAAGATGCTTACTCCTTGGAAGAAAAGTAATGACCAACCTAGATAGCATATTGAAAAGCAGAGACATTACTTTGCCAACAAAGTTCTGTCTAGTCAAGGCTATGGTTTTTCCTATGGTCATGTATGGATGTGAGAGTTGGACTGTGAAGAAAGCTGAGCACCAAAGAATTGATGCTTTTGAACTGTGATGTTGGAGAAGACTCTTGAGAGTCCCTTGGACTGCAAGGAGATCCAACCAGTCCATTCTGAAGGAGATCAGCCATGGGATTTCTTTGGAGGGAATGATGCTAAAGCTGAAACTCCAGTACTTTGGTCACCTCATGCGAAGAGTTAACTCACTGGAAAGGACTCTGATGCTGGGAGGGATTGGGGGCAGGAGGAGAAGAAGACGACAGAGGATGAGATGGCTGGATGGCATCACTGACTCGATGAATGCGAGTCTGAGTGAACTCCGGGAGTTGGTGATGAACAGGGAGGCCTGGCATGCTGCGATTCATGGGGTCGCAAAGAGTCGGACACGGCTGAGCGACTGAACTGAGATAAAACAGTAGATGTCTCCTAGAAACAGAATGTTGGGAAAACATTGTCCCTGTTCAAATCTGAATCAGCTCTTTTTATTTATGAGTCCACTGTTTTGATAAAGGTAAGGAATGATTTGGGGGAAAGTTTTAAAGGCAGGTGAAAGTCTACTAGTTCAAAATCTATATTTATCCATATCCACTTAGCAGTTAGCTCTGAAAAGGATGAAAGACCTCTTAGCACTGCAGACAGTGCTGCTGCCAACAGCTGTTCACTATGGATCACAGCGCCAAGACATTATCACATGTCCAGAAGTTAAAATGAACCCTGGTCTCTCTGACCCGTGACAGATTTGGTCAACCAAGAGACAGCTCTGGAGATACATCTCAACCAGCTGAGTGAAAAACCAGGGCATCATTATCAAGCTGTTACCAAATGGGAAACTTCCTATGGTTCCAAGATATAGTATGCTAAATGGCCGGTCATTTTTATTGATTCTCAATGCTATTAGTCGAGAAGTCGTGAGTACATGATCTTCCCTGATCTTGTGATTCTTGGAAATGAGAGTTCAAGCCAGCAACTGTGTTTGTGGAAGTGTGAGATGAAGCTGGCTTATTCTTACATGACCCCATTCACTAACAGCCAAGCAGGACTCCTGTTAACTCCCTGCTTAGGAGCAGGAATTGAGGATCAAAGTCTCAGCAAAAGTGCAAGTACGACACTTATGTGAACATGTCACTTATGTGAACACGACATTATGTGAACATGTCAATAATTTTCAGGTATTTTTTTCCCCCACAGCTTAAGTTCTTAAATTCTACATTTAAGAAAAATAGAGTGATGCCTATGATCACTCAGCTCATTTAGGGAAACTCCTGAAACATATAATGTCATATACCAAGTTTACCTCAATAAAAGCTATAATATTAAAATTTGTCCATATTCTTGCAATTTTGATAGGTGAAATTTAGATCTCAATATAATTTTGATTTGTATCTTTTTNAATTCTACATTTAAGAAAAATAGAGTGATGCCTATGATCACTCAGCTCATTTAGGGAAACTCCTGAAACATATAATGTCATATACCAAGTTTACCTCAATAAAAGCTATAATATTAAAATTTGTCCATATTCTTGCAATTTTGATAGGTGAAATTTAGATCTCAATATAATTTTGATTTGTATCTTTTTTTATTTCAAGGGAGGAACATATTTTTATTACTTATAGCTATTTTTTATTTCCTTCTCTGTAAACTAATTGTTCATATCCTTTGCATTTTTTTTTTTTTTTACATGTCATTGGTTTTTTTAGCAATAAGATTTTAGGAGCTCTTTGTATATTGGTAATGTTAGTGCTTCAAATATCACGCAAGTGACATACCTTTTGCCCAGTTTTTCTTCCTTCTTTCCTCCTTCCCTCTCTCACTTCTTTCCTTATGATTTTTTTTTTTTTTGCTATTTAGAAGTTATATTGTGTAGTAATTTTTAAAAATAACTCTGGATTTCTAATCATGATTATGAATAATTTTCCTCTGCAAGATACACAAATTCCTCTAAGGTTCCTTTTTTTTCCCCAGTTCTTTTGAGATTTCAGTTTTACATATAAAGCTTTGATCCAACTGGAATTTATTTTGTTGTACAAATAAGTGTATTTAACTTATTCTTTTCTCCAAAGGCTACTCAGTTGTTTTCATACCATTTATTGAATAGGCCTTTCTTTACCAACGTGATTTGAGAGGACATCTTATACACATCTGTATTTGAGTTAATTTTCATTCTTTTAATTTTCTCCAGTTTGTCTATTCATGTGCCAAAACTGTAGTTTTATTATTGTGGCTTGATAATTCAATGTGATTTATTGTTAGACTATAACCCTCACTTTGTTCTTCTTTTTCAGTTCCAGCATTTTTGTTTATTTACTAAATTTTAATGAGCTGTCCCATCAACTTGTGTAAATCCTCTCTGTCCCAATCCCAGTGATAATAACAGCAACAAAGAACATTTTTGTTGAGATCTTGTTAAATGTATAAGATATTAATACTTTGGGGAAAATGAACACCTTCATGATGTTAATCATGAACCCATTCCAAGAAAAGTTATTTGCCTTTTTCTTCTTTTGCATGCTTTAACAGTAACTTAAAATTTTCTTTAGAGATTTTGCACATTGCTTGTTATTTTATTTCTTCTAATTTTGTTGTTTTTGTTGCTATTCTGAGTGGGATTTTTCTCTTTTTATTTTTCTAGGAGATATTTTTTGTATATATGAAATCTACTGATTGATTTCTGTATATAGTCATTATTATATTGTTTTTATTCTCTAAGTGTTCTGAAAACTCTCAGTATTTGTAATTTTCAGATTATTTCTTGGTTTATTTTTTAGGTACACCATTATATCATTTGGTTATAATTCCTTTTACTTGCCTAGTTCCTCGGCTAGTTCCTCCAGTTCAGTGCTAAATGAGACTGATGATGGGCATTCTTGCTTTCTTTCTTGAGAACTGTGGTTCTTTTATCTCATAGATTCTGATGCATATATAAGTTTCATTAACTTTCTTTTCTTGAGATTATATAATTTTGTTTTTATTTATACTTTGAGTCAAAAGTTTAAAATGGAGGGTTTTATACATCAACGTCTTTTCATGTTATTATTTAAGTTTTTTTCATGCAAATGGTTTTCATTATGAGTTTTGAAACATTTCTGTTTGTGTAACTACCACCACAATCAAGATACAGAAAAATGATCATCGCTGTAACACTCTCTTATAGTACCCCTCTTTAGCGACACCTCACTCTTACTCTTAACTTGTGACAATCTCTGATCTGTCTTCCATCACTATTTTTTAACCTTTTTAATAGTGGCAAATCAATGAAATCATATAGTGTCAAATAAATGAAATCAGAATATTAACTCTTTGAAATGGGCTTCTATCCCTAAGCATAGGCAAAATATCTTTGAGATCCATCTAGGTTGTTGCCCATATTAATAGTTTGTTCCTTTTTACAGCTGAGTAGTATTCCATTGTATACTATTTACCAAAGTTCATTTTTTCCATTCATTTGCAAGACAGTTTGCTTGTCTGAAGGTTTTCGCTATCACAAATAAATCTGCTAAGAACATTGGCATAAAGGCTTTGAGTGAATTTCAGTTTTGCATTTAACAAGGGCAAACACCCAGGTGGGGAAATGCCAGGATATATGATGTGTATCTGTTTAAGTTTGTAAGAAATTGACTGCATTAATTAGGGTTCTCAAGAGAACAGTACCAATAGGAGGTGTGTGTATAAATGCACTCACGCACACACATGTGTGTATATACACACACACACATGTTTGTATAGGTACACATATTCATGTATATTTATGTATGTATGCACCATGTGTACATGACTTTCATCTATCTATCTATCTAGAGATTTGTTTTAAGGAATTGACTCATGGCTCACATGATTATAGAGGCTTGGTAAAAACAATATCTGATAGGATAGGACTGCAGATTGGAGACTCAGGAAAGAAAATGCAGTTTGAGTCCAGAGGCAGTCTCCTGGAAGAGTTTTGTTTTGGCTCTGAGAAGGTTAGTTGTTGTTCTAATAATGTCTTTCACCAATTGGATGAGAACCACCTACATAATAGAGAGCAATCTGCTTTGTTCAAAGTCTACCAACTTAAACATTAATCTTGTTCACATAACCCTCTCAAAGAAACATCAAGAATGGTGTTTAACCAAATATATGGGCACTGTGGCCGAGTCAAGTTGAAATATGAAATTTACCTTCACATTACCACTCATTATTCTGGCAGTGTCATTTTGCATCCTCACCAATAATGTGTGAAAGTTCTAAAACAATGTTCTACATCCTTTTCAGCACTTTTCAATATTTTGCTATTCTAATAAGGATATAATGATTAATACAGTGGTTTTTAGTGTTTACTACCCTATTTGCTAATAATTTTGAATTTTTTTGAGTGCTTATTTGTCCTTCTTATATTCTCTTTTGTGAATTTTGTCTATCTTGGATTAGATTGTTTTCTTATTACTGAGTTTTAAAAATTCTTTATATTCTGGATTAAGTCCATTGTTGGATATGTGCTTTGCAGATATTTTCACCCAGTCTATATCTTTGCAACCCCATGGACTGAAGCACACTAAGCTTCCCTGTCCTTCACCATCTCCTAGAGTTTGCTCAAACTCATGTCTATTGAATCAGTGATGCCATCCAACCATCATACCCTCTGTCACCCTGTTATCCTTCTGCCTTCAATCTTTCCCAGCATCAGGATATTTTCCAATGTCAGCTCTTCTTATCAGCTGTCCAAAGTATTAGAGCTTCAGCTTCAGCATCAGTCCTTCCAATGAATATTCAGGTCTGATTTCCTTTAGAATGGACTGGTTGGATCTTCTTGCAGTCCAAGGGACTCTCAAGAGTCTTCTCCAGCACCACAGTTCAAAAGCATCAGTTCTTTGGTGCTCGGTCTCCTTTATGGTCCAACTCTCATATCTGTACACAACTACTGGAAAAACCATAGCTTTGACTGTATGCCACTTTGTTGGCAAAGTGATGTGGCTGCTTTTTAATATACTGTCTAGGTTTGTCATAACTTTTCTTCTAAGGAGCAAGCATCTTTTAATTTCATGGCTGCAGTCACCATCATCTGCAGTGATTTGGCATCTTTACTATGTGCAAAAGCTGTTCTGGACACTGGGACACAGCAGAGATTGAAACCACACAAGTCCTTGCCCTAAAGAAGCACACTCTTAGATATTAAAAAAGAAAGAGCCAAGGTTAATTGAATTCCTATTTTGTTGTTAAAAGTAAGGATTATTCATGGATGACTTATAATATTGTAGGATATTATTTTTTCAAATTATTTTTAATACCTGACAAGCATCTACAAATATGCCTGCCTCATCCAAGAGAAAGCCCAGCCATGTCTTGGTAAAAACATTCATGCCAAGGGAGGATCCTGAAAGGAAATAAAATGTTTCTCCAAGACCTCTAAAATTTAACTTCTTAATCACGATGATGTTTTCTCCTTTAGGGAGTGAAAAAAGAAGTCTGCAGGAGAATGAGTATGTGCAATTTACGCCCAGTTACCTGGGTATATTGGAGGCAAACCTGGCAGAGGTGAGGACAATAGGAATTATGAGGTGCCTCAAAGAAGGCGAAAGCCTCAGATGAAGAAATGTATTCATCACTGTATCTTAGTTGTGGATGTCTTAATTTAGAGGAAGTGCAAATCTTCAACCTTATACTGCAGTCTACTCATGTTCATAGCTTCTACAGTCCGGTCTGCCTCACGTTCACTTCTCTGTCCACCATGCTTTATATCTGGCAGTCGCCCTAATGTCTGGGCTCATAGAAGAAAGTGCAAAGCAGATAATTCAAAATAAGAAGTAATCAGAGAGTTATTGATTTTTCTTTTTTTGGTTTTGGTATTTTTACCTTCCTTTTTATATTTTTCTCAAAGCACTATTCAAATTAGGCTTCCAGTCCTATAAATTAACTGGATGTAGTGAAACACTGAACTCATATGTCCTGACTCCTTCCCATGTGACAGTGAAGTTATATACCTTAGCTCTGCTAATCTTCAATTCAGTATTCTGTAGTAAATCGTCTTTATTAGCTTTGTTTTGTAGATGAAGAAACTTAACATTAGGGAGGAAGAATGACTTGCCCGAGGATACACAGTTAACAACTCTCAGAGCCCAGAGCCACATTGCAATGTCTGTTTTTGTTTTGTTTTGTTTTAGTTTTAACTTATTTATTTGTTTATATTTTATTTCTGGCTGTGCTAGGTTGCCTCTTGTGGGCTCTCTTGAGTTATGGTGAGTGGGGACTACTCTCTAGTTGCAGTGCGGAGGCTTCTCACTGTGGTGGTTTCTCTTGTTGTGGAGAGAGGACTCTAGATGTGTGGGCTTCAGTAGTTGTGGCACATGGGTTTAGTAGCTCCACAGCGTGTGGGATCTTTGCCGAACAGGGACTGTCCCCTGTGCTGGCAGGCAGTTGCTGAACCACTGGCCCACTAGGGGAGTCCTGCGATGTCTGCTTTAAAGCTGGGGGAGGTCCTGATGCTGCAAAACCTGTGCTGAAACTCCACTTGAGGCTTACCAGTCACTATTTCACTGAGTCTCTTTTTTGTTTGTGTGTTTAATGGAGAATAATTATATCCTCTTTATTAGTGCATGTGTGCCCTGTCGCTTCAGTCTTGCCCAACTCTGTGACTCTATGGACTATAGCTGGCCAGGCTCCTCTGGCCAGGCAAGAATACTGGAGAGGGTTGCCATGACCTATTCTGAGTGATCTTACTGACCCGGTGACTGAACCCCCATTTCCTAGTGTCTCCTGCATTGCAGGCAAATTCTTTGCTTCTAAGCCCCTGGGGAAGCTCCTCTTGATCAGTAATAAATGCTAATTATTGACAGATTAATAAACATAATACTCCTTACATAGTCCTCATGACAACCTTAACACAAGCATTAACATACCCCTTTTACAGATGAGGAAACCACACTTCAGAGATATTAAGCAATTGAAACCATGACACAGGTGGTAATGTCATAGTTGAGATTTGAACCCACTTATATTTGGTTCAAGCCAGTACTTGCTACATTACACTGGGAGTCCAGGTGGCATATATTTTTGGTTCTGTAGTCCATGGGTCTGTTTTGCACCTATTCAACACGGCTGAGTTCCAATAAAGTTTAATTATGGGCATTTAGTTTCACGTACTATCTGAAACTTGCACATATGCTATTAAAACTCAGAAGTAAACAGAGCATTACCTAAATGGGAAGGAAATCCAATGAAGGGGATATATGTATACATGTAACTGATTCACCTTGCTGTACAGTAGAAACTAACACAACATTGTAAAGCAAATATACTCCAATAAAACTTCTTTAAAAAAGAAACAAAACTAAAAAAACAAAGGCAACCACAGCAATTATTTATAACTTACAATAGTTTTGAAAGTGAAAGTGTTAGTCGCTCAGTCATGTCCCACTCTTTGTGACCCCATGGACTGTAGCCCACCAGGCTCTCCTGTGAGCTCTCCTGTGGAATTCTCTGGGCAAGAATACTGGAATGGGTTGTCATTCCCTTCTCCAGGGGGTCTACCTGACCCAGGGATTGAACCCACCTCTCCTGCATTGCAGGCAGATTCTTTATTAATTTTAGGGGACTAAATGTTATTACTGATATAGTGCCAGCCACCATGCTAGCACATGGTGATAAAAAAACCAGATCAACTTGTAGTCATGTTCACTAGTGTGCTTAAATTTGCTATAGAATACAACATACCTTATAATTGATTATATTTGAGAGTGGTTCTTCCCCCTATATCAATATATCACTCAGCCCTTGGGCCACCCCTGTTCTCAGTATTTAACTCAAAGGGAAAGAAAAAACTTTCTGTTCAGGTTGCCTGTTATAGACTAGTTGCATCCTCCCAAAAAAGCATACTGAAATTCTAAGCACTTCAGAACATGGCTGTCTTTGAAGATGGAGCCTTTTACGAGGTAAGCTAAAAGGAGGTCATTGGGGTAGACCCTAATCCAGTATGACTCGTATCCTGGTAATAAGAGGAGATTAGAACACAGACACACATGCAGGATGATGTGAGACACCAGAAGAAAAGAGCCATCTACGGGCCAGGAGGCCTCAAAAGAAACCGGCGTTGCTGACACCTTGACTTTGGACTTTCAGCCTTCAGAACTGTGAAGAAATACATTTCTGTTATTTCAGCTGTCCAGTCTGTAGTATTTTGTTATGTCAGTGCTAGCAAACCAATACACTGCCTGTCCCAGAGGGAAGGGTTTTGTAGGAAAGGTGATGAATGAAGTGTTGAATCAATTTAGTAAGACTCTCTAGGACAGTTCAAAAATGTCAGAACTGAATTAGGAAGATAGCAGTGAGCCAGATAAATGTATCTGCATTATCAGTATTTGTGTGATAGCTGAAGCCATGAGAATAGATGAAATTACCCAGAGAGAGGGATAGAGGAAGAAACGGAAGGCCCAGGACAGATCCCCGGGGACAGCCCGCAGATCTGAATGAAAGTGCAAATTCACAGATACACTTGTGTCCAGGCTTCCCAGGTTGCTCCGTGATGAAGAATCCTCCACACAGGACACATGAACTTGGTCCCTGGGTCAGGAAGACCCCTTGGAGGAGGGCAGGGCAACCCACTCCAGTAGTCTTACCTGGAAAATCCCATGGACAGAGGAGCCTGGCGAGCTACAGTTCATGGGGTCACAAAAGACTCGAACAAAATTGAGTAACTGAACATGCATGCACACTCGAAACCACCAACTGGGGTTATTCACCAGAGGACATTTTGGAGATAACTAAATTTTGGAAAGAAAATAATCTGAAGATAAGAATTGTCTCTGTAATAAACCTCAAAATGAACAATTTTCCCAGTGAAGGCAATCTACCCTTCTGATCCACCTGAACAATATTTAGCTTAAACAACTGGAGAGAAATGAAGTCTGAGCTTTTTCTTTTAAAGGACACATAACTGGTAAAGTCTTGTTGAAGAAAAATGTCAACTGAAAATATGGGTACCTGAAATCTGAGGTCTTTATGTACTGGAACTATCATGATTTGAATATATCAGAATATTGTAATTTTCATTGTTATGCTAAGAAATCAGACCATCTAGTTTGAAAAGTTTGAAAATAATAGACAACTTCAAGACATTAGTGAGAAAAATGTCATCAACACTTGAAATAAAAAAAAATATCACAGGGCTTCTCCAACTTCAAAGTTGGTTCAATGTGTGCATGTGTGACAGATTTAATGTCAGAATTAAGCATATCGTCTTATTAGAAAATGATTTTATTTAAATAAGTAAAGGCTAATGTCTCTAATTCTTACTAGGCTTATATATAGTTATATAATATATATATTATATAATATATATGAGAAACCCAAGTAAGATGGTAGATGTTGAAAGAGGGCAGACACGCTGAAACCATAATCACAGAAAACTAGTCAATCTAATCACACAAGGACCACAGCCTTGTCTCAGTGAAACTAAGCCATGACCTGTGGGGCCACCCAAGACAGGCAGGCATAGTGGAGAGGTCTGACAGAATGTGGTCCACTGGAGAAGGGAATGGCAAACCACTTCAGTATTCTTGCCTTGAGAACCCCATGAACAGTATGAAAAGGCAAAATGATAGGATACTGAAAGAGGAACTCCCCAGGTCAGTAGGTGGCCAATATGCTACTGGAGATCAGTGGAAAAATAACTCCAGAAAGAATGAAG
>SJYX01007679.1:249325-286199 GCA_006410675.1 Oreotragus oreotragus | reverse complement strand
AGTTTCAGCTTTAGCATCATTCCTTCCAACGAAATCCCAGGGTTGATCTCCTTCAGAATGGACTGGTTTCCACAAATAAAAATGAATGAAAGGAATTTCTTGGTGTTCCAGTGACTAGGACTCCATGCTTTCACCAGGGAGGACACAGGTTAAATCCCTGGTCGGGAAACTAGGGATCCCACAAGCCACGAGGCCAAAAAATAAAAGAATGAATAAGAAGTGCCCAGGAGGGACTTCCCTGGTGGTACAGTGGGTAAGAGTCCATACTTTAACTGCAGGGGGCATGGGTCCGATCTTGGGAAAATAAGATTCCACATGCTGGGTAGTGCAGTCAGAAAAGAAAAGTGTCCAGGAGGATATGAAGAAATTAGAACCTTCATACTTTGTAGTAGGGATACAAAATGGTGAAACTTCTGTGGAAAATAGCTTGGTCATTTCTCAGAAAACTAAACATAGAATTACCATATTATCCAGCAATTCCACTCCTAGGTATATACCCCAAGGAGTTGAAAGGAAGGACTTTAACAAGTATATTTTTTCATAACAATTTTAATAGCAGTATGATTTACACTAGCCTAAAGACAAAATTGCTAAGTCACTTCAGTCGTGTCCGACTCTGTGCGACCTTATAGACGGCAGCCCACCAGGCTCCCCCATCTCTGGGATTCTCCAGGCAAGAACACTGGAATGGGTTGCCATTTCCTTCTCCAATGCATGAAAGCAAAAGGAGAAAGGGAAGTCACTCAGTCATGTCTGACTTAGCGACCCCATGGACTGCAGCCTACCAGGCNCCCCATCTCTGGGATTCTCCAGGCAAGAACACTGGAATGGGTTGCCATTTCCTTCTCCAATGCATGAAAGCAAAAGGAGAAAGGGAAGTCACTCAGTCATGTCTGACTTAGCGACCCCATGGACTGCAGCCTACCAGGCTCCATCCATGGGATTTTCCAAGCAAAGACAAAATAACCCAAATGTCCATCGACAGAGGAATAGGTAAACAAAATGTGATCCACCCATATGTTATTGTTCAGTCGCTAAGCCTTTGCGACCCCATGGACTATAGCTTACCAAGCTCCTCTGTCCATGGACTTTCCCAGGGAAGAATGCTGGAGTGGGTTGCCATTTCCTTCCCCAGGGGATCTTCCCTGCCCGGGGATCAAACCCACGTCTCTTGCGTTGGCAGGCAGGTTCTTTACCACTGAGCCACCTGGGAAACCCAATCCACCCATACAGTGAAATGTGGTGGTGGTCGTTTAGTCACTACATCCTGTCCGACTCTAGCGACCCCGTGGACTGTAGCCTGCCAGGCTCCTCTGCCCATGGGATTCTCCAGGCAAGAATATTGGAGTGGGTTGTCATTTCCTTCTCCAAACAGTGAGATATAATTCAGTCATAAAAAGGGAGGAAGTTATTCATGCTAACATGAATGAACCTTAAAAATAGGTTTAAAATGCCAGTCATAAGATGATCAACATTCGGTACTTGCTTGGTGGTCTAGTGGTTAAGACTCCTCGCTTTCACTTCATGGGGCACAGGTTTGATCCCTGGTCAGGGAAGATCTGCATGCCGTGAGGTCCAGTCAAAATTTAAGAAAACAAATAGATGAAAAATATTGTATAATCCACTCATATGAGGGACCTAGAATGAGAGAATCCACAGACAGAAAGTAGAATAGAAGTGACCGGAGGCTGAGGGGACAGGAATGGGGAATTAGTGTTTCATGAGGACAGAGTTTGTGTTGGGGTTGATGGAAAAGTTCTGGAGATGATGGTGGGAATTCACGACATTGTGAAGGTACTTCATGCCACTGAACTGTGCATTTAAAAAGGCTTACAGTGGTAATTTTTATTATATATTTGCCATAATTTTAGAAAATGAATACTGTAACATACCAAACCACTGAATTGTATGCTGTAAGTGGGTGAATTGTGTGGTATATAAATTATGTCTCGACAAAATTGTTTTTCTTTTAAAGTGCCTAGCAGTATATCTGGCAAGAATAACAATACTATAGTTGATGACTTCCATGGCTCAGACCATAGACAATCTGCCTGCCATGCAGGATACCTGAGTGTGATCCCTGGATCAGGAAGATCTGCTGGAGAAGGGAAGGCTACCCACTCCAGTGTTCTTGCCTGGAGAATTCCATGGACAGAGGAGTCTAGTGGGCTACAGTCCATGGGGTCGCAAAGAGTCGGACACGACTGAGCGACTGCCACTACTACTACTATAGTTAATGTTTACTGAGTACCTACTACGTTCCAGTCCCTGTGAGCACTTTACATACATTAACTCACCAAATTCTCACAGCAACCCTACAATGCTGTGACACCCTACAGGTGTCTCATTTCTCAGATGATGAAATTGAGATTCAGAGGAAACAAATAACCTGTCCCAGGCCACTCAGCCAGGTCATGGCAGAGGTGGGATTAGTGAGTGGGGAGCAATGGATACAGCTCCTCTAGGTGGTCGGACATCCTTAGGGGTCGCGCTAGAGAGTGAGGGTTTGAACAGACCAGGGGCTCTATCCGGGGTTACTCGGGGTCTAGAGCTTAGCTCAGAGCTGGGGTTCAGCGCAGCGTCGGGAGCTCTATATCAGGGGTCAGTTTCAGCCGGGGAGCAGGGAGCTGGGTGTGAGCTCAATTTTGAGTGGAGGATTCCATCCAGGGGACCAGTGTTCGTAGCTGCGCGGATTCCGGCCGTGCCCAGCAGGGGGCGTGCTCTGCCCATAGCCAGGGCCAGCTGAGCCCTGGCTTTCCCGGGAATGGGTCGCCCTGGTGGGCGGGATATGCAACGCACGACACAGGGTCCCCAAGTCTAAGTCACCCCAGATCCTAGACCCACCCAGCGTCATCTGCACCCCGAGATCAGACCTCGCACCAGGCGGTGCTGTTGTCTCGCGACGGCGGACCCCCTTCTCTGGGCCTCTTCCTCGCGCCTGCGCAATGGGACCACAGTAGTGGCAGCCACGGGGGCGATGAAAGGATGGGAGGTAGGAAAGCCTGTTCTCCAGGAACCTTCGGGAGCCCTTTCTCCTCCGCCTGGCGGCTTCCTCGCAGCCGGAGCGCTCTAGGGGCCGATGGTGGCGGTGACCAGCGCGCCACCCTCCCCCGCTCCAAGCCCAGGCGAAACTCCCACGTGCCGCGATCCATCTGTCCCCAGCCCATCAATCTGTCCCGCAAGACCCCTCCCAAGGCCACTTAGGAAAGGGAGTGGGTGGTTGGACACAGATGGGGGACGGGAGGAGGGGCGGACCTTACTTGAGTCTCCTGGCCAGGCCAGGAAGTCCCGTGGAACTTTTCCAAGGGCACTGAGTGTACAGAGCTGTCTTCATCCCAGGGTCAAGGGCTCAGCAGGGAGTGGGGACTCAGGGCCCGTCGACCCCATCCCCACTCCGCTCAACTATCAGGGAAGCAGAAGGAAAGTGGGACCGCAAGGCCCTAACCATCATATTTCAGCCCTCTGCCTGCGTCNTGTTCGTAGCTGCGCGGATTCCGGCCGTGCCCAGCAGGGGGCGTGCTCTGCCCATAGCCAGGGCCAGCTGAGCCCTGGCTTTCCCGGGAATGGGTCGCCCTGGTGGGCGGGATATGCAACGCACGACACAGGGTCCCCAAGTCTAAGTCACCCCAGATCCTAGACCCACCCAGCGTCATCTGCACCCCGAGATCAGACCTCGCACCGGGCGGTGCTGTTGTCTCGCGACGGCGGACCCCCTTCTCTGGGCCTCTTCCTCGCGCCTGCGCAATGGGACCACAGTAGTGGCAGCCACGGGGGCGATGAAAGGATGGGAGGTAGGAAAGCCTGTTCTCCAGGAACCTTCGGGAGCCCTTTCTCCTCCGCCTGGCGGCTTCCTCGCAGCCGGAGCGCTCTAGGGGCCGATGGTGGCGGTGACCAGCGCGCCACCCTCCCCCGCTCCAAGCCCAGGCGAAACTCCCACGTGCCGCGATCCATCTGTCCCCAGCCCATCAATCTGTCCCGCAAGACCCCTCCCAAGGCCACTTAGGAAAGGGAGTGGGTGGTTGGACACAGATGGGGGACAGGAGGAGGGGCGGACCTTACTTGAGTCTCCTGGCCAGGCCAGGAAGTCCCGTGGAACTTTTCCAAGGGCACTGAGTGTACAGAGCTGTCTTCATCCCAGGGTCAAGGGCTCAGCAGGGAGTGGGGACTCAGGGCCCGTCGACCCCATCCCCACTCCGCTCAACTATCAGGGAAGCAGAAGGAAAGTGGGACCGCAAGGCCCTAACCATCATATTTCAGCCCTCTGCCTGCGTCCCCCACCGACCCCCCCTCCACATTCCTCGCATCTCCCTCCCCGTGGCAGTGAAGGAGCGCAGGAGCGAGTCGGTCCCGGCGCTAGGATGTGTTTACAAGCGTCCGCCGCTCAGACGCCAGTCGGCCGCCTGCGTGTGGGAGGCGGGCGTCTGCGGAGATAAACGGTCAGGTGTGGGTCTGTGGGTACGCGTGTAGTGGGGGAGGGGAGGGCCGGATCTGCTGCTGCTTCTGAGGGTAGTGAGCGGCTAGAGTCTCTGTTGCTCCATCTGGAAGATGGGTGCACAGAGTCACAGCACCGGGCCCTCATGTCAGAGCTGTGATGGGGAAAACACAGGCAGCTTTGGGGGCCCAGAGGAGGTACCTGACCCCATCTGGCAACCAGGGTGGGTTCCAGGGGGAGGTGACAGCTGAGCTGAAACTTAAAGAAAGAGCAGAAGTCAGTCACAGGGAAGAAACCCGAAGGAGGGTCTCTTATTCTTGGCTTACTGATTTTGGGCGTCTCACAGGTCCACCCTGAGCCTCTGTTTCTTTTACTTTCTTCCCACCCCACCCCACCCCGGTTTTTGTTTTTTTTACTATTCATTCATTTATTTGGCTGCTTCGGTTCTTAGTCCCAGTCTGAGGGATCTTCGCTGCCTCCTGCAGGATCTTGTGTTGCAGAACAGGACTCCAGTTGTGGCCTGAGGGCTTAGTAATTGTGGTGTGCAGGCTTAGTTCCTCTGCATGTAGGATTTTAGTTCCCCAACATCCCCCGCGTTGCAAGGCAGATTCTTAACCACTGGACCACCATGGAAGTCCCTGAGCCACTGTGTCTTCATCTGTGAATCAGACTCATGATACCCACCTTGCAGGACAGTTGCAAAGACTGTCCTGAGAGGATGTAGGGAAGTGCTCAACTCAGTGTGAGGATGTGTTATGATCATCTGCCCCCAGGAACTACTCCCAGGCTCTGGAGGAATAAGGACAGTAGAAAGGGCTGAAGTGTTGATGATGGAAAGGCTCCCCTGGTGAGAACAAGGGCGAGGGGGTTAGGAAGTTCTAGGGGCTGACAGGGAAAAGTGTGTGCTGATGGGACCACAGAGACCTTCGGGACATCAAATGTTGGCTATAAAAATCCAGAATTCAGGACTTCCCTGGCAGTCCAGTAGTTAAGACTCCTCACTGCCAATGCAGAGAGCACATGTTCGATCCCTGGTCTGGAAACTAAGATCCCACATGCCACACGGGGGGCCAAAAGATAAAAAATAATAAGAAGAACCCAGAATTCATCCTGAGGGCAATGGGGCGCCTCAGAAGATGTCAGAGCTTGGATGAGATGAGAATATTGGAATATCTCTCCACTGGCCAGTGTGGGTAGACAGCAGTGTGCAAGGCTGGAGTTGGGAGGCCAAGGAGGAGGGGGCTGTGGGGAAGGAGGGGGCTGCCCTGGGATGCCCTGCCCTCACTGCACTCCAGAGGGGAGGAGGAGAAGCTGTTGGAGATGTTGAAGAGGGTAGCCGGCAGGCAGCACCAGGCTGCGGAGACCTGTCTGAGCTGACACTCCTGGGGGAGATAGTTGGGGTGAGGGACAGCTGGGAGGTCATTGGCAAGGTTTGAAATCCAGATGTTTGAGGGCATGACTGGAGGTGAGGATATGGTAAAGGCAGAGGGAGGAGGGTGAAGAGTGGAGTTTAGGGCTCAGCCTGTTTCCTCTGTGATTTCTGCCCCGCCCCCCGCCCCCAACTCCTGGTCCCAGACTCTAGGGATCCCAGATTCCACAGTCTCCCCAGGATTTACCTCTTCTGGATCGTCGCAGGCCACCTACTTCCCTCCCGGGGCTGTGTTAACCCCACATCCAAAGTATCTGCCTCCCCACCCTCCCCTTACCTCCTCCCAGAGATCTAGACTGGCAGCGATCAGCGAGAAGATAAGAAACTCCCAAGATCCCCGCCCTTGTTCAGATCATCACCTGCAGAGGCTCCAACAGGGTCCTACGGACCTTATCCCCGAGTGCCCAGCGCATCGCCTCGCCTCCTCCGACCCGCCACCCCATCACCAGCCGCCTGATAGTGTTCTCCTGGTTTGTCGAGGACACACGGCTGCACCTCTGCATGTAGGACCTTAGTTCCCCAACATCCCCCGCGTTGCAAGGCAGATTGTTAACCACGGGACCCCCATGGAAGTCCCTAAGCCACTGTGTCTCTACCGCTTATGCGGTTCTCTCCACCCTCCTCGCACCCTTCTCCTCAGCGGGTGAGATAG
This sequence comes from Oreotragus oreotragus, assembly GCA_006410675.1. Taxonomy (NCBI): domain Eukaryota; kingdom Metazoa; phylum Chordata; class Mammalia; order Artiodactyla; family Bovidae; genus Oreotragus; species Oreotragus oreotragus. The sequence goes on along the minus strand of SJYX01007679.1, from coordinate 279,686 downwards.
CTCCGCGAGGGAGCAGGTGTAGCTCCTCAGTCATCACACAGACCCAGCTGTTTCTGGCTCAGACTGGAGTGACTTCCTATATGTCGACCAGCTTCGGTTTCTTTATTTTCCTTTTTTTCCAGTGGCGCGGGGAGGGGGAGGGGGAGGGTGGCCATGGAGAACTTCTCTGACTAGGGATCGAACCCGTGTTTCCTACACTGGAAGTGTGGAGTCTTAACCACCGGACCACTGGGGAAGTCCCATCAGCCTCGGTTTCTTTTATCCACCGCCTTCCCAAAGCTGACTTCCCAGAGGGGCTTGAAACAGCAATAACGCAAATCATTTCAAAACTGCAATCGTGGGCTTCACCTGCCAGTGTCGGTGATGCGGTTCAGTCCCTGGTCCGGGAAGACCCCACTTGCCGGTGCAACTAATCCCATGCCACAATAAGAGAAGCCACCACAATGAGAAGCCTGCACATTGCCCAAAAAATCGTCCCCAGTCTCTGCAACTAGAGAAAGCCCGTGGGCAATAAGGAAGCCCTAGCACAGCCAAAAATAAAAATAAATAAATATATCTTAAACAAAAAAAACTGCATTGTCAATTCTAAAAGGGAGTGAACACTCAGTGCAATGTGGGATCCTGGACTGGAACCTGGAACAGAAAAAAGGGCACTCATGGAATAAAGGGAGACATCCAAATGACATCGGGAGCATCTGTGCATCTTAGTGTGCCCAGGCTGCTTTGTTCATTGGGACAGATGTTAAGGTTTTAACATTAGGAAAAGCTGAGTGAAGAGTAGAAATTGTCTGTACTATCACTACAACTGTCCTGTAAATCTAAATAATACCAAAAGAGAAAAAGAAAGGCAAAGAGCATGGGGCCGTGAGTGCTTTTAGCAGAGCACTGGTGTGGTTGGGGTGGGGAGGTAGGTGTGACTCTGAAATTCATCAGGTGATTTCTCTCTTGTCCTGGCACACCCTCAGCTTTCAATGTCAGCTGCTCCTCTGGGACCTCTGGGCCTCCCCACACCCCTTGATCTGACCAGTCCATGTCCTGACATGTCTCTGGAATGGGGTGGATATGAGGCTGGAAGTGGCCTGTGTGCACACTGGGATGTGTCACATAGCTGGTGTGTATGTCTCCGTGTCTGTGCTGTGCCTCCAAGCTGACTTCCGCACTTGGCTGTTGGCAGGAGGGCCTCAATTCTTTGCCGCTTGCGCATCACCATGCGCTGCTTGAGTGTCCTTTCAACATGGCAGCTGGCTTTCCCCAGAATGGATGATCAGAAAGAGAGCAAGAGAAAGCCCTGGCTTTCTGTGTGTGTGACCTCATCTCAGAAGTCACACTGTCACTTCTGCCATGTTCTGTTTTTTAGAAGTGAGTCCCTCAATTCAGCCTACACTCAAGAGGACGGGAATTAGGCTTCACTTTCTGAAGGGAGGTGTGCTAAAGAATTCGGGGGCATTTTTAATTTATTTTAAAAATAACTATGTATTTTAATATTTTTATTTATTTATTTGGCTGCACCGGGTCTTAGTTGCAGCATGTGGGATCTTTAGTTGCGCTACGCGAACTCTTAGATGCGGCTTGCGGTATCTAGTTCTCCCACCAGAGATAAACCCTGGGCCCCCTGCATTGGGAGTGTGGAGTCTTAGCCACTGGATCACCAGGGAAGTCCCTGTGGGCATATCTTTAAAACACCACCATCTCCCAGATAAACTACCTGCAACCTTGTCTTGGTGTCTGCTCAGCGCTAGTAGGAGGGTATAAAATTAGATAGAGAGGTCAGTTGATACATGGTTTGTCATGAGCCACTTGAGGTTCAGTCGTGCTGAGCTTCTGGAAGACAGTGTAGACTACCCCACAGAGTAGTTCCACCCCAAGAGCGAAGGAGCTGGGATAGTCATCCTCCAGCCCTAAACCAGCATTGCCTGAGGGCTGCTCCCGGGAATGTTGGCTCTGGGCAGAGTGAACCTCCAAGGTGAGCCTTATAAGTGTTTGCCAGTGCCGCGGAGACACAGGGCTCCAAGGGCATCTGCTGTTGCACACAGCTCCGTACGAGTCAAGGGGAACCCGCCCTGGGCCGAGATTGATAAATATAAGACAGGAATCTCTAAACTGGGGAAACAAGAGCTGGGAGCTGCTAAAGATCAGCTGAGAGGTCGGTCTGCTGGACACAGAAGTCAATGGAGGACAGCAGAACCAAGGCAGAGAAGGAGGCTGAGTTCTGAGGCTCTCGATCAAACTATGCCTGAAGCCGCTGGACTTTCTAGCATCTAGAACCTGTAGATCCAGCCAAGGACATCTTCTTGGCACTTCATAGATGTAGAGGTAGGGTAGAGGACAGGAGCTGAGAATCAGGGGGAAAGTTCGTAGCACTATAGACCTCCAGAAAAGAAAACCTTAAAACTGTCTTTATTCATTTCATTTTCACACTGTAAACTCCCTTTCTCTTTATGTGCCCAGCCTTGTCCTAGCAGATCACAGAGCCAGAATGGCTTCATTCTCCAGACGTAGGCTTCAAAAACTCCCCACTCTTGGGAAAAACGGAGCTCTACTCAGACGCTTCCAGCAGAGGGAGGCTCCAGAGCTCAGGCAGTAGAAGGGAGAAAGAGTTTGCCTGTGAAGGTCCTAGTGGGCTGCATGGTAGCAGGGGCATGGGAGCTAGGGTTTTGATGGTTGAATAGGAGTTTTTGAAGACAAACTAGAAGCAGAAAAGGAGAATGTTCCAGGAAGAGGTGAAATCCCAGGCAAAAGGCTTAAAGGTGTGAAAACAGCAATTCACTCACAATGGTTGAGTTAAAGGATCCACAGGAACCATAGAAATCTTGACCTGAGATTTAATCTCAACACAAAAGGGAGCCTCAAAGGAGTTCCAATGGAAGTAGAGCCCATAATCATGTAGGGGCTCTAATGGGCATCAAGTACAGCCCATCATCACCGTGAACCCATTATCATTTCTTCACTGAACAAACCGTCATTCAGTTCAGTTCAGTCACTCAGTCGTGTCTGACTCTTTGCAACCCCATGAATCACAGCACACCAGGCCTCCCTGTCCATCACCAACTCCCGGAGTTCACTCAAACTCATGTCCATCAAGTCAGTGATGCCATCCAGCCATCTCATCCTCTGTCGTCCCCTTCTCCTCCTGTCCCCAATCCCTCCCAGGATCAAAGTCTTTTCCAATGAGTCAACTCTTTGCATGAGATGGCCAAAGTACTGGAGTTTCAGCTTTAGCATCATTCCTTCCAAAGAACATCCAGGACTGATCTCCTTTAGAATGGACTGGTTGGATCTCCTTGCACTCCAAGGGACTCTCAAGAGTCTTCTCCAACACCACAGTTCAAAAGCATCAATTCTTCGGCACTCAGCTTTCTTCACAGTCCAACTCTCATATCCATACATGACCACTGGAAAAACCATAGCCTTGACTAGACAGACCTTAGTCGGCAAAGTAATGTCTCTGCTTTTGAATATGCTGTCTAGGTTGGTCATAACTTTCCTTCCAAGGAGTACACGTCTTTTAATTTCATGGCTGCAATCGCCATCTGCAGTGATTTTGGAGCCCAAAAAAATAAAGTCCGACACTGTTTCCACTGCTTCCCCATCTATTTCCCATGAAGTGATGGGACCACATGACCACTGGAAAAACCATAGCCTTGACTAGACAGACCTTAGTCGGCAAAGTAATGTCTCTGCTTTTGAATATGCTGTCTAGGTTGGTCATAACTTTCCTTCCAAGGAGTACACGTCTTTTAATTTCATGGCTGCAATCGCCATCTGCAGTGATTTTGGAGCCCAAAAAAATAAAGTCCGACACTGTTTCCACTGCTTCCCCATCTATTTCCCATGAAGTGATGGGACCAGATGCCATGATCTTAGTTTTCTGAATGTTGAGCTTTAAGCCAACTTTGTCACTCTCCTCTTTCACTTTCATCAAGAGGCTTCTTAGTTCCTCTTCACTTTCTGCCATAAGGGTGGTGTCATCTGCATATCTGAGGTTATTGATATTTCTCCCAGCAATCTTGATTCCAGCTTGTGCTTCTTCCAGCCCAGCGTTTCTCATGATGTACTCTGCATAGAAGTTAAATATGCAGGGTGACAATATACAGCCTTGATGTCCTCCTTTTCCTGTTTGGAACCAGTTTGTTGTTCCATGTCCAGTTGTAACTGTTGCTTCCTGACCTGCATATAGGTTTCTCAAGAGGCAGGTCAGGTGGTCTGGTATTCCCATCTTTTCCAGAATTTTCCACAGTTTGTTGTGATCCACACAGTCAAAGGCTTTGGCATAGTCAAAAAGCAGAAATAGATGTTTTTCTGGAACTCTCTTGCTTTTTCAATGATTCAGTGAATGTTGGCAATTTGATCTCTGGTTCCTCTGCCTTTTCTAAAACCAGCTTGAATATCTGGAAGTTCACGATTCATGTATTGCAGAAACCGTCATTAGATGGGTTCAAATCCCTGCTCTGCCAGCTACTTGCTGTATGACTCCAGAGAAATCACTTGTACTCTCAGAGCCTCAGTTCTGTCATCTGTACAATGAGCACTTATTGTGCTAGGCCTGGTGTTGGCTGGAAGTACAGTCTCTAGGGACAGAGCTGGGGACAGTTTCTGCCCTTGGCAAGCTCACAGACTAGAAACCAGGGCTGCTGCTGTAAGCTGGGCACTTGAGGATGATCTTCTTGTTTAATCTGTCCCATGAGCAGAGGATGTGGGTTTGATTCCTGGTCTAAGGAACTAAGATCCCACATGCCATGGGATGTGCCCCAACGAAGACCCAGTACAGTCCAAATATATATATATATCTGTCCACGACCAGGCACAACTTCATCCACCGCTCTCTTCCAGGTGCGTTCACATCACCACGTCATCCAGAACTTCTCTCTCTTCTCCAGGCCTTTGCCCATGCTGAGCCTGCTGCCAGATACCCTCTTTTGCACCCCTTGGGCTGGAGAACTGCTCACACCCCAGGGGTCATCTCAGAAGGAGCTTTCCCCCCTGATCTCCCTCCCCAAGCTGAATCTGGTCCTCCTCTGGGGTTCACAGAACCCCAGGTGCCCCCTACCACAGCCATAGTCCCCCTGGTATTTTAACAGCCCAGTGACATGTCTGTCTCCGCCAGCCTGAGAGCCCTGGGAAGGCAGAGCTGGGTCTATCTTGTTCACTGCTGTGTCCTGGTGCCCAAAACAGGGCTTAGTACACAGTAGGCACTCACTAAATATTTGTTAAGCTTCTTAAGGAGACCCTTCTTTCCACTTTGTGGCTGAGAAAGTAGAGTCCAGCAAGGACTGGTCTAGAGTTTCAAAGCGAATGAGTCAGAACTAGGATTCTAACTCCAGCCTGCCTAACTTCCGATCCTGCTTTCCCGCACATTCTGGGCACTTCTGGCCGAGCTCTGACTATCCTTTCCCACATCTGACCAGCCTCTGGGTCCCTACTGTTTCTCTAAGATCCTCCCCCTAACAGCTCCCTGCAAGACCCCTGAGAGTCAGGGCAACTGGGAAGGCTTCCTGCAGGAGGGGTCTCCTGGGCAGCGAAGCGTGCTGAGGGTTGCGTCTCACAGCCTGTGGAGCGTGATGTTCCCCTTGGTTTGCTCATCCTCACCTCTCCGGCAGACACGGGGCGCAGGTGGGGAATCTATTTCCACCGCTGTCCTTACACCCACCCGTCTGTCTTGGTGACTTCATCGGGGCCTGAGCTGGGGGTGCCGCTGACCTCATCCTCCCACCTTCGGGAGGGTGTGTGAGCATAACCTTGACACCCTAAAATAACTCAGCGGCAGCACACCCAGCCTGAATCTGGGGCAACAGGCACCTTCTGCGCCACAGCCCCAGGAAGGAGGACTTGTTATAGTCCATCGTTAGCAGACACAAACTGAGCCGAGAGAGGGATTTCACTCGCCTGGGGATACAGAGCAAATGAGAGACAAAGCTGGGACTGTCTCCCCTCGGCCATTGCGCTCCCTCTTCAATGCATTTTCCCCGCGCCTGCTAGAGGGCGCCCATGAGCACCTGAGGGAGGCCGCGCCCCTCCTCTGCCCACAGCCCTCCCGGTCTTCCACCTCCCAGAGATCAAAGCCCAAGCTTTTTGTTCCTTCACCCCTCCCCTCCTGGAGAAAAGATCTTCAGCCCACCAGTGTGATCATAGGAAGTCCTTCCTCTTTCCCAGGACTCTCTTTTTCAACCTATAAAATGGACAGGTTGTTGCTCAGTCGCTCAGCTGTGTCCGACTCTTTGGGACCTCATAGACTGCAGCACGCCAGGCTTCCCTGTTCCTCACCATCTCCTGGAGTTTGCTCAAACTCATGTCCATTGAATCAATGATGCCATCCAACCATCTCGTCCTCTGTCATCCCCTTCTCTTCCTACTTTCAGTCTTTCCCAGCATCAGGGTCTTTTCCAGTGGCCCAAGTAGTGGATCTGTGATAGGGTTAAAGCGAAGTGAAGTTGCTCAGTCGTGTCCAACTCTCTGCGACCCCATGGAAAGTAGCCTGTCAGGTCCCTCCATCCATGGGATTTTCCAGGCAAGAATACTGGAGTGGGTTGCCATTTCCTTCTCCAAGGCATCTTCCCGACGCAGGGATCGACCTGGGTCTTCAGCACTGCAGGCAGACTCTTTACTGTCTGAGCTGTCAGGGAATCCCTAATATAGTGATCTGTAAAATGGACAGGTAACATTTCGCCAACCTGTGCCAATGACTTCTCACATATTCAACTTTCCCTACACACATAAGTGTTTGATTAATATTTTCCTTTACACCCGCTCACATCAAAACATCAATACCTCTATGGATTTTTTTAAGGTTTCTTTTTTTTAAAAGTGTTTGTTGAATTTGTTACAGTATTGCTTCTATTTTATGTTTTGGGTTTTTGGCTAGGAGGCGTGTGGGATCTTAGCTCCCCGACCAAGGATCGAACCAGCACTCCCTGCGTTGGAAGGCAACGTCTTAACCACCGGACTGCCAAGAAATTCCCTGTATGAGTTTTTCAAAGTCCTTTTCTCTTAATCACAAACATAAAAGAAAGATCAGCATTTCTCATCATATCTAGAAGGTAACTGAAAATCCAGTTTAATCTGAATCTCACTGGTTACTGATGTCTGCAGGAGCACTGATCCTGTGGTGGGATTAGCAGGTAGAAAATGTGTTACAGACACCCCCTCTCCCAGGACCCAACTAAGACTTGGGGAAGATGGAAATAACGTTTAAGAAGAGCCTCTTTGCGACTGGAGTTTGAGGTTATTTCTGCTGAGCACCCTCTGAAGTCATGTTGTTCTTGAACAAGGGGCATGCAGCTCTGGGCAACACTGAACCCCCATTCTAGGGTCAGGTGCCAAGATATCACTCCCTCAGACAGACTCATTGTGGTAGCAAACACCAGATATTCTGTCTGCTTCCTTGACTGTGTTTTCTGTCTCTCTCAGTGGAGCGTATGTTTCACGAAGGCCAGAATGATTGTCTGCCTTGTTGCCTGCTGTCTTCAGCACCCAAGACAGCTTGGCATACAGTAGGTGCTCAATTATGTTGGTGGAAGTAATGAATGTATCCACATCTTCATCTCTTTGTGGTTAGCAGGATAACCCCCTTCAAAAAAGAGGTCCCCATCTTAATCCCCACAACCTCTGCATATATCAACTTATGTGGCAAAAGTGACTTTTTGCAGATGCAATTAAGTTAAGGATCTTGAGATGGGGAGGTGATCCCGGATTACCTGGGTGAGCTCAGCGTCACCCCAGGAGGGAGGCAGAAATGCCAGAGTCTGAGAACGAGATGTGATAACAGAAGCAATGAAGGCAAAGTGAGAAAGAGAGCAATAGTTTGAGAGAGACATGATCAGTCTTGGCTGGCTTTGAAGATGGAGACAGAGGCCATGGACCAAGCAATGCAGGCAGTCTCCAGAAGTTGGGAAAGCCAGAAAGTGGGTTCTTTCCTAGAGCCTCCAGAAGGAGTAAAACCCTTAATTTCAGCTCAGGGTAGCTCAGGATGAAACCCAGTGGAAAGAGAAGAGGAGTCAGGACCGGGGAGAGCTCCACCCAGATCTGGTGTCCACTCAGCCAGTGTTTACTCCCAGGCGTTGTTCTGGATGCTGGGCCTGCGGCAGTGGATGAAACAGATATAAATTCCTGCCCTCAAAGGGCTGACATTCCAGTGGGGAAGACATATAATCAACAACCCAATAAAATGCATAACACAATGGCAAGGTCCCTCATCAAACATGAAGCCGATTGCTGGAGGGACAGGGTGATTATGGAAAGCTTCTCTGAGGAGATGACATTTGAGCAGAAACCTAAAGGAAGTGAGGAGGAAGCTGTGTAAATATCTGGGCAGAGGCAACACACGTGCAAAGGCCCTGAGGCGTTAACTCTGGTGAGCCGTGGATCTGGGAAATGATGGAGGAGAGCTGATGTTGCCAAGTGCATCCACCCAATGACCCACTGATTCCATATTTAATCATAGTCCTCAGGGAAACACTTTGCCTAATACATCAAGAGATGTGTGTGTGCTAAGTCATTTCAGTTGTGACTGACTCTTTGCAACTCTGTGGACTGTAGCCCACCAGGCTCCTCTGTCCATGGGATTCTGCAGGCAAGAATACTGGAGTGGGTTGCCATTTCCTTCTCCATTAATCAGCTATACGCCAATAGAAAAATAAAAGGTTTAATAATAATAATACTAAAGGAACTTCATGTAATTAAAACAACAGAAAAGCAGGAATTGACCTAAAAAAATCCATACTGTAAATTAGGGCATATTCTAACAATGCAATAGTGTAGAATAGTCAAAAAGGACATAATTAAATCCATACAATAAAGATTTCTAGGGACTTCCCTCGTGGTCCAGTGGCTAAGACTCCATGCCCCCAGTGCAGGGGGCCTGGGTTCAATCCCGGGTCAGGAAACTAAGATCCCATATGGCACAACAAAGACCTGGTACAGCCAAATAAATTCATTACATAAATAAAAAGAATTTTTTTAAAATAATGATTTCTAAATTTATTGAGTACCTACTATGTACCAGGTACTGTGCTAAGCACTCTCTATGTGTGATAACACACAGCAACTCTTAGAAAACAATCCTAAAACGACTACTAAAAAGTACCCACTGAAATGGAGAGAGTATTAGTATCTGTATTTTTCCAAATGTGGCAATTTTAAAAGAAGTCCATGAATTCCTTGACAGTTTATTCAACAGGTGGAGCCCAATTCTCCTCTTTCTGAGGGTGAGTGGACTCAGCACCTGGTTTTTAATGCATAAAATAAGGCAGGAGTGACTAGGATGTAAAAGGCTCTCTGGCTTCCTTCTTGGTGTCTCTCTTGGATCACTCAGTTGGTGGGGGCAGGGAGGGAGGAGCCAGCCACCATATTGTGAGGATGCTCAAGCAGCGCTATAGCGAGGTCGAGTGGAGAGGAGCTGAGGCCTCCTGCCAACAGCCATGTGCGTGGACCGCCCCAGCTGAGCCTTCAGATGATGCAGCCCCAGTCAATGTCTTGACTGCAACCTCATGAGGGACCCCAACCCAGAACCATCTGGCTAAACCAGATGCTATATTCATCTCTGCACTTTTCTCAAAATGAAAAATAAATGATTATAAGGAAGAGAAAAAGTTAGTGGTGGAGGACTTAAATGGGAGGGGAGGAAGTTCCAGGCACAGGCACCAGCTGAAGCTGGTGAAGACCTGAAGGCAGCAGTGAGCTTGGTCTTTTGGGGAAATGAGGAAACCCAGACTCTCTCCTTCTACACCCTGACGGCACCTTTGGCTCATGTGCCCAGCCCCCACTTCAGACCAATTAACTCAGAATCCGAGGGCCAGCAGGGGCGGGGTGGAGGACAGTGGCAGGGTTTAGCATGTCCCAGGTGATGCTAGCATGAGCACATTGTCAGGAACCACTGAATACAGTCTAGTGCAGTAGCCACTTAATACCTGTTTGCTGAGAGTCATAGAGAAGCTGAGGGGGATGGACAGGCCTCTGCCAGCCTGTCATTTGGACTTGGGAGAGGCCATCATCAGCCTAAGAGAATTCCAGGTGATAACAAGTGCTATAAAGAAAATGCAGATAATAATGAAATTAATTATATCTTCTTCAGTGTCTGTTGATAACATTTTTAATAATAAATTGTTCTTGTTACATGGTTTGACAAAAGAAAGAAAGAAAATGCAAGAAGATGATGCGATAAGAAGCAGCAGAGCAGCCTTTGGAGCCAGCTGGTCAGGGAGAGCTTCTCGGAGGAGGTGACACTTGAGCTGAGACCTGAAGGGGAAGCTGGCCCTGGAGATGTGTGGGAAATGTGTGCCAGGCAGAGCGAACAGCAAGGGTGGAGGCCCTGAGGAAGCAACAAACATATAAACAGGTGGTTTGCAGCACAGGGTAAGCAGGGCCTTGCTGGGGGTCTCTAGGGGTGGCAATTCAGCCCACCACAGCAAAAATGCCCCCCTCTCACTTCTCCACGTCCTTGAGAGATACAGCACCTGAATAGAAGTGCTTACTTTTTTTTCCCCCAAAGGAGAGCGAGCGGGAACACGATCACCCTATATCCATCTGATTTTAAATTTAGCCCAGTGCACATGGAACGCAGTTCAGGGGAAAAACAAGGAGTTATAAAAATATAATTCCATTTTCTGTCATGGGCAGCAGCAGAGGTAGTGGAGCAGGGAGAGATGGGGGTGGGGTGGGGTGGGGTGGAGGATGAGGAAGACGTAAAACTCCCAGAGCAACTACATGATATGGCCTGCTGGGACAGAAGGCTTCTGAGGTCCCATCCTGGGTTCCCCACCTTCTCCAGCGCTGCCCCCCGTCTGCTCTGTCCCTGCACAGACATAGTGAGTAATGAGAATGACCAAGTTAAAATCCAGCTCCATCCCATCACACGCTGCCCCCAAACGCCCATGGTTCCCCACTGCCCTGCCAGCAAGACAGAGACTCCTCTCTTGCCCCACGCTGTGTTCCTGCCCAGGTTGGGAAAACCGCCTTCCAGCCTAGAGAAACCACACAAGCTGGCGACCAAGAAATGACCCCACATGTAAAGACTGTAAGCAATGCACATCACATTCAAAGCGAATGAGTCAGAACTAGGATTCTAACTCCAGCCTGCCTAACTTCCGATCCTGCTTTCCCGCACATTCTGGGCACTTCTGGCCGAGCTCTGACTATCCTTTCCCACATCTGACCAGCCTCTGGGTCCCTACTGTTTCTCTAAGATCCTCCCCCTAACAGCTCCCTGCAAGACCCCTGAGAGTCAGGGCAACTGGGAAGGCTTCCTGCAGGAGGGGTCTCCTGGGCAGCGAAGCGTGCTGAGGGTTGCGTCTCACAGCCTGTGGAGCGTGATGTTCCCCTTGGTTTGCTCATCCTCACCTCTCCGGCAGACACGGGGCGCAGGTGGGGAATCTATTTCCACCGCTGTCCTTACACCCACCCGTCTGTCTTGGTGACTTCATCGGGGCCTGAGCTGGGGGTGCCGCTGACCTCATCCTCCCACCTTCGGGAGGGTGTGTGAGCATAACCTTGACACCCTAAAATAACTCAGCGGCAGCACACCCAGCCTGAATCTGGGGCAACAGGCACCTTCTGCGCCACAGCCCCAGGAAGGAGGACTTGTTATAGTCCATCGTTAGCAGACACAAACTGAGCCGAGAGAGGGATTTCACTCGCCTGGGGATACAGAGCAAATGAGAGACAAAGCTGGGACTGTCTCCCCTCGGCCATTGCGCTCCCTCTTCAATGCATTTTCCCCGCGCCTGCTAGAGGGCGCCCATGAGCACCTGAGGGAGGCCGCGCCCCTCCTCTGCCCACAGCCCTCCCGGTCTTCCACCTCCCAGAGATCAAAGCCCAAGCTTTTTGTTCCTTCACCCCTCCCCTCCTGGAGAAAAGATCTTCAGCCCACCAGTGTGATCATAGGAAGTCCTTCCTCTTTCCCAGGACTCTCTTTTTCAACCTATAAAATGGACAGGTTGTTGCTCAGTCGCTCAGCTGTGTCCGACTCTTTGGGACCTCATAGACTGCAGCACGCCAGGCTTCCCTGTTCCTCACCATCTCCTGGAGTTTGCTCAAACTCATGTCCATTGAATCAATGATGCCATCCAACCATCTCGTCCTCTGTCATCCCCTTCTCTTCCTACTTTCAGTCTTTCCCAGCATCAGGGTCTTTTCCAGTGGCCCAAGTAGTGGATCTGTGATAGGGTTAAAGCGAAGTGAAGTTGCTCAGTCGTGTCCAACTCTCTGCGACCCCATGGAAAGTAGCCTGTCAGGTCCCTCCATCCATGGGATTTTCCAGGCAAGAATACTGGAGTGGGTTGCCATTTCCTTCTCCAAGGCATCTTCCCGACGCAGGGATCGACCTGGGTCTTCAGCACTGCAGGCAGACTCTTTACTGTCTGAGCTGTCAGGGAATCCCTAATATAGTGATCTGTAAAATGGACAGGTAACATTTCGCCAACCTGTGCCAATGACTTCTCACATATTCAACTTTCCCTACACACATAAGTGTTTGATTAATATTTTCCTTTACACCCGCTCACATCAAAACATCAATACCTCTATGGATTTTTTTAAGGTTTCTTTTTTTTAAAAGTGTTTGTTGAATTTGTTACAGTATTGCTTCTATTTTATGTTTTGGGTTTTTGGCTAGGAGGCGTGTGGGATCTTAGCTCCCCGACCAAGGATCGAACCAGCACTCCCTGCGTTGGAAGGCAACGTCTTAACCACCGGACTGCCAAGAAATTCCCTGTATGAGTTTTTCAAAGTCCTTTTCTCTTAATCACAAACATAAAAGAAAGATCAGCATTTCTCATCATATCTAGAAGGTAACTGAAAATCCAGTTTAATCTGAATCTCACTGGTTACTGATGTCTGCAGGAGCACTGATCCTGTGGTGGGATTAGCAGGTAGAAAATGTGTTACAGACACCCCCTCTCCCAGGACCCAACTAAGACTTGGGGAAGATGGAAATAACGTTTAAGAAGAGCCTCTTTGCGACTGGAGTTTGAGGTTATTTCTGCTGAGCACCCTCTGAAGTCATGTTGTTCTTGAACAAGGGGCATGCAGCTCTGGGCAACACTGAACCCCCATTCTAGGGTCAGGTGCCAAGATATCACTCCCTCAGACAGACTCATTGTGGTAGCAAACACCAGATATTCTGTCTGCTTCCTTGACTGTGTTTTCTGTCTCTCTCAGTGGAGCGTATGTTTCACGAAGGCCAGAATGATTGTCTGCCTTGTTGCCTGCTGTCTTCAGCACCCAAGACAGCTTGGCATACAGTAGGTGCTCAATTATGTTGGTGGAAGTAATGAATGTATCCACATCTTCATCTCTTTGTGGTTAGCAGGATAACCCCCTTCAAAAAAGAGGTCCCCATCTTAATCCCCACAACCTCTGCATATATCAACTTATGTGGCAAAAGTGACTTTTTGCAGATGCAATTAAGTTAAGGATCTTGAGATGGGGAGGTGATCCCGGATTACCTGGGTGAGCTCAGCGTCACCCCAGGAGGGAGGCAGAAATGCCAGAGTCTGAGAACGAGATGTGATAACAGAAGCAATGAAGGCAAAGTGAGAAAGAGAGCAATAGTTTGAGAGAGACATGATCAGTCTTGGCTGGCTTTGAAGATGGAGACAGAGGCCATGGACCAAGCAATGCAGGCAGTCTCCAGAAGTTGGGAAAGCCAGAAAGTGGGTTCTTTCCTAGAGCCTCCAGAAGGAGTAAAACCCTTAATTTCAGCTCAGGGTAGCTCAGGATGAAACCCAGTGGAAAGAGAAGAGGAGTCAGGACCGGGGAGAGCTCCACCCAGATCTGGTGTCCACTCAGCCAGTGTTTACTCCCAGGCGTTGTTCTGGATGCTGGGCCTGCGGCAGTGGATGAAACAGATATAAATTCCTGCCCTCAAAGGGCTGACATTCCAGTGGGGAAGACATATAATCAACAACCCAATAAAATGCATAACACAATGGCAAGGTCCCTCATCAAACATGAAGCCGATTGCTGGAGGGACAGGGTGATTATGGAAAGCTTCTCTGAGGAGATGACATTTGAGCAGAAACCTAAAGGAAGTGAGGAGGAAGCTGTGTAAATATCTGGGCAGAGGCAACACACGTGCAAAGGCCCTGAGGCGTTAACTCTGGTGAGCCGTGGATCTGGGAAATGATGGAGGAGAGCTGATGTTGCCGAGTGCATCCACCCAATGACCCACTGATTCCATATTTAATCATAGTCCTCAGGGAAACACTTTGCCTAATACATCAAGAGATGTGTGTGTGCTAAGTCATTTCAGTTGTGACTGACTCTTTGCAACTCTGTGGACTGTAGCCCACCAGGCTCCTCTGTCCATGGGATTCTGCAGGCAAGAATACTGGAGTGGGTTGCCATTTCCTTCTCCATTAATCAGCTATACGCCAATAGAAAAATAAAAGGTTTAATAATAATAATACTAAAGGAACTTCATGTAATTAAAACAACAGAAAAGCAGGAATTGACCTAAAAAAATCCATACTGTAAATTAGGGCATATTCTAACAATGCAATAATGTAGAATAGTCAAAAAGGACATAATTAAATCCATACAATAAAGATTTCTAGGGACTTCCCTCGTGGTCCAGTGGCTAAGACTCCATGCCCCCAGTGCAGGGGGCCTGGGTTCAATCCCGGGTCAGGAAACTAAGATCCCATATGGCACAACAAAGACCTGGTACAGCCAAATAAATTCATTACATAAATAAAAAGAATTTTTTTAAAATAATGATTTCTAAATTTATTGAGTACCTACTATGTACCAGGTACTGTGCTAAGCACTCTCTATGTGTGATAACACACAGCAACTCTTAGAAAACAATCCTAAAACGACTACTAAAAAGTACCCACTGAAATGGAGAGAGTATTAGTATCTGTATTTTTCCAAATGTGGCAATTTTAAAAGAAGTCCATGAATTCCTTGACAGTTTATTCAACAGGTGGAGCCCAATTCTCCTCTTTCTGAGGGTGAGTGGACTCAGCACCTGGTTTTTAATGCATAAAATAAGGCAGGAGTGACTAGGATGTAAAAGGCTCTCTGGCTTCCTTCTTGGTGTCTCTCTTGGATCACTCAGTTGGTGGGGGCAGGGAGGGAGGAGCCAGCCACCATATTGTGAGGATGCTCAAGCAGCGCTATAGCGAGGTCGAGTGGAGAGGAGCTGAGGCCTCCTGCCAACAGCCATGTGCGTGGACCGCCCCAGCTGAGCCTTCAGATGATGCAGCCCCAGTCAATGTCTTGACTGCAACCTCATGAGGGACCCCAACCCAGAACCATCTGGCTAAACCAGATGCTATATTCATCTCTGCACTTTTCTCAAAATGAAAAATAAATGATTATAAGGAAGAGAAAAAGTTAGTGGTGGAGGACTTAAATGGGAGGGGAGGAAGTTCCAGGTACAGGCACCAGCTGAAGCTGGTGAAGACCTGAAGGCAGCAGTGAGCTTGGTCTTTTGGGGAAATGAGGAAACCCAGACTCTCTCCTTCTACACCCTGACGGCACCTTTGGCTCATGTGCCCAGCCCCCACTTCAGACCAATTAACTCAGAATCCGAGGGCCAGCAGGGGCGGGGTGGAGGACAGTGGCAGGGTTTAGCATGTCCCAGGTGACGCTAGCATGAGCACATTGTCAGGAACCACTGAATACAGTCTAGTGCAGTAGCCACTTAATACCTGTTTGCTGAGAGTCATAGAGAAGCTGAGGGGGATGGACAGGCCTCTGCCAGCCTGTCATTTGGACTTGGGAGAGGCCATCATCAGCCTAAGAGAATTCCAGGTGATAACAAGTGCTATAAAGAAAATGCAGATAATAATGAAATTAATTATATCTTCTTCAGTGTCTGTTGATAACATTTTTAATAATAAATTGTTCTTGTTACATGGTTTGACAAAAGAAAGAAAGAAAATGCAAGAAGATGATGCGATAAGAAGCAGCAGAGCAGCCTTTGGAGCCAGCTGGTCAGGGAGAGCTTCTTGGAGGAGGTGATACTTGAGCTGAGACCTGAAGGGGAAGCTGGCCCTGGAGATGTGTGGGAAATGTGTGCCAGGCAGAGAGAACAGCAAGGGTGGAGGCCCTGAGGAAGCAACAAACATATAAACAGGTGGTTTGCAGCACAGGGTAAGCAGGGCCTTGCTGGGGGTCTCTAGGGGTGGCAATTCAGCCCACCACAGCAAAAATGCCCCCCTCTCACTTCTCCACGTCCTTGAGAGATACAGCACCTGAATAGAAGTGCTTACTTTTTTTTCCCCCAAAGGAGAGCGAGCGGGAACATGATCACCCTATATCCATCTGATTTTAAATTTAGCCCAGTGCACATGGAACGCAGTTCAGGGGAAAAACAAGGAGTTATAAAAATATAATTCCATTTTCTGTCATGGGCAGCAGCAGAGGTAGTGGAGCAGGGAGAGATGGGGGTGGGGTGGGGTGGGGTGGAGGATGAGGAAGACGTAAAACTCCCAGAGCAACTACATGATATGGCCTGCTGGGACAGAAGGCTTCTGAGGTCCCATCCTGGGTTCCCCACCTTCTCCAGTGCTGCCCCCCGTCTGCTCTGTCCCTGCACAGACATAGTGAGTAATGAGAATGACCAAGTTAAAATCCAGCTCCATCCCATCCCACGCTGCCCCCAAACGCCCATGGTTCCCCACTGCCCTGCCAGCAAGACAGAGACTCCTCTCTTGCCCCACGCTGTGTTCCTGCCCAGGTTGGGAAAACCGCCTTCCAGCCTAGAGAAACCTCACAAGCTGGCGACCAAGAAATGACCCCACATGTAAAGACTGTAAGCAATGCACATCACTGACCATAGTTTCTGTGGGTCAGGAACCCAGCTGGGCTTAGCCAGATGCCTTTCTTCAGGGTCTGGTGAGACTTCATTCGAGGAGACACCTGAGGACCCCATCTCATCCGCAGCACAACTGGGGCAGGCTCAGCCCTGCAGACTGGCCGCTGCTGTTAGTGGCGCTCAGAGTCCTGCCAGGTGGCCTTCTCCATCAGGGGCAGGCTTATGGGGAGACAGAAAGAAATAGCAAAGCTGAATTTACAATCTCATGTAATTTAATGAACTTCAGAAGTACCATCCCGTCATATTTTGCTATATTCTGTTGTTTAGAAATGAGTCTGAGGGATTTCTTTGGTGGTCCAGTGGCTAAGACTCCCACTCTCCCGATGGAGGGGGCCCAGATTTGATCCCCGATCAGGGAACTAGATCCCATATGCTACAACTAACAGTTTGCATGCAGCCAAAAAAGATCCTGTATGCTACAGTTAAGACCCAGCACAGCCTAATTAATTAATTAAATATAAAAAAAGAAGTGTCAGAGACCCCATTAACACCCCGTTGGAGGGAACTGAACAAAGTGTGGTAAAGAAGGAGGTGGGGATCCTTGGAGGGCCATTCTAGAACTGGCCTTCATTAAGGGTATCACTTTAGGCTCGTGCTGTGGAATGCTACACAGCTGTTAAATGCCCATAGGGGAGTTTTGAGTTAGAATGTTATTCTGTTGGACTTTCCTGGTGGTACAATGGACAAGAATCTGCTTGCCAGTTCAGGGGACACAGGTTCGATCCCTGGTCCAGGAAGATCCCACGTGCTGCCAGGCAGCTAAGCCCAGGTGCCATGACTACTGGAGCCTACGCACCTAAATGCCATGCTCTGCAACAGGAGAGGCCGCTGCGCTGGGAGGCCGTGCACCACAGTGAGAAGCAGCCCTCGCTGTCAGCAGCCAGAGAAAGCCTGCGTGCAGCAGTGAAGACCCAGCTCAGCCGAGATTAAATAAACACGACTAGGGAAAGAGAAGGGAAGTGAAAATCTGTAAAAAAGAAGAAGAAAGGACTATCACCCTGTTACTATCCCTCATAATCTAGTGATGGTCCTGCCTCAGGGCCTTTGCAAGCGCCATGGCCTCTCCCTGGAATGCCCTCTCCTTCACATCTTCGTGTGGCTCCCTCCTTTATCTCTTTCAGATCTGTGCTCAAACTTGGAGAGGCCCTCCCTGATCACCCTCGGTCTCAAATAGCACCATTCCATCCCCTATCCCCCCTACTTTGTTCAGTCCACAGCTCAGCTCACCATTTGACTTTACATATTTATCTTGTTAGTTCTCCACTTCCCACTGAAATATCAGCTCCACAGAAGCGGGGACTTCTGTCTGTCCTGTTCACTGCTGTGTCCCCATCACCTGGCACACAGTGGGTGCTCAATAAAAATAGACTGAACAAATGAATTTAGACAAACATGCCCCCTCCCCGCAGATTCTTTGCTTAATGTCTTCTGCCTGATGAAAATCCTGAATGTCAACTCTTTTCTTATATGCCACCTCCACCCCCAACCTCAGACTCTGGGACATCAGTGGTCTTGATCCTGTCTGTCAGCTTCATCTCTGTTGCTAGGCAACCCAATGCTCTTGACTTCCCCACCCCTAGCCCCTTAACCCACATTCTTTTCTTGGAATAGAACAGACTGGCTTGTCCCACCAGGCCACCTCCTCCCCACTAGCCCCTGCACCCCTGGCCACCCTTTCTGAACCAAATCGGCTTCTGAATGAGGGTCCCGATGCAAGCCAGCCCTTCCTTCATCTCTCTCCCCTTTCCCAGGATCATCCAAGTCTATAGTGATCCCTCTGACTCCATCTTTCATGTGTTCTAAGCTCTTTCTCTCTGCAGATTTGCTTAATCGTCACCCACTGAGGTGACACTCTCATCTTCCCCCATACAGATGAGAGAGCTGAACTGTCAAAGAAGGGGCAGAGCAAGCAAGGACCAGTAGGACTCACATCTGAGGCTTCAGGGGGTCCCAGGCGAGGTACTGTGTGACCTTGGGCGGTCTCTTTCCCTTTTTTGTCCCCTACCCCAACTCCTAGCCAGGCAGTGGTTTAGGTGGGAGAAGTAAGGCTGCACCAAAGAGGAACTTGGAACAGGGGCATTAAAAGATAAATTGGTGACCAATCACTAGGAAGAAAAGATTTTGGGGGAAAGGCATCCTAGCAGAGAGCACAGCAGGTGCAAAGGCCCTGGGGCAGGACCTTGCCTGGTGTGTTAGAGGAACAGGGAGAGGCCTGTGTGGCTGGAGCAAAGTGAGAGAGAGGAGAGAGGGAAGAGGGGAGGGAGGAGATGGGGCAGGTCATCCAGGGCCCTGTGGGCCCTGGGGAAAACTTGGGTTTTTTTATCTCAAGGGAGGTGGAGCCCTGAAGGGCTGTGGGCAGAGGGAGGATGGATCTGACTTAGATTTTAAATTGATCATTCTGAATTATTTCACAGAAGAAAAACAAGAATCTCAGGCAAAAGTAACAAATTAGGAGAGTAATATTGACATATATACTCTACTATGTGTAAAATAGTGAGGACCTGCTGCATAGCTCAGGAAGCTCAGCTCAGCGCTCTGTGACGACCTAGAGGGGGAGAATGGCGGGAGGGAAAGGGAGGGTCAAGAGGAAGAGGATCTCTGTGTACATACGTAATAGCTGATTCACCATGTTTCACAGCAGACGCTAACACAACATTGTAAAACAGTTATACTCCAATAAAAAAAAAATACGGACTCAGTGAACATAGAATTTGGTCAAACTCTAGGAGACAGCAGAGGACAGAGGAGCCTGGCACGCTACGCTCCACGGGGTTGAAAAGCGTTAGACACGGATTA
This sequence comes from Oreotragus oreotragus, assembly GCA_006410675.1. NCBI lineage: Eukaryota > Metazoa > Chordata > Mammalia > Artiodactyla > Bovidae > Oreotragus > Oreotragus oreotragus. The sequence continues at coordinate 260,074 of SJYX01007679.1, read as the reverse complement.
GTGATTGAATAACAACAAAAACAAAATAATAGGCGAAAAATAGAAGTGGCAACACATTAACTGCGTTCCTTAATTGAGGTTGGTTCTTATGCAATAGTATTCTCTGGACTTTCTGTTTAAAAAGAGAAAATATATGTATAAATCAACTAGTAATAGTACATGAACAACGACAAGTTGAATTTGATTGGTGGGTCTTCACCTCCAGCTGCAGCTGGAGCCACTAACCGGGACATCCAAGGCCTCCCTCTGGCACAGTTGGCCATTTCCTGGGGCTGGGCACCCATGTCACTCCCCACTCACCCAGTCTTTCTGGCAGGGAGCCTAGCTTCTTCCCTGAACTTGACGACGAATTCCTCAGCTCTGAAGGCCTAATTGTGCGTGAATCCAATCGATTTATCAGGCCCTGATGAGCAATTCCCAAGATTATTTAGCTCAGTGAAGTAAATAATGATATTAGCATCTCCTGCGAGTTCCTGGAGCCCCCGTCCCCCACTTCAGTCCTGTATTCATTTCCTGCATGATCTTTTGAGTGGGGGGAATAAAGATGTGGAGGTGAGGACAGAATCTTCAGATGTTAGCATAGAAAGGACTCTACACTTTCCTACAGGTGGGGAAATTAAGGCCCAAAAGAGACCTGTCACACAGAAAGTTAGGGCCTCTGGAATCCATCTGCACCTCTTCAACCACGGCTGGAGACACTGACAACCCACATGGGTATCTCCCAGCTCACTTCCATCCTTGGGTGTGCCAAGGCAGGACTCAAATACCAGCAGGAGTGACATTCAGAGTGTGTGTGTGTGTGTGTGTGTGTGTGTGTGCACGTGCATGTGTGCGTATGTGTGTGCGTGTGTGTGTGTGTCGGGTGGTGGGTAGGGGAGTCGGTAGTGTTCATGAATCCTAAGATCTCATCTTATTGAGAGAGCCAAAGAGACCCTGATTAACTTTCTGCTGTGGTAAGCTAAGTATGCCTGATTTTCTTTTAAGTATGATAAGAATGACTACTTAGAGAATAGAAATAGAGTGAATAATTTTCAAGCCACCAGAGGGAATAATAAAAGGAAATAGAGAAAATCCCACAAATTCAGCAGGAGGCTGAAGAGAAGTTAAAAAGGAAGTAATGGGAAAAAATAGTGTTGACCATAAAACACTATAAAAGAAAGTGATGGAAATATATCCAAATACATCTGTAAATTCAACAAATATAAATGGATTAAACTCAACAACGGAGAAGGCAATGGCACCCCACTCCAGTACTCCTGCCTGGGAAATCCCATGGGCGGAGGAGCCTGGTGGGCTGCAATCCATGGGGTCGCGAAGAGTCAGACACGACTGAGCGACTTCACTTTCACTTTTCACTTTCATGCATTGGAGAAGGAAATGGCAACCCACTCCACTGTTCTTGCCTGGAGAATCCCAGGGACGGGGGAGCCTGGTGGGCTGCCGTCTATGGCGTCGCACAGAGTCAAACACGACTGAAGCGACTTAGCAGCAGTAGCAAACTCAACAAATATAAATGGATTAAACTCACTACTCGAAAGACATAGACTGTCAAATTAGACACATAAAAACAGCAACAAAGAAACAAAATCCATCACTAGGTTCTTTTGAGGACACATCCCTAAAACAGAATGCTGATCATCAGCAAATGAATTGCAAGGAAAAAAAGACATAACGAGACATAAAGAGAAATCAAACAATTATGTGTGTGGATCTTGTTTGGATCCACTTCAAAGTGTAGAAATTTTTTTTTTTTTTTTTTACTTTTTTTAGACTTCCTTGGTGGTCTACTGGTTAAGACTCAGCGTTTCCAATGCAGGGGGCATGCATTTGATCCCTAGTTGGGGAACTAAGATCCCACATGCCACACTGCTGCTGCTGCTAAGTCACTTCAGTCGTGCCCGACTCTGTGAGACCCCATAGACGGCAGCCCACCAGGCTCCCCCGTCCCTGGGATTCTCCAGGCAAGAACACTGGAGTGGGTTGCCATTTTCTTCTCCAATGCAGGAAACAGCATGGGCAAAAAATTTATGATTTTTTATGCAACTGGAAGTTTAAAGGCTGATGGACTGCTGGATGATATTATGGAAATATTAATATTTTAACCATGAGTCCTTATCTTTTAGAGATACAAACTGATCTGTGTATGTCTACATTATATGATTCCAGAATTGTCTTCAAAATAATACTAATAAAGATGAAACAAGATCAGTCATGAATTGATAAGTTTTGACATTGACAATGCTTACATAGGTTTCATTGTATTAATCTCTACTTTTATATGTTTAAAAGTTCCCATCATAAAATGTTTTTATATAAAAAAATAAAGAATGATGCAGATGAGCTTAAAAATTAAAGAATAGAAAAGAATTTACTAGGGAAATATGAACTCCCAAAAGAGCCCCTAGAATAAAAAACCAGGCCCACCTCTGCACGGGTGGTGATTCTTTACCAACTGAGCTAACAGGGAAGCCCAAATGAATCTGTACCCCTCAACAACTCCTCTCCATCTTTAGGCCTCCATGTCCTCTCCAAGATGGGCAGAATCCTTGCCCTCCAGGAGTTGACAAAGCAGAAAACCAAAATCAGGCCCACATTGTAGGGACTTCCCTGGTGGTCCAGCACTTAAGGACCCACCTTGCAGTTCAGGGGTGCAGGTTCAGTCCCTAGTCCGAGAACTAAGGTTCCCATGTGCCAGAGCTACTGGTTCTGCAACAACTATGCAGTGCCTGTGCCACGCCAAAAAATCCCGCATGGAGAAACAAGGAATCTGCCTGCTGCAACTAAGACCCAACAACAGCCAAATAAATATATATTTTTTATGCTGTTTAAACACACATACACACCCGGTACTGACTGAATAGTGCCTGTCTGCCCTGCCACTCCCACTGCCCCTGGACAAATTCATGACCACTTGGAACCTCAGAATGGGATTTTATTTGCCACTGGGCTCCTTGCAGATGTAATTAAGGATCTCGAGATGAAATCATCCAGACTTAGCTGCTGCTGCTGCTAAGTTACGTCAGTCGTGTCCGACTTTGTGCGACCCCATAGATGGCAGCCCACCAGGCTCCCCCGTCCCTGGGATTCTCCAGGCAAGAACACTGGAGTGGGTTGCCATTTCCTTTTCCAATGCATGAAAGTGAAGTGAAAGTGAAGTCGCTCAGTCGTGTCCGACTCTTCGCGACCCCATGGACTGCAGCCTACCAGGCTCCTCCGTCCATGGGATTTCCCAAAGTGGGGCTTAAATCCACTGTGCTTCCCTGATGGCTCAGACAGTAAAGAATCCGCCTACGATGCAGGATACCTGGGTTTGATCCCTGGCTTAGGAAGATCCCCTAGAGGAGGGGATGTCAACCCACTCCAGTATTCTTGCCTAGAGAATCCCCATGGACAGAAGAGCCTGGCCGGCTACAGTCCATGAGGCTGCAAAGAGTCAGACATGACTGAGCAACTAAGCACATAAATTCACTGATCAGTGTGTTTATGAGAAAGGAAAGGCTGATCTGGACACACAGGGAAGAGAGTCATGAAAAATGATGGAGGCAGAGACTGGGGTGATGTGGCTACCAGCCAAAGAATACCAAGGCTTCCTCAAAAGTACTGCCTTGAAACAGCCTGAATTTATTATTTTAAACTTCTGGAGCTAAAATCCTGATGTGGGCAGGGCGGTTCCAGGGAGAATTGTTTCCTAGCCTTTTTCAACTTCTTGAGGCCTTCTGCGTTCCTCGGCTCAAGTAACAGTTATGTGGGAGGGGCAAGGGAGGGGAGTCCTTCCTTCATCTTCACAGCTGGTGCAGTCTTCCTCCCATTACATCCCTCTGATTAGGGTCCCTGTGGTTACACTGGTTGTGGTTGTATGTTGCTAAGTTGTGTGGGACTCTTTGCCACCCCATGGATTGCAGAATGCCAGACTTCCCTATCTTTTACTATCTTCTGGAGTTTGCTCAAATTTACGTCCATTGAGTCAGTGACGGTTTCTAATCATCTCATCCTCTGCCACCCCCTTCTCCTTTTCCCTCCAATCTGTCCCAGCATGAGGATATTTTTCAATGAATCAGCTCTTTGCATCAGGTGGCTAAAGTACTGGAGCTTCAACTTCAGCATCAGTCCTTTCAATGAATATTCAGGGTTGATTTCCTTTAGGATTGACTGATTTGATCTTCATGGAGCCCGGGGGAATGTTGAGAGTCTTCTCCAATACCACAGTTCAACAGCATCAATTCTTCGGCATTCAGCTTTCTTTAACGGTCCAGTTCTCACATCCATACATGACTACTGGAAAAATCATAGCTTTGCCTAGACGGACCTTTGTCAGCAAAGTGATGTCTCTGCTTTTTAACGGGCTGTCTAGGTTCGTCATAGCCATTACACCAGGCTCACTGGGATAATCCAAGATAATCTCTTTAATTTAACTGTCAACTGATTTAGCAACTTTAATTCCATTTGCAACTTTAATTCCCCTTTACCATTCCAGGTTTAATATTCACAGATTCCAGGGATTCAGATGAGGACATCTTTGTTCTTGTTCAGTCATTAAGTCGTGTCCGAATACACCATGCCAAGCTTCCCTGTCCTTCACTGTCTCCTGGAGTTTGCTAAGACTCATGTCCATTGAGTCGATGATGCCATCCAAGCATCCCTTCCTCTGCCATCCCCTTTTTCCCTTTCCATCTTCATAGTCTCCAATGAGTCGGTTCTTGGCATCAGGTGGCCGAAGTATTGGAGCTTCAGCTTCAGCATCAGTCCTTCCAATGAATATTCAGGGTTGATTTCCTTTAGGATTGACTGGTTTGATCTCCCTGCTGTCCAAGGGATTCTCAAGAGTCTTCTCCAACACCACAGTTTGAAAGCATCCATTCTTTGGTGCTCAGCCTTCTTTGGGGAGCATTATTTTGCCTAACACAAATGGTTACGTAGCTTTACTCTCCCAGGACACATGGAGATTATTCTTAACCATGCCATGGTATTCCTCTCCCCTGCCTTCCTTTGGGACTTGCTTCTATTTATGCCTCAGATTACAGTTTATGGATCACCTCCTCCAGGAAGCCCACCTTGATGCTTCCTTTAGTCCCCAATGCCACCTGTGTCATCATCACAGCTCTTACCACTCTGTGGGTTACCTAGTGATGTCTGTCACTCCCACTAGATCATTAGGAGGTGTCTCTTGTCCCTGCTGTGTCCTCACATCTAGCGTAGGACTTAGCACACAGTCAACACCCAATAAATGTGTAGCCTGCATGAGTTGGAGGCTGCTCCACTCAGGTCTGTCAATAACTCCAGCCTGGTGAGGATAAATCTAATACGCGCATACACAGGGACTCACAGATTTGGCAGGCGGGCGGGCACTGGTGGCTGCAAGACCCCATATTCCTGGCCAGGCCTGGCTGAGCCTGGTATCTGCCGCTCCAAGCACCCCTCCCGGCCTCCTCATTAAAGCAGGCCTTTTACTTAGGCAGGCGCTGCCAGTTCTAATTGACTGCCTGCATCCCTGGGGGGACTCAAGTTCCCGAGGTCGGCAGTTGGGCCAGGGCCAGACCACGGCAGGTGGGAAGGAGCCCGGCTCCAGGCCTGAAGGCTGGACCTTCAGTCTCACTGGAGGTGACCTGCTGCCCACCTGTCCTCCCTCTCTGGCCTCCAACACTGTGGCACCCACTGTCCTCAGGCTCAGGGTGCCCTCCCAGCTTGTGCAAGCCCTTGGTAAGTTTGATCTTCAGATACTTGGTAACACTGAGAACACACCTAGATGTACAGAGACATGCAAACACACGCAAACCCACAATCCACAGATCCAGACCGAGAGGTGGTGTAACATGGTGGTGAGACATGTGGGAACATAACCTGTCTGTGACTCAGCCTTTCCATCTGTAAAATGGGTTTATAATGGCCCCCCTCCCCCCTACCCCTGACACACACACATTCATGGGGCTTCTGGGAGAAACAAATGGGTTAATAGTTAGAAAATGCTTAACCCAGGACGTGGTTCTATAGGGCTTATTATGTATGCGTTTGACAGGTATTGATGGAGCACTTAATGCATGCCGGGTCTAGCAATTACAGCGGTGAACAAGATTCACATAAGTTCCTTCCCACGTGGTGCCAGTGGTAAAAAAAAAAAAAAAAAAAAACCGCCTGCCAGTGTAGGAGATATAAGAGATGCAGGCTCAATCCCAGGGTTGGGAAGATCCCCTAGAGTAGGAAATGGCAACCCACTCCAGTATTTTTGCCTACGAAATCCCACAGACAGAGGAGTCTGGCAGGCTACAGTCCATGGGGTCACACAGAGTTGTTGGACTTAATATGCACACACGCTGTCCTGGGGTGCATGGAATCTGACTGGGGGTGGGGGAATGAGTCTAATAAAAGAGTAATTGTTGAAGTGTGCTGGGAGGACCTGGAGAGACACTCTGAGTTTCTGTGATTCTTTCCATTTCACAGAGGGAATAAATGAGGCTCAGAGACAGAAGGAAAATGGGTTTAATTTGGGGCCATGCAGTTTCTGAAACAGTCAACATTTCACATGGCCCCAGGGCCTCTGCCCTGTTGTCCCACTTCCAGGCACCCCTCGGGTCCTCATTCTTCTGTCCTCATGTGTCACTTTCTCAGGGTAGCCCTTGGAGTCCCTCTCTCCCCTGACTCCTTGAAACTCGCTCAGCTGTGGCTGCGTTTGACTAGGGAGCTTCTTTCATTAATATCTGTCATAGCTGCCTCTGAGTTCCCAGAGCCCAGCACACAGTGGGTGCTCTATGAATGCACACTGGTCCTGGGGCTCAGCCCCACTCCTGAGAACTTGCAAACTGGCAGCTGAGGGAGTTCAAGCTGGGGGCCTCCCTCCCACCTCCCAGCTTTGATCTGGGCAGTCCCCTCCTTAGCCACCACCACCATGCTTCTAGAACCTGTTCCTAGCTTTTCATCCTCCCAGGAGAGGCCTCATTACCACTCCCAGCCCAAGAGACAGGAACATGCAGCCTTCTGGGCTTTCAAAGCAATATGTTAAACTAGAAATCGATGCCGCCACGTGGACAACCTGGGGGCTAAACCTGGGCTGCAGGCCTCTGGCCGCCTGCTGCAGCTTCTAGCCCCTTCTTTGTGAGCTGAAGGGGATGACAGACTTTGGCGCTCAGAGCCTCGGGAACTGGTAATCACTGTCATTAGGATAATGGTTTTAATTATTATCTAATAAAAGTATATTTAGCAGCATCCCTTTTGTGAACGTTTACTCTGTTTGGGGCACTTTCTTTTTTCAGCCACACCAGGGATCGAACCTGCACCCTTGGCAGGGAAAGTGCAGAGTCCTAACCTCTAGACCAGGGAATCCCTTCAAGGCACTTTAAAAAACTCTTCTCTTTTTTTACCCACTTTTTTTTTCCCATCCACTTAAATTTTTTTTTTTTTACTGGCTGCACCTTGCTTGCAGGATCTTAGTTCTCTGACCAGGGATCAATCCCATACCCCCTTGCTGCGGAGGTGCAGAGTGTTAACCCCTGGACTGCCAAGGAAGTCCCTAAAACCCTTTTCTTGATCCCACATTCCTCTCCATTGACCACCCGGTTTCTGAGAGTCCACTGTCTACAGTCATCTTCTTCCCATCCCCTTCAGGATCTCCTCCCCACTAAAGGCCCCCACACCAGGAATCTGCATTCTGGAAAAGATGCCCCTGGCCAGGGGCAACCACCTTGGTGACTGCCTGGCAGGAGGAAACAGAAGCTGCCCCAGAAGAGGGCTGGAGTTGGGGAGCCTGCCCTCAAGGGCTCTGGGATAGGGGATCACTTGCCAGGCAGCAGGACCAGTCTCAGACTCACCTACTTCAACCCCTGACTCCAAGTCTGGGGCCTGGGAAGCCCTGGGCATATGACCACACTCTCCCCCCCGCCCCCCTGCGCACACACTCACACACAGGCACACCCAGCCTCTCTCATGAAGAACACAGGATAAGAGGGAAAACTGGAGAGCCAACTAACACTTACGAAAGGTGTATTCCATACTAGTGAGTTTGTATCATAACTGCTTCAATTGTAAGAGCAATTGGGGAAATGGAGGCAAAGAGAGATGCCGTCGCCTGGCTAGTCACACAGCTGGTAAGTGGCAACCCAAGTTTAAACCCTTCTCTCTCTGAGTTGGGGCTTCCCAGGTGGCACTGCTGCTGCTGCTGCTAAGTCGCTTCAGTCGTGTCTGACTCTGTGCGATCCCATAGAGGGCAACCCACCAGGCTCCCCCGTCCCTGGGATTCTCCAGGCAAGAACACTGGAGTGGGTTGCCATTTCCTTCTCCCAGGTGGCACTAGTGGTAAAAAAAAAAAAAAAGAAAAAGAAAACCCGCCTGCCAATGCAGGAGAGATAAGAGACAGGGGTTCAATTCCTGGGTGGGGAAGATTTCCTGGAGGAGGGTGTAGCAACCCACTCCAGTATTCTTGCCTAGAGAATCCCCATCAACAGAGGAGTCTGGTGGGCTACAGTTCATGGGGTCACAAAGAGTCAGATACGACCGAGTGACTTGGCATGCAGGCACTCTGAGTTGAGAGGCCTGCCTGTGCTGAATATCTTATTTCCCCCGCAGGGACAGTGGGATCCACAGAACCATCCACCAGGTGGGTTCTATTATCCACTAGTGATGCAGATGAGAAAACTGAAGCTTAGACGGGTTGCTGGGCTGTGCTAGGAAGGAGACATCATGATTGGGGCTCCAGTCCCAAGTCGGGTACCCAGGACCTGGTCTCTTAACTACTCCAGTCATCAAAGGTTCTCCCGGCCTCTATCTCAGCATCCTTAAGGTGGGGTTCATTGCAGAACCCAGGTTATGAGGACCTCGTGCCCGCAGGCTTGTAAAGGACCCCTTGTGGGGTCTGGCCAAACAGGAGGGTCTGATCTGGGTGAGTTGAGGGCACAATAGAAACGGAGGCTGAGAAAAATTTTCCCACGGCCCCGTCAATCAACCTCTCTCCAACCTGGGACAGTTAAATCTGCCACCCTCCCCCGCCCTCCTCTCCCACCCTCCACCCCGCGGCCTGAGAGCCCCTTCCCTGGCGGTCACTTAAGTGCCCTCCGGCCCCTCGCAGGAACAGCGCCGCCTCTGTGTCCGGCGAGGGGCCAATGTCTCTCCAGGTTTCTCAGCGTTGCCCAGAGACGGGTGGGCTGTCGGCGGGCCCTCGCCCCGGCACGCAAAACTCTGCCCGCCCAGGCCCCAGGACCCCGGATCCAGAACAATAGGCAGGGTGCGGGGAGGAGGGGAGACAGGCGGGGCTAGGGCCTCGGGGGGCCTGGGAACCGAGCGCTCGGGGTCGATGTGCAGGGAGGGGGGTCCTGCGATCAGACAGAGGCTCCCGAAGGAGTGGGAGCTCTGGGCGGGTTGCGGGGAGTGAGGCGCACCCAACCAGGAGGGAGCTCGAGGAGGCCGGGGAGCTTAGCCCCCTCCCCAACGGCGGCTCCGGGAGGAGGGGCCGCCCACTCCCCCGGGCCACTGGGCTCGTGCGGGGAACAGGTGTCGGGGGTTCTGAAGGCAGGACGAAGGGGCACAATCCCTTTCGGAAGTGAAGCGGCATCGGGGCCCCGCACCGCTATAAATACGGTCACAGCTGACTAGGCGGAGGGGACCCGAAGGACCCGAGAAGTGGGGCGTAGGGTGCGGGATGGAGGGCGACCCTGAGCTTGGGGACGCGGCCAAGCTTCTGGGAGGATGCGAAGCCCGGTGACGTGCTACATTCCGGACCCTGGCGTCCGGGGGCCCAGGGGAGGGCAGAACTGGGCGTGTCCATAACCTTTATGAGCCCCGCCCCTCGCCGAGCTCCGCCCCCTCGCCGAGCCGCCTCCGGGTCTGAGCCCACTCCACTCTCTCAGCCCCTCCCCTTCCGTCGCCCTCTCCTCATCTTTAGCCCCCTCCCCTCGCTGAGTCTCCTCTCTGTCTCAGCCCCTCCTCTCTCAGCTCCCCCTTTCTAAGCACCCCAGCCACCTTTCAGCTCCTTGTGGGGAGAGGTGTCCTGGGATAGTCCCTCCGCCTGTTCCAGGTAGAAACTTGACTCCTTGGCTGGCGGGGGCTATGCTGGCTCCTCCTCATCTGCAGTATCACCCTCATATTCTGTGACTAGAACAGCCGGAGCTTTTGGGGTTCCGCCCTCACCGATTGCCCCTCATGCGCGATTATCTCCTACCTCCAACACCCAGTCCGGGGCTAGGCTCCTTATCAGAAACTGCCAGAAAGACCTCCATGCAGGCACACCCCCTTCAAGTTCCTGCCTTAGACCTCTCACCCCTTGCTTCCCAGTCCCAGGAGCCAAAATTTGAAATGGGGGATGGGTAGAAGTCCTAACTTCATTCATTCATTTTTTCATTCATATTCTTCAACAAACATTGAATGAGCAAAGCTGTAGGTGAATGAGCACCTACTGCCTGCAAGCCTGTGCTGGAGGTTGGGGATACAGCTCATTGACCAGTGGGGAAGATAGTCAGTAGGGTGATGGAGGTCAGAGGGCTGTGATGGGGGGGCAATAGGGGTCAGGGAGATGATGGGTCCCAGAGGGAAGGCTTCCCACAGGAGGTGTCATCTAAACTGAAGGCTAAAGATATTAGGGCCCAAGACAGGGTGTACCTAACAGAGAACCACAAGTGCAAAGGCCCTGAGGCAGGAGCAACAGCCCCTGGCTTTCAGTACCAGCTTTGCTGTTTATTTGCTGTGTGACCTGAACAAGCGACTGTTTCTTTCTCATTGTTACCAGCGCTCAACGGAAGGGCTCAGCTGGGCACCTGGTACACAAGAGAC
>SJYX01007679.1:236993-249225 GCA_006410675.1 Oreotragus oreotragus | reverse complement strand
CAGCTTGTGACCTCTTTTTCTGGCCACGGTGCCCCTGTCCCCTGGGCCCCTCCCCCAGGCCCACCCGTCCTCCACCAGCTGTCCCTCCATGTGTGCGCCTGCCTGTCAAGAGCAGGCGCCTGTTCCGGAACACCTGATGCCTTGCTTCCCAGGGATTTCAGAGGGGTAGATGCACGGAAGTTCAGCTGCCATGGGGGCTTAACCCTGGAGCCTGGGCGCCGGGTCTTCAGAGGCCCAACATCATCCCTCTTGACTCCACAGAAATCTCTGGCACCGCTCCCAACCTTAGCTAGAAAGACCCCACCTCAACTCCTAGCTCTGGCATTGCTCAGCTGTGTGGCTTTGGGAATGTCAGTCAGCCTCTCTGGTTACTGCCACCACCAGTAATAATAAGAGCTGGCACATCTTCAGTGCATATGATGCGCCTGAGGCCACGTTTAGAGCTTTTCTGTGAATGAACTCTGTCTTCTAGCAGGATTCTGAGTTCCCAAGTATTGTTGATCCCATTTTAAAGATTGAAAACTGAGGCACAGAGTAAGATTATATGACTCGCAGGGTGAAATGATCCAATGAGTAATCACTGTTGGGTTGGCCCACATTTTTGTTTGGGTTTTTCTGCAAAATCTTAGAGAAAAACCAGAGAGAACTTTTCGGCTAACCCCAATACAATAACACTGGTGCTGGAGAAGACTCTTGAGAGTCACTTGAACAGCAAGAAAATCAAATCAGTCAGTCCTAAAGGAAATCAACCCTGAATATTCATTGGAAGGACTGATGCTGAAGCTGAAGCTCCAGTTCTTTGGCCACCTGATATGAAGAGCTGACTCACTGAAAAAGACTGATGCTGGGAAAGATTGAGGGCAGGAGGAGAAGTGGGTGACAGAGGATGAGATGGTTGGATGGCATCACCGACTCGATGGACATGAATTTGAGCAAACTCCAGGAGATGGTGAAGGACAGGAAAGCCTGGCGTGTTGTAATCCATGGGGTCATCGTAAAGAGCTGGACATGACCTAGCAACTGAACAACAATACAATAGCACATATTGCATGCTCACTCGGTGCCTGCTTTATATGGATTAGACATTTAATTCTCCCCAAAACCAAATGAGGTCATGGGGACCACTAATAGAAGTCCCTTTTTACAGATGTAGAAACTGAGGCCCAGAGAAAATAAACCCAAACCCACAGAGCTGTATAACTTTGAACACACATCATCAGAGAAAGTTCTATTGATGAGCATTGCTCTATGAGCAAATACTTCTATTTGACTTTGCTCTCTGTTGTCTGTTAGGAGCCCAGTCCCTGGTAAGTTACAGTTAACTTGTAGATTTCTGTCTGGTAGGAAAAGGAAGCCTCCAATTATGGTTTTGTTGCATGTAGGCCATTCACCAGTTTGTATCCAGCCTAATCTTATTCTAACTTTCTTAAGAAAGAAATATCCTGGGGACTGCCCTTGTGGTCCAGTGGTTAAGACTCCATGCTTCCGGTGCAAGAGGCACCAGTTCAACCCTTGGTCGGGGAACTAAGATCCTGTATGCTTCCTGGTGCATCAAAAAAAAAGGAAGGAAGGAAGGAAGGAAGAAAGGAAGATCCTGACAAATACTCAGTCCCTTAAATGCTCTCAGAACCAACTTAGCCATTTAATTGGTTCCCTGAATAATGAATCAATTAATCATTGACCAGAATTTACGTTGAAATGAGTCACATTTTCAACTTTCTGAGAACAGTACCGTGACAGCCCCATTTTGCAAAAAGGGAAACTGAGGCCAGCTCCCTGCCTGCCCCATCCCGAGCACAGGGGCCCAGTCATCATACACCTGGCCCTCCACATTCAGGCACCCCCCACACAGCTCCCAGAAGCAGCTCCGAGAACCTGTCTTCCCGCAGTGGCAGAGAACCAGGTCAACCAACCACTGGGACATCAAAGGGAATCTATAAATACAGCTGCAGGAGGAAAAATAGACATTTCTCTATCTCCTCCCGGCCTTTCCTCTCTCCCACTCCAGCTCCTTCCCAGCTAGGCTCATTCATATTGCAGTAGCAGAGCTGAAGCCCCCAGCCACAGGGACCCCTACAGGAAAACAGTGAGGGAAGAAGCTGGCAATGCTTCAGTTTCCCCCAATGAAATCAAACCTCTTCTGCTCTCCCCTTCCCCTGCCAGGGGACTAAGAGAAAAGGGACATCACTGGGCCTGCCCCTGGGAGGTCCACATGAGATGCTAAACCCAGAGACGAATGTTACTGGTTTGTAGAAATCTTCAAATTCCAGGACCCTAGAATCTTCTCTCTTTCTCAGTGAACATGTAGGGTTTCTGTGCTGTATTGGGTGCTGGGAAGCTGGCAGGACCAACTTCTAGTACATAGTTTCGACTTGGCCAAGGCAGTTGGGAGGGCTTCCTGGAGGAGGTGACATGAGCTGAGCCCAATGGAAGATGGGAGAGATGGGGAGAGAAGAGTGAGACAGAGGAGGAGGTTACACAGAAAGGAATTCAGAGTCTTCCTGGATTATTTTCACTTCCTGGTTCCCCAAGTCCTGTGTCTTCACATCTAAAACGCCTCTCAAACCTGCCTATTTCTCTTTACCTCCTCGCTCCCTACCCTGGTCTAGGTCCCTATGTTGCTCCCCTAGACTAGTCCCTTCTCCCCTGGGGCCCATTCCTGTCCTGGGTACATCGTTCTCTGCCAGGCAGGCTTTTAAAAAGTCAAACTAGAGGGACCTTCTGAAAAGTCAAATCAGACCATCTCAGTGGCTCACTGTAAACTCTCCCATGGCTTCCTGGTGCCCTTGAAATGAAGCCCAGACTTTTCCCTGTGTCTCCAACACCCACCGCTGTGCCCTCCCCTCCTCCCTCTTCCCCCTCCCTCACTCTGCTCCAGCCACAGGGACTTATTCACTTTTCCTCCAACATGATCCTGTTCCAGGGTCTTTGCACGTGTTGTTCTCTCCAGCCTTCCCCTATTTCTTTTCCCTCAGACTGGCTCCTAGTTCTCGAGGTTTCAGCTCAAAAGTCACTTCCTCAGAGAAGCCCTCCCTGATGCCTCCAGTTGCTGCTCTTCACCTTCGTTTCTTCCTGGCCTTCATAATGATCTGAAATTATATTTTAAGCATTCACTCATTTCTTGGTGGTCTGTCCATGGGTGTCCCAAGAGGACAGAGATCCTGCCAGCAACCTCACCTCCGTGAGTTTCCCCTGTCTGTAAAATAGGTGGGCTTGTGACAAGCCACTCCCTTGGGCAAGCTGTCTGCTGTATTTGCTATTAAAGTCACTGTTTCCCTTACAAATCGCTTGTAATCGATATGCTAATTGATGCAGATTTATGTAAATAACACGAGTATTTATTTCTCCTTCTCCTTCCCCGCCCCACACAAATTCCCTATGGGCCTAAGGGACCCAGAAGCTGAGGGTGGGTAGCTGTCTCAGCCCCCATCCCTTGGGGATCTTTGGGGGTAGGGGAGCAGTCTTGGGGGGCAGGTAGGTAAAGGGCAGGAATAGGGGTGAGGAATATAAATCTGGAGACCTGGGGGAAAACTGAGACCAAGACAGTAAAAGAGCAAGATGGGGAGATGAAGAGGGTGGGGAGATGGAGAAACACAGAGAGGAGAGGAGACAGAAAGAGAGGGAGACCGGGAGGGATGAGATTGGAGAGCTGGGTAGGGGCCCCCTGCCACCTCAAGGCATGCTGGGGACATACCAGATCCCCACTACACATTTGGATCAGAGAGTTACCTCCCACCTTCACCCTGATCATCACCTACTGGAATCTTCTGGAAGGGGAAACTGAGGCAGGACAAAGAGAACCACTCGCCTCACTGGCTATTCCAGAGCAGGTCTGGGATGAGGACTGGCCCATCCCTCCATGCGACCCTGGGGGCCAGGAAACTTCCTTGACGCTCACTTGGACCTTAGGCAATACTCCGTTGTTTTTATTGAGTGCCTACTGTGTTCCAGGCCTGTGCTGGGCAGTGTTGGGACCAAGACCAAGCGCCTTGTCTATGAAAGCTGGAGGCCTTTGAGAAGCCAGATAAATTCCAAAGTGGTCTCCACAGCCCATAAGGCCCTGCATGTCTGCCCCCAGCATCTTGTGACTTTCTCACCTTCACCTCCTCCCTCTCTCCTCCTGGATCAGGCTGCTCCTGCCACAGAGGCCTCCCCTAACAGATCGGGAATGGTCCTGCCCCAGGGCCTTTGCACTGGCTGTTCCCTAGATCCGAAGCTGACTTCCCCCACATACCTGCATGATTTTCTTCATTATCTCCTTCAGGTCTGTTCAGATGTCACCTCCTCCATGAGGCCTTAACTGACTACCACCTGCTAAATATCTCCCCCACCTTAGGCACACCCCCCATCTTCTTCTTTTTTTTAATTTAAAAAAGCTTGTTTTGCCACATACCCCAGCATGTGGGACCTTGGTTCCCTGATTAGGGATTGAACCCATACCCCTGCATTGGAAGCTGGAGTCATAACCACTGGATCACCAGGGAAGTCCCCTCATCTTCTTTCCTTGCTCAGTTTTTTCACCTTACCCCCTGGCCCAGAATAGATCTCACTCATTTATGTTGCTTCTTGTTTGTCAATCCCATTGGGATGTCAGCTCCACAAGGCCAGAGACTTCTCTCTTCTGTTCGCTGCTGTGTCCCCAGTGACTAGAACCAGCCGGGCATCCAACAGATAATCAATACTTGTTAAATAAGTCTATCTACTCCTGCCCTGAGCTGTGAGCAGGCCAGGACAGGACCTGGCTCTGTCTTGGTCACCACTGTGCTGCCAGCACCACCCAGCAGAACCTGGCACACAGTAGGTACTCAATAAAGTCAGCTGAATAAACAGACCAACGAGAGTCAAGACCTCAGGATGCGGCTTTGCCTCCTGAAGGCGTTGGAGGGTTTGTAGCTGGAGCTGAACTCGTGCCGGATGGGGCCGAAGGAGCCTGGGTGTGGAGGGTGAGCTCAGAGCCCACAGATTGCACCTCCACACTGACGTCAGCATCACTTGAGTCGAGAGCCTTGGTGGCAATGACGAGGCTGCTACCAGCTGAGGTCATTCACACACACCCTTACTGTGGCTGGCTGTTTTTTTTTTTTCCCTCCATAACAGTTTCGATTTCCTTGTTTTTTTAATTGTGGGAAAATATACCTAACAATACATTACTTTAACCATTTGTAAGAGTTCAATTCAGTCACATGAAATACCTCCTCACTGTTGTTCAGCCATCACCACTACCTCGGCCCAGAACTCTTCCATCTTTCCAAAAGGAAACCCTGTCCCCGTGAAACGCTAACTCCCCATCCCCTCCCCAACCCCCTGACCGCACCATCTCTGTGGATCTGACTCCTCCAGGGACCTCCTGGGAGTGGAATCAGACAATGTGTGTCCTTCTGTGTCTGGCTTCTCTCCCTGAGCATCACTCCTCAAGGCTCATCCATGTTGCAGGAGTTGTCAGATTTCCTGCAGAGTCCACGCTCATTCTACCTCCAGTTTGCTTGCTCCTGATGAAGGGCAGCTCACCAGTCCATCGTGGATTAAAAAAATGAATTAACAAAAGGCCTCTCAGAGAGTAGGACATTGACCAAACACATGAGGATTTCCCAAGAAGCGGGAACAGCAAGTGCAAAGGCCCTGGTGTGAGGCTGAGCTCCATGTGTCATCTCAGCTGGGAAGGGAAGCCCAGTGGAGGGTGGATTTTGAACAGGGAGAATGTGACACCTTTTCCCCCTCCCCCAAGTGACACTGCCCCCTCTGTGCCTCAGTTTCCTATCCACCCCCAGGACAGACCCCAGGGAGCTCAATGGTCCCTAGGCCCCTTGTCACTTCCTCCTCTGGGGACCAGGATACCCCTTGCCTCATCTGCATATGCAGATGAGGCCTTGGCACATGGGCTTCTGGGAGGACCCTGGACACACCCAGGCCTTTCTGGAGATGTTGCTTGCTGATTCTGACAGGAAGAAAGCACCGTAATTGCTTGAAGTTTTACTCACAAATCAGGCAGTGGCTCCTGCCACTTTTCTCTCAACTGTTTCCCGGGGGTAGGTATGTGTGGTACTTGGAGCTCCAGCCAAACACACAGTCACTTCAAGCCACAGCCTTGAGTCCAAGGGGCTGGAGAGAGGGTCTCAGGCTGGGCAACCCCTAGCCATCCCAGCTGGCTGCCTGGCTGAAGGCCTGCTATGCTTACAGGCTGGCCTGACTAACGCATACCCTCTCCCCTGCAGTGGAGGGGGACTTGGGCAAACTCTGGGGCCAGGCATGCTGGGTTGAAATCCTTGCTGTGGCTCAAAATGTGTATTGTACCTGGAGCTGTGCAGTGCACACACTTAATAAGTGCTCCTGAAGTGATTGTTTCACTGGATGCCCCTCCCCAAGCCTGAAGAGTTGGCCTCATTGCCCCATTTTGCTGCCCAGGGAACTGAGTGACCCAGGGCTCCTGCCCAGCTGGGCCTCAGTTTCCTCATCCGAACAATGAAGGTAGAGCTTTCAGGCTCCCATTCATTCATTCACTCATTTGTTCAACACATTTGTTGAATGCTTACTGTGTGCCAGACCCTAGACCCCAGGGACACAGCCATGACCAGGGGAAACTCTGGCCCTGCCCTGGTAGAGCTGATTGGGTGCAGGGGTGTGGGGAGGGGGAAATGGGAAGAGAAACAAGTAATAGATAAAAGAAATACTTTTGGTAAAAAAGTACAGCAGAGCAGGGACTTCCCTGGAGGTCCAGGGGTTAAGACTCTGTGCTCCCACTGTAGGGAGCATGGGTTCAAGCCCTGGTTGGGGAACGAATGTCATGTGCTACACCATGTGGCTGAAAAAAAAAATAATAAAAAGATTAAATTTAAAGAATTGTACAGCAAAGCCATCCAAACAGAGAAAAGGGAGTGATTGCTTAGACAGGGGGTGTGTTAGGGGAACGTTGAACAGAGACCTGGAGCCCTTCAGATATCTGAGGGGAAAATGACTCTATTGGGGGCAGGGACAGCCAGTGCAAAGGCCCTGAGGCTTGACTGACAAGTTGAAGGAACAGTGAGGAATAAGGAATTCAGTGTGGCGGAAGCAGAGTGATGGAGGGGATCCTGGGGAGGACTGGATGAAAGGGGCACAAGACAGGGTCATGACTGAGGCTCCTAGGCACACAGCAAGCCAGAACTACCAGGGACTTCCCTGGTGGTCCAGTGGCTAAGACTCCGTGCTCTCAGTGGAGGGGGCCTGGGTTCAGTCCTTGGTCAAGGAACTAGATCCCACAGGCCATGACTAAGAGTTCACACACACAACTAAAAGATCCTGTGTGCCACAAATAAATAAATAAATCCAAAAAAAAAAAAGAAAGAAAGAACTACTGTATGGGCCTTCCTGAGGGCTGCCTTCTGCCCTCCAGCCCCCATTCACATCTACGTCCCTAAGATTTCTGTATAACAAGCAATTATTAAGTACCCTGAGAGTGGGACCACAAAGAAGGCTAAGCACTGAATAATTGATGCCTTTGAACTCTGGTGCTGGAGAAGACTCTTGAGAGTCCCTTGTACTGCAGGGAGATCAAACTAGTCCATCCTAAAGGAAATAAACCCTGAATATTCATTGGAAGGACTGATGCTGAAGCTGAAGCTTCAATACTTTGGCCACCTGATGCGAAGAGCCAACTCAGTGGAAAAGAACCTGATGCTGGGAAAGATTGAGGGCAGGAGCAGAAGGCAACAACAGAGGCTGAGATGGTTGGACGGCATCATCGGCTCAATGGACATGGGTTTGAGCAAACTCTGGGAGATAGTGAAGGATGGGGAAGCCTGGCGTGCTGCAGTCTGTGGGGTCGCAAAGAGTCAGACACCACTTAGGGACTGAACAAAAACTGAGTGCTAGGTGTTGTTTTAGTCGATGAGGATTCATCAAGACATAAAACAATGCTGTGCGGGAGATGATAAACAATGTTTGGTTGTGAAAAATAGGATGAAGAAAACCAGAGCACGGTAAGAAGTTAGAAAGGGACAATGTGTTGCCGTAGGTCAGGGTGGCCTTGCTTCGGACGTAACATTTTAGATCTGAGACTTGAAAGAGCAGAGGGGCCACATGGATCTGTGGGAGAGGGGAAACCATTCCAGGTAAAGAAGAGAAAGTGCAAAGGCCCTGGGGCAGGTCAAGCTCAGTACAAAAACTACTTTCAGGGAAAGTGTTAGTCCCTCAGTCGTGTCCGACCCAGTTCTTCTGTCTGTGGGATTTCCCAGCAAGCACACTGGAGTGCATTTCTATTCTCTTCTCCAGGGGATCTTCCCAACCCAGGGATCAAACCGACATCTCCTTCATTGCAGGCAGATTCTTTACCATCTGAGCCACCAGGGAAACCCATTCAGAAACACCATCAAGCCCTTAACAGTTATGCCCCAGCATTTCAGAGTGGAGTTTCCTCTTCTAGGTGGCCCCCCAGGATCCTCAGTGTTTCTAGATGACAGAGGCACCCATGGGAGTTCCTGGGCAGTCCAGTGGTTAAAACTTCACATTCCCAATGCTCCCAGTGTAGGAGGCACGGGTTCAATCCCTGGTTGGGGAACTAAGACCCCACATGCTGCACGGTGCAACAAAGTTAGGCTTAGCAGTGTGCAGGCAGAGAGTGAAGAGGAAGTCATCAAGACCCTCCTTGGGATCACCTCAAGTGAGGGACCCTAAGTCACTTGCCTTAAGAACCTTCCAAGCTAGGAGGTCCCTGAGTCCTTGTAAATGATTAAAAGCATGGGGTTCAGGACCTTCCTGGTGGCCCAGTGGTTAAGAATCCGCCAGCCAATGCAGGGGACACAGGTTCGATCCCTGATCCAGGAACTAAGATTCCACATGCCACAGGGCAGCTAAGCCTGTGAGCCATAACTACTGAAGCCCGCTTGCCCTAGAGCCTGAGCTCCACAAGAGAAGCCAAGGCAATGGGAAGCATGAGCACCTCACTGAGAGAGTAGCCCCCACTGGCGGCAACTAGAGAAAAGCTCCTGTGCTCTAAGGAAAACCCAGCATGGCCATAAATAAAGAAATTAATTTAATATTTTTTTAAAGCATGGGGTTCAAATTCCAGCTTTATTTCCCCACTATGTGAGTGGCCAAGTCGTTTCTCTCTGGGTCTGTTTCCACACCTGAAAATGGGATTAAAAAATGTTGTCACGCTCTAGAATCATGGGGCTACTTATAGTAAGTGCTCAGTAAGTCTTAACTCTTCATTATAATAATTACTATATGCATCATATGGGTCATTTTCAGGCAGCAGGCCTAGGGGTGGCTGTGTCATTTCGGGAAAGAGCCACACTCTCTCTGGGCACCAGGTCCCCCAGGGCCCCAGGAGTGCTTTTGAACCTGAGGACAGGAGTCCCCCAAAATGCCTGCAGCGGGTAGGGGTCAAAGAGCAAGGGGCAGGGATAGGTCAAGGCCATGCCCCCCCCAACACACACACGCACATGCACACGCACACCCCTACCCCCTCACAGGCTCTAGGTTGGTTAGGTCTGCGGAAGGACCAGCTGGGAGGATTTAGCCAGCGCATCTGCCGCCGGAACAGCTGCCGTTCTGGGGGGGCTGGAGGGGGATTTGGGACGAGTGAAAAATCTGTCCGAGGAGAATCGCGTCTGCGCTGCCCAGCTGCCAGCTCAGACTAGGGGGACACCCCGAATCCGCCCGGACCCCGAGCCCCTCCCCTGCAGGGGCCACCCCCACGTGCCTTGGGGGGAGGGGGCGTCGGGGTGGCCCTGACGTCACAGGCAACCTCAGCCAATCGGAGCTGCCCTTTCCGAGCCCCCGGGGGATTCCCAGGCCCTAGCCGGGGTTGGGGCCGCGACCCAGCACCTACGACCCCCATCCTGGGCTTAAAAGAAGGCCCAGACCTGACTGGGGGAAACCAAGGCTGGGACGCTCCAGGAAGGGGGCGGGACCCAGTTGACCCCCCTGAGAGCCTCAGTCCAGCCGCCAGGCTCCTGCGAGGCCCAGAGAGGGGCAGGGACGGCCGGAGTCACACAGCCGGGCGGCTAGATGGAGAGCGCTGATTGGGGGCGCGCACGCAGCGGGGCGGGGTTTCCCAGCACCCCCAGGCGCTAGGCACTAAGGCCGGGATAAGCCTCAGCCCATCCTGGGGGACCCAAAGGCAGCTTGACCCACTCCAGGTCTCCCCGGGACCCCTCGGACCCGGGGCCGCGGCCCGGACGCCCAGGGAGGAAGGTGTTGGTGGCCGCCGTTGGCATCCGCAAAACCCGCGCTGGATTCCTCCTGGGTCGGAGCTGGACTGGAGCGCCGCGCTGACCCACCTGGCCTGAGAAACTGAGGCCCGGAGGGGAGGGGCTTTGCTCAGTGTCACACAATTGTGAGGACGCTGCTGGTTCTGCCCTCTCCCTGGGCCTCCCTGGCTCACCCGGCGGGCAGGCTGTGAACTTCCTGCCACCCTCTTCCAGGTCAAGGCTCAGACAGTCAGGAGCCCAGGGCAGGGGAGGGAGCAGCCAAGTCTGACCTTGCCCCCGTCCAGGGCATGAAAGACTCATTCATGAGTGCTGAAGCCTGGGTGGCAGCTGAGCCGGGCCGCGGGGGTGGGGCCTCCCTCAGGGCCTTTTGTCCTGGCCGGTCCCTCTGTGTAGTACACGCTGACTTCCCACCACCCCCTGCTCTGTCAAATCAGTCCAGGGTCCTTCTGTGGCCCCTAGGTCACCTCCTAGTCCTCCTGGGCCGCTCAACGCCCTCATCTACCTATACCTTGAACTCTCCAGCAGATTCTTTTGTCTCCCCTCCTAGACTTCAGGCAGGAGCCAGTTTGCCTTGCTGACTGCTCAGCTCAGTACTTGGCACAAAATTGTTGTTCACTCAGTTGTACCTGACTGCGGCTCCATGGACTGCAGCACACTAGGCTTCCCTGTCCTTCACCAACTCCCAGAGCTTGCTCAAACTCATGTCCATCGAGTGGGTGATGCCATACAAACATCTCGTCCTCTGTATCCCCTTTTCCTCTTGACACACAGTAGATAATCAATATTCGTTGAAGGAACGGTTTTACAGAGGATCCCAGTTGGGCCAAGAATGGTTCAGAGGTGAGAGGAAAATGCAGAGCCTGGAAGCCAAGCTGGAGTGCCCGTCCCCCATCCCCTTTGCAAGGCAGGCCTCAGTCTCCCCAGCACGCAAGGGGATCAAGTCTGAATGGTTGCAGGCAGGTGCAGGCTGATTTGCCTGGGACTCTGGCTCAGCCGGAAAGCTGGTCAGAGCAAAACCACCGGCAGGAAGGCCTGGCTGCTGGCGGAGGTTTGTGGTCGCCAGGACGGCCCCTGGGCAGATGCCTGGGGCCTGGAAGGATGGGGTTGTCTCCATGGATGTCAGGGAGGCTGCAGGTGGCCCAGGATCCAGTGTCCCAGTGTGTGCGCCACTTGGAAGCCACACAGCTTGCCTGAGCCCCCGGACTTCTGGGTGCCCTGGGTAGGACACACACACCAAAGGTGTCTAGGACCAGAGCAAGCAGACCTGTGCCAGCTGGTGGACCTCTCTGTGCCCAGTCTATGGGAGCCTCGTGTGACTGCCTTGAAGACTGAACAATGCCATTTATGCATCTAACACAAGCACTCAGCAGGTGTGCAAGAGATATCACTAGATAAACACACAACACACTGTGTAGCCTGCCAAGCTCCTCTGTCCATGGGATTCTCCAGGCAAGAATACTTGAATGGGTAGCCATTCCTTTATCCAGGGGATCTTCCCATACTCTGGTCTCCTGCATTGCAAGTGAATTCTTTACCATCTGAACCACGCAGAGTGATCAAACTTTTATTGAGCACCTCTTGGACAGAGAGGGACACTGAGGTGCTCAAAGGCTCTTGCTGTTCTGAGGTCACAGGGAGGCACGGAGGTCCGCAGGGTGGTCTCTGAAACAGAAAGACCAGTTTGTCTTGGAGTCCCAAAGGCAGGGAACAGGAGTGCTCTCCACCGGCTATGGGGACGCTGCAGCCACACACACCCCCCACACACACACAATCTATTTCTTGGTCAGGTTCCTTTGGGCGCTGGGATCGAAGACAGCCTCCAGGGCTGTGTACCATGGTCTCTGCAGCCAGCTTGCTCTGTTCAACCCCAGTTCAGCCACTTTCTAACTGGGTGACCTTGGACAAGACGCCTCCCATGCCTCAGTTTCCTTACGTGCCTATTGAGTGATGTTAAATATTATTTGTGGACTGAATAAATGACCTCATAAATAAAGAGGGCCATGTAGCCCCTCTGGGTTCCCGACACCGACACCGCAGTCTCC
>SJYX01007679.1:172837-236286 GCA_006410675.1 Oreotragus oreotragus | reverse complement strand
ACCCGCGCCCTCCCGCCCTCGCGCTCCCTCCCGCGCACTCGCGGCGGCCGCGGCTCCGAGGTAAGCGCCCCGGGGCGTCTGCAAGAAGGGGGGCTGGGGAGGCGCTATCCTGGGGGTGTCTGTCGGCACGCAGCTGGGGGCCTTAATTGTTGGCTGAGGTGGCCGGATCAGGCGTTATGATGGGGGGGCCTGAGGACCCGGGCAATGGGAGGGGGATGGATTGGGCCGGGGAGGGGGTCTGTGGAGCCCTATAACGGGAGGTTCTGTCGGCAACGCAACTGGGGAGGAGGCTGGATTTTCGGGGGGGTCGCAGTATGGAGCGATAGAACGGGGGACCAGTCAGAACGCTTTGAAGGGTCTGGGTTTGGGCCTGGGTCTCTGAATGAGACTCCGTAACGGGGGTGTCTAATGGCATCGCAGCTGGGGGTGGCCTGGATTGTTAACGGGGGGCCCATATGTGGAGCTATAATGGGGGTTCTGTCGGTACCACAGAGGGTGGAGGTTTTGTCCATGGGGGGCGCCATAGAAAGCACAATAACGGGGTCTCGCGGCTGCGCCGCTGGAGAGCTGGACTGGGGCCCAGGTGGGGGTGTTCAGGGCAGGCAGGGGGCCTGCTGGCCGGCGATGGGGGATGCGTTGGGGGGCGGAGCCCTGAGCGCTAAGTCGAGGGGCCGGTGCGGTGGTCCTGGCGAAGTGAGGCCCCTCCGCCCCACTCCACGGTCCATCCGTGGCACCTTGGGTGCCCCTGAGCCCTCTCCAGCCTCACGCCCGGCCCAGAAGCAGTCCAGGGCTGGGGCCGCGGGGGAGGGGCCGTGGTGCGGGGGAGAGAGAGTCAACGGGTCCGGATCACCCCCACCCCGCAGCTGCAGTGGGGCCCCATGTTTCGGGCCCCCCCCAAGAGCTGACAAAGGGACAAAGAAAGCATCTTTCTCTCGCAGTGCGCTGGGAGGGGTGGGGGCGCCGAATGTGGCCCCCTCCTGTGGGCGCTGATTGGTCCCCAGGGAGGGGGTCTCGCAACCCCTGTCCCACCTCAGGGTGCCCTCCGGGTTTGGGGCCCCTCCTAGGTGGGGCGCTGCCATAGGCCCCCCTGCTCTGCCCCTGCCCTGTCGTGTAGACGCTGAAGCTAGGTGTATTTGCAAGAGTCCTGGGGTTGGGGGTGACTCCCAGACCCTCAGCCACTAGCTGAGGTCTTTGACATTCTCCCCCTGAGGCTGTTATCTTTGACTCTGGGACTGGAGGGGAACTGGGGCTGGAGGTTAGGGGATTGGGCCCACAAGTTTTGGGGGTCTCTTTTGGAGTTTAAGGAGGAAGAGGGGACTAATGGCTGGGGTTTCAGAAGGGCCCCCAGTTTGCAAAATTGCAATGCTTTATATATTTCTGGGTTCATTCAGTTTCTCAAGGGGTACAGTGTGCTTTTCAAAGTCAAAGTTTAGTACCCATGCAGCGACCCCTTCCCTACAGACGCTGGCTAGCCCCTTTTCCACATCCCTGTAGATATAGTGTCTTTCAGGATGAAATTTTGGGATGTAATTGAGGGACGGCTGAAACTCTGTATAGACAGAGTATGGGGTATGGGAAAGCGGCTGGGGGCCGTGGGTGGGGTCAGGGTTCTCCTGGGAGGAGGTCCTGAGCTCTTTGGGAAGGTAGGTGTGGATCCCTGTGGCTCAGAAGAGACCCCCTTGGATATCCCGCAGGTGGCAGCCTGGCAGGAGGCTCATTAAACTGAAGCATGTACTTGCTGAGCTGACCTGTTTCCCCGAACAAACAGGGAAACTGAGGCCCAGGGAGGTGGCAGGATGGGTGAAGAGGGAAGCCAGTCCCCTCCGCTGCTGGGGCTGTTAGGTGGGGTCAAGGGGGAGATGAACCCCCATATCAGCTGAAACCCAAAACACCAGCCCAAAAGTTTCTTTGGAAACCCCAGTCCCCCACCCCCACCCCACTGACCTGAGCAGGGCAGACATTAGACCTGGAGGATCCAACGCCCCACCCCTCTCAAAATAAATAAATAAATAAAAGCATCATAGAGAAGACCAGGGTGTGAGAAGAGGGGTACTGCTGTGTGGCCTCAGATAGGTCGCTAGCCGTCTCTGGGCTGCAATCGCCCCAGAAAGTGCTCTTGGTTCTAGGACCTGAGTGGAAGGAGATGAGGCAGAGAGATGTACCATGGAATACCCTGGGTATGTAACCTCTCCCTCTGGTTCCCACCTGCCTTCTGCCAGGGCTAAGTACCCACGGGCTTCATGGTCCTATCACCTCTGCTTGGAGGTGAGAAGGTGTTTCCCAGTGGAGGTATTGAGTCACCAGGGAGGGACTATTCACCTCTGTCCACTGGGGAAAGAAGGTGCTGGATACTTGGGCTGTAGGAGGCTTTGACATCTGTACTGGCCACCTAGGGCTTGAGCAGGGAGTTGCTGGGGTGAGCTGGGGCTGGACCAAGAAGATAGAAATCAAACTGTCCTTGCAAAGGTGACCCTGACGTCAGCTGGCAGGACAGGTAAGCTGGGTCCCTGGGGGCTGAAGGACTTGCCGGTCGCTGCCCATCTCCTGGGAAGGAGAGTGTCCCTAGCTGACCCCGGGTTGTGGCTGGCCCTGTCCTGTGTGCCTGGCCCTTTGCCAGGTGATGATGGGGGCCCAGAGAAGACTCAGCCAGGGTCAGGACAGGTAGAAGCAGGGGAGGCTGCCTGGAGGAGGGGATACTAGCACTGGGCTTGAAGGATATTGCCAGAAGGAGGACACTGATTCCAGGTGGGCAGAGTGGTGGGGAAAGCCACATAGGGTGTGCTGGGGGACTCCTGAATGGCTGCACTATTTTAAGTGTGGGCTACAATGAGCAATGAGTCCTGAGAGGTGGCAGGGCCCGTGGATGCCAAGTCGAGGAGCAGGCTTTATCCTAAGGGCAGTAGGGAGCCATGGAAGGTTGTAGAGCAGAGAGAGGACTGGGCAGAGTTTCAGATCCTGAGCAGACATGAGGAAGGGTAGCTACCAGGAGAGAGTTTCCTGCAAACCCAGTGGGCTTCTCAGAGGGGTGGAGAGTCACCCGTCCAGGGAGGCAAGCAAGTGGGGTTAGGTAGCCATTTTTCCAGAATGTTGGGGAAATGTTTAGGATATAGTGATT
The DNA here is from genome assembly GCA_006410675.1 of Oreotragus oreotragus. NCBI lineage: Eukaryota > Metazoa > Chordata > Mammalia > Artiodactyla > Bovidae > Oreotragus > Oreotragus oreotragus. Next base: position 233,171 of record SJYX01007679.1, on the reverse strand, counting down.
CCAAAATTCTAATCCATTTCAGGGACTGCGGATTCTCAGACTGATTCATCCAAGACCCGTTGGTGATTGGGACTGACCGTGGGTGGGACCTCATTTAGCAGAAGCAGGGACACTGAGGCTCAAGACAGCCTTGCCACCTGCCCCACATCCTGTGGTCAAATTATTAATATCTAGGCATCAGCTTCAGATCCCCGCGCTAGACACCCCCGCCATTGTGATCGGTGTAGGTTTGGCTTCCAGAGCCAGGGTTTGATGTGTGGCCTGAGAGGTCTGGGCCTGAGCCACATAATTCTCTCTTATTATCACAGTCGTTCATCACCTGCCCTTGAGGGATGTCCAAACGAAGTGGCAGTCATTAGAATGTGCTGAGGAGGTGACTTGGGAGGCTGAAGACGCCTCTTCCATCTCTTTAGGCAGTGATACAGGGAACCACCCCCCACCCCCAGCCACCCTTGAAGCTCCTTCACTGGCCCCAGGGTCCAAAGGTGGTAGCCCCAGGGCCTGCTGAGAGGGAAGCCCAGTCTAGTGAGGACTACATTTCCCAGGATGCATCTTGTCCCAGGCCGAGCCTGCCTTCCAAGGGCAGACCTAGGAGAGAACTTCCCAACTGCAGGATCCCAGGGGGGATTGTGGGTTCGTGGGTTCTCAGGAGGACCCTGGGAGAGACCTGGTCTAAAGCAGTTGGGGAGACAAGTGACTAAACAGATTCTCCCAGCGGCTCCTTGGGCCATGCCCTGGGCAGGTGATGCTGAGATCTCAGAGGAAAAAGTTTAACTCTAGTGTCTGATTGGCCCTCAAGGGTTGTCCAGGCTCAAGGAGGGGAAATAGGCAGACACTGGCCCTCTTTGCTATGTGGGATCAGAGCTGGGGCAAAATGGGGCTAGGGAAAATTGTCTCTGTGTATTGGGGATCAGAGAAGATGTACTGAGGGGGGACATTGCAGCTAGGACTATGACGGATATGTAGGAGTTCACCAGGCCACACGTCTTCTGATAGTTTCAGAACCTTCTCCCTTTCCTGAAGGCTGAGTCAGTGTCCCCTGGGGCAGCTGAGATAGCCCATCTGAGTTTTTGCCCTTGAAGATTGCCACAACATCCATCTCTTCACTCACTCACTCACTCATGCCCCCTCTCTGAGCCTTGGTTTCCCCATCTGTGAGACACAGATGCTATTCTCTCTCCCTGACGGTTGAACATTTAAACAAGAGGATGCAGACAATGCCAGGCCTGGTCCTGTTCTTTTCTTACTCTAGAAAAAAAAATTACTTTGAAAAGCAAGAGCTTGTGGCCTCTGGTCCTGATCTCATTGGAGGTGTGGGGTCTTGGCTTTCATTCCACGAGCTGACATGTGAGCTCCTACTATGTGTGCCTACCATGTGTCAGGTGCTGCGTACCCAACAATGAGCAAGGCCACGCAGGCCCTGCCCTGCTGAGCTCATACCCAATGGGAACATGGCCACTAACTTGGGAAAGAAAGTAAATCAAATATAACAAGTGCCCTGAGGACAATGACACTGGATGGTGTCGCTGAGAAGGGAGGGGCTGTTTCAGCTGATGGTGTCAGGGAGAGTGTCTCTGAGGAGGTGACATTTGAGCTGAGACCTGGAAAATGAAAAGGAGCCAGTCTGCAGAGAACTGGAGGAAGAACATTCCAGGAAGAGGGCACAGCCCGTGCAAAGGCGCTGGGGCAGGACCGTGCCTGGTGTTGTTGGAGGAACAGCAAGAAGGCCTGTGTGGCTGGAGCTGAGTGAGCAAGGGGGAGAGAGGAAGAAGGGCAGGGTAGAGAGGGGACAAGATTCCCCCTGCACATTGTGCAGGGCCTCGTGGGCTGTAGGGAGTACTTGAACTTTTGGAGGTGGGTGCCCCAAGGGCTGTGGGCAGAGGACGGGGCGGGACCTGCCTCGGTGCTCACGGATGCTGTTTGGTCGCTGCAGAGAGTGCAGGCTGTGGGCAGCAAAGCTGGGGGACCAGGTGGAAGGGACTCTGCTGGTCCAGGGGAGCAAGGATGGGGAGCAGCCAGGGTGAGGCAGTAGAGAGGAAAAGTGGGTGGGTCAGAGTAGATGGTGGACTTTCTAGATGTGCAGAGGGGCTGAGAGCCCCTTTCTCTAGGGGCACGTAGCACTGTGGACTTCCCTGGTAGCTCCTGTGGTAAAGAATCTGCCTGCAATACAGGAGACCTGAGTTCGATCCCTGGATTGGGAAGATCCCTTGGAAGAGGGCATGGCAACCCACTCCAGTATTCTTGCCTGGAGAATCCCCATGGACAGAGGAACCTGGCGGGCTGCAGTCCATGGGGTCGCAACAAGTCGGACACGACTGAGCAACTAAATACAGTGCTGTGGTTAAGAGTGTGATATTGGGACCACATGGGCTAGGTTCAAAACCCACTCTGGCCATTTCGTAGCTGTGTACCCTTGGGCATATTATCTGCCTGCTGTGGGCCACCTAAATTTCCTCACCTATAAAATGGTGAGGAAACCCCTCCTACCTACCCCATCAGTACTTTCTGCAAAGCCCGTTGCACAGAGCTTGGAACACAATAGGTGCTCCAAAAATGTTTGCTATTGCTCCCCTTCTAAGCCCCAAGATGTGGAAGAAATGAGGCTCAGATTAGGCTGGCCAATTCCTCGAGATCACCTAGCAAAACGGGGGCCCCTGCCCCTCTCTGTCTTGCTCTATTGATGCACAGTTCTCAGACCCCATCCCCCGGAACCCACGTCACTGCCAGCATCTCCACCATTCCTGAGCCCTGACTCACCAGGACTTGTGGTCCACTGTGACCCCCAGGCCTTCCCCCCAGGACCTACCTCCCACCTTTGTCTTCTTCAGTTTCTTTCCCAGGTCTTCCGTTCCCAGCAGCACTTGGCACGGTCCCACCTGTCTCTTGCCCACCATCACTCAGCAGTGTCCCCCTCCAGACCTGCCCTTCCGGTCCCATCTCAGTAGGGAATCCCTGGGGCCTCCCAGACAGGGCCTCTAGGGAAGGGCAGTGACTGGAGGACTTCCGGCTTGGGAGGATCAGCCTGGGGGAGAAGAGGGCCCCCAGAACCCCAAGTGAGGGGGGCCAGGCTCACTATCTTCTCTTCCAGATTGAGGGCCCCAAGGGCAGTGACCAGATCTGTTTGTTCTCCCTACAGTGGAGCCCCTTAGAGTGACTCTTACTCCCCTTCTCCCATAAAACTGGATCCCAAGAGCAGGACCTGACTTTTCTGTTTCATCCAAACTGGGATTGACACCAGGGTCTGTTTGCCCCCAGGCTGGCTCTGAGCCCCGATCTGTGAGTTCCTGATCCCAAATCCACAACCCATCTTGAATTCCCTAGGAGCTTCAGCCTCCTCGAGTGGCCCCCTCCCAGGCCCCCTAATTACCCGCTGGGTATAAATGACATTTTAATCTCCTCAGAATGGTCGCCGCCTCCCCGAGAAAGCAGCCCTCCCCTTCCCCATTCCTAATTACAAGTTGCTGCTTCTGATTTGCCTCCTGGCGGCCCAATTTCTAAACAGTGATTAAAATTAATTACCCAGGAGCACCCCCAACCCCCGTCTGGGCCTGGAGCCCTGAGGACCTATCTGTGTCCCCCTCGTGAGGTCCCGCCTCTGCCACCCGGTCTCCCCTGCCCCTGGCTCCCCGAGTGGCTTGGGACAAAGGCAGCCTCTCTCTGGGTCTCTGCTCACTTATCTGCAAAATGTGCAGTTAGACTGTGCAGGCTTGTTGACAGATGGTACATCGTGGGCGCTCAGGAAATGTCAGCAAGAGGCGGTAGAGCCACGTGGCCTGGGTTCAAATCCCGACTCTACCCTTCTGTGCTGTGTGACCTTGGCCAAGTGTCTTAACCTCTCTGAGCTTTGTTTTTTTCCTCTGTAAAATGGTATAATGATGCTGCTTCATAGAGTTGGCTTGGGTAGGAATTGTGTTCAGACCTTCGAAGGGCTTGGCCCAGCAGCTGGCACACAGTAGGGGCTTCATCAAATCTTACTTTAAGAGACTTCCCTGGCAGCCCATTGGTTAAGGCTCAGAACTGCCAATGCCGGGATCTCAGGTTCGACCCCTGGTCAGGAAACTAAGATGCCCCCTGCCACAAGGCATGGCCAAAAGATATAATAATGATTTTTTAATTAAAAGCTTTTTTAAATTTAAAATCTTAGCTTAAATCCCTGCTCTGCTGGGCTGCTGTATTGTGCAGCAGGGAGATAGCTCAGGTACTCTAAACACATCTTCTTTAAGGAGATGCTCAGCATTAATTGGGCCCCACTGCATGCCTGATTCTGTGCATGGTCATGGTCAGGGTTGAATCCCCGGCTATGCTGGCACACAGTAAGTGCTCAGGAAGTCTGGAATCAACAAATCTGTGTAGCTCTTTCATAAATAGGGACTATCTGTGGGACATTCATTCAGCCATCGTTTGCTGAGCACCTACTGTGCGCTAGACCCCCGTCCCCCGGGGAGTCTTACGTTGTCATTCCCGATTTACAGAGGCAGAAGCAAAACCAGAGAGGGGAAGGTGCAGCCCTTGCTGCAGAGCAGTCCAGAGCACCTACTGCGTGTGGCTTGTTCACCCATCACGATAACCCGTTGGGGCTGGTTGTCATGCTCTGTTCTCTGATGGAGAAACTGAGACTCTGGGAACCCAGAACACGGGGAGGAGGGCTGAGGACGAAGGGACCCAGAACCCCAAGTGAGGGGGGCCAGGCTCACTATCTTCTCTTCCAGATTGAGGGCCCCAAGGGCAGTGACCAGATCTGTTTGTTCTCCCTACAGTGGAGCCCCTTAGAGTGACTCTTACTCCCCTTCTCCCATAAAACTGGATCCCAAGAGCAGGACCTGACTTTTCTGTTTCATCCAAACTGGGATTGACACCAGGGTCTGTTTGCCCCCAGGCTGGCTCTGAGCCCCGATCTGTGAGTTCCTGATCCCAAATCCACAACCCATCTTGAATTCCCTAGGAGCTTCAGCCTCCTCGAGTGGCCCCCTCCCAGGCCCCCTAATTACCCGCTGGGTATAAATGACATTTTAATCTCCTCAGAATGGTCGCCGCCTCCCCGAGAAAGCAGCCCTCCCCTTCCCCATTCCTAATTACAAGTTGCTGCTTCTGATTTGCCTCCTGGCGGCCCAATTTCTAAACAGTGATTAAAATTAATTACCCAGGAGCACCCCCAACCCCCGTCTGGGCCTGGAGCCCTGAGGACCTATCTGTGTCCCCCTCGTGAGGTCCCGCCTCTGCCACCCGGTCTCCCCTGCCCCTGGCTCCCCGAGTGGCTTGGGACAAAGGCAGCCTCTCTCTGGGTCTCTGCTCACTTATCTGCAAAATGTGCAGTTAGACTGTGCAGGCTTGTTGACAGATGGTACATCGTGGGCGCTCAGGAAATGTCAGCAAGAGGCGGTAGAGCCACGTGGCCTGGGTTCAAATCCCGACTCTACCCTTCTGTGCTGTGTGACCTTGGCCAAGTGTCTTAACCTCTCTGAGCTTTGTTTTTTTCCTCTGTAAAATGGTATAATGATGCTGCTTCATAGAGTTGGCTTGGGTAGGAATTGTGTTCAGACCTTCGAAGGGCTTGGCCCAGCAGCTGGCACACAGTAGGGGCTTCATCAAATCTTACTTTAAGAGACTTCCCTGGCAGCCCATTGGTTAAGGCTCAGAACTGCCAATGCCGGGATCTCAGGTTCGACCCCTGGTCAGGAAACTAAGATGCCCCCTGCCACAAGGCATGGCCAAAAGATATAATAATGATTTTTTAATTAAAAGCTTTTTTAAATTTAAAATCTTAGCTTAAATCCCTGCTCTGCTGGGCTGCTGTATTGTGCAGCAGGGAGATAGCTCAGGTACTCTAAACACATCTTCTTTAAGGAGATGCTCAGCATTAATTGGGCCCCACTGCATGCCTGATTCTGTGCATGGTCATGGTCAGGGTTGAATCCCCGGCTATGCTGGCACACAGTAAGTGCTCAGGAAGTCTGGAATCAACAAATCTGTGTAGCTCTTTCATAAATAGGGACTATCTGTGGGACATTCATTCAGCCAGCGTTTGCTGAGCACCTACTGTGCGCTAGACCCCCGTCCCCCGGGGAGTCTTACGTTGTCATTCCCGATTTACAGAGGCAGAAGCAAAACCAGAGAGGGGAAGGTGCAGCCCTTGCTGCAGAGCAGTCCAGAGCACCTACTGCGTGTGGCTTGTTCACCCATCACGATAACCCGTTGGGGCTGGTTGTCATGCTCTGTTCTCTGATGGAGAAACTGAGACTCTGGGAACCCAGAACACGGGGAGGAGGGCTGAGGACGAAGGGACTGCACTGCCACCTCCTGGGCTGGGGAGAGGCGAGTTAACGGGTGTGGAGTGAGCACTAGGGGTGTAGGGGGTCCTCTCTCCTCAGCGCCCCCATGGCCCAGGCCCCAGGGGACTCCCTCTGGCCACTTCGCCAAGTTCCTAGACAGCCCCAGAGCCCGGCTGGGCTGCGCCGGTGGGCGACAGAGGCAGCTGGAGGAGGCAGCTGTAAGGGGAGCCGGTAACTAGACCTGGATGGCGCAGGGGCCTGGCTGCCTGGCCGGGTTACTCGATCCCCCTGGGGACGCTGGGCCCCGGAGCTGGAATCCTGGGGCTGCCGGGCAGACAGGAGCTCCTTCTATGGAACTGGAGACGAGCATCCTGCCCCCATCCTTGCCGCAGCAGATGGAGAAACAGGGGCTCTGAGCCTGGCCCGGGGGTCACTGAGTCACCTGCTATGGTATAGAGAGGCCCAGAGAGGATGAGTTGCTGGCCCAAGGTCACCCAGCAAGGTCATTTCACAGAGAGCAAACATGAATGCCAAGTGCCTTATTTTACAAACGAGAAAATTCATGCTCCAAGTCTTGTCCAGGGGTCCTCTCTTAAGATATGGCCGCCTCCCCACCTGCCAGCATCTTCTTGCCATGCCTTTAAGGGTTCCAACCTCCAGGCTTTTGTCTTTTTGGTTTCCCCTGACCACAGGCTAAGCAGCCCCTTTGCCAAGACTCTCCTATCATTCTCTGCATCTGGTACACAAGTGGCACTCAGTAACTGCTCGTCCAATGAGTGAATGAAGACCTTGCAATTTGGGGTGTAGAAAGCCAGAGCTGGACACAGACGCTCCCAAGTTGGTGGGGTTGGGTGAAGCCAAGGGTAAGGTTGAAAGTAGAACTTCCTTGCTAAGGCAGAGAGCTTAGGGTGCTCCTCCCTATGCGCTGGCTTATTTCAGTGGACCTTGTAGCTAGATGCTCCAGCATGGAATTGGAACACAGAATGTAATTGGATATTAAAAAATTTTTTTCTTAGAAGCTTTATTTTATTTTTGGCCATGTCACGTGGCTTGCAAGATCTTATTTTCCCAACCAGGGATCGAACCCATGCCCCCTGCCATGGTATCTCTGAGTCTTAACCACTGGGCCGCCAGGGAATTCCCTGGATGTTTTTGCATAATAACTATAACACGATGATAATAGTAACTGATGCCTGATAATAATAACTGAGCTTACTAAGTGCCAGTCCCTAGCTCAGCCCTTTATCTCTAGCTGGGCTGTCAAAACGGCCACTGGCCACATGTGACTTGGAGCCACATGTGGCCAGTCCCAGTCCAGGTGTGCCATAAATATACAACACACCGTGGATTCCAAAGATTAAGTACCAGAAGCAGAATTTAGAATGTCTCATTAATCATCTGTACATCGATTATAGGTGGAAATAACAAGACTTGGGATCTATTGGGTTAAATGAAACATATTATTAAAATGAATTGCACACTTTGAATGTGGCCGCCAGGAAATTCAAAACCACACGTACACGCACGTGGTTTTCTGTAGGATGATCTGTTCTAGGTGTCTCTGCATCCTCGTGGCAGTATTTTAGGGTCAGATTTATAGCCCCTGGTGGTTTGTAGATGGGGACACCAAGGCTGAGACAGAGGGAGTGACCCCTGGAGGTCTGGAGGCTGGTAAGAAGCAGAGAGCAAATTTTAAGTCTGGGCCACAAGATTCTAGAGACTAAGCGGCCACCCTGGGGCTCTTTGGCTGGCAGCATTGTCTGTCCATCCTTCCTCATCCCCAGCCTCAGTTTCCCCAACCCTCCAACAGGATTGGACAGAGCAGGTGGTAAGGGTGGATAGACACAGGCTTGGCCAGCCTGCTATCCACAGTTAATTGGGGTCCTTGGAAAAATTTCATAGCCAGAAAACCAGCAATAGGGGGGTGCAGGCAGCAGGTTCATGCAGGGGTGCCCAGTTTACAGACTCTGACACGCTTATAGCCATGTGTACACGGGGGCAGACAGTCCGCCCCTGCTGGGGCACACACATGTGTGGTGGTTGCATCTGTGGATGTGTGTGAACACGCAGACACTGGGACCTGTGGATATTCATAGGGGGAATCCACTCACCTGTGGACTCACATGTGTGGTGTGGGGTTGATGGGCAAAGGTGAGCCAGGGAGGGGTTCAGATCTGGGTTCAATTTTGAATGCTGACACTTAGTTCATTCCTTATAACAAGCCATTATTGAGCACCAGCTGTGTACCAGACACTGTGGGTACTTGTCATTGGCCAAGATGCACCCGGGCCTGCCCTCGTGGGGCTCCTAGTCCAGGAAAACAGTTGGGCTCTGAACAGGCTGTTCCGTAGGTGATTATTTCAGTTGGTGGGATCCGTGCATAAGCTCGGCTGCTCAGGATTCTTCTGCCCAAAAATGCACACTCTGGGACTTCCCGGGTGGTCCTGTGGCTAAGACTCTGTAGCCCCACTGCAGGAGGCCTGGGTTCTATCCCTGGTTGGGGAACTATATCCCACATGTCACAACTGAGAGTTCTCATGCCGTTACCAAAGATCCCACATAAATAATATAGAAAAAGGATCTAAGATGCAGGCTCTCCTTGGACAGGTCTAGGACAAGCACAAAACTCAGCATTTCTAACCACCCCAAGTGAGGCTGCTGCCTCTCCTGGTGCAAGGACCATATCTGGAGTAACGGAGTGTCTAAAGGAGTCTTTGAGAGTGTGATACGGTGAGGGCGGGTACGTGGGGAGGGGAGAGGCTGCTGGAGTCCAGTGGGTGAGGGTGGAGACATGAGATGAGGAGGGAGCCCATCCTAAAGGAGATCAGTCCTGAATAGTCACTGGAAGGACTGATGCTGAAGCTGAAACTCCAATACTTTGGCCACTTGATATGAAGAACTGACTTATTCGAAAAGACCCTGATGCTGAGAAAGGCTGAGGGTAGGAGGAGAAGGGGACAACAGAGAATGAGGTGGCTGGATGGCGTCACTGACTCGATGGACATGAGTTTGAGCAAGCTCTGGGAGCTGGTGATGAACAGGGTAGCCTGGCATGCTGCAGGCCATAGGCTTGCGAAGAGTCAGACGTGATTGAGCGACTGAGCTAAACTGAACTGATGTGTGTATCTGAGAGAAGAAGCTTCCTCGAGTGAGGAACAGCCAGTACAAAGGCCCTAGGGCAGGGCCAGGCCAGATGTGTTGGAGGAGCAGGGAGGAGGCCTATGTGGTTGGAGCACAGTGGGGAGGGTAGAAAAAAGGAAGAGGGAAGAACAGGGAGAAGGCCAGGGAGGTCATGTGAAGTCCTGTGGGGTACCAAGAAAAACTTGGATTTTTACTGGGAGGGATGTGGGAGGCCCCGAGGGGTTTAGCCAGAGGAGGGGTGGAGCCTGATTCAAGTGCTAATGGGTGACCTTTAGGGGTTGCTTCAATGGAGGACAGACTGTAGGGATTAAGTGTGGGAGCTGGGGTCTGCCTGGAGGAAACTGTGGGGTCCAGGCAGGAGATGTTGGCAGCTGACCAGAGAACAGACTAGCGAGGGGTGAAAATTCAGGATGAATCTGGCAGACCCTATAGTACTTGCTGGCATTGGATGTGAGCGTGAGAGAATGGGGTGGTGGGTGGTGTTGGAGGGAGTTGGGAGTGACTCCCAGGTGTGGCCTGAGCCATCAGTGAAGACAGGGAACCTGTCAGTCAATAAATCAGTTAGTTCTATGTTTCAGTGAAAATCCTAACAGGTTTTATGTTGTTTGTTTTGAAACTTGCCAGCTGATCCTGAAATTTATGCTGAACTGCTGGGGGTGGGGCAGGGAGAGAGTAGCCCAGACACCATTGCCAGGTGGGAAAAATGTTTCAGAAGGAAATTCAAATCTATGATGAAGGTATACAAGCTAAGGCCATATGGCACCTGAAAAGGTGGATGGGAGGGTGAAGCAGGTAGCCTGGAGGGGATTTCCACACCTGCCTCAGTTTCCTCATCTGTACAATGGGACTGTGCCAAGACTTGGAGTGATGGAGGTTGGGCGGAGAGGTGGTGTCACAGTGCCCACAAGCCCTCCTGGGGGAGGATCTCTGTCTCTTTAACCATCCCTCCCATCCCCCTGGGCATAAATGCACATTCTCAGGGCTGCAGGCAGGCAGACACATAGGTGCATAGGTAGCCTGCATACCATGGGTTGCACATGCCAGCCACGTGACTCCTCCCACCTGGTCCTGGGGGAGGTCCTGCTCCTGGTGGCCAGGTGCCGGGGCAGGTGGTGGGGCCGCTTCTGGGCAGGCAGGCGCCAAGTGGCTGCTGGCAGAGATGCCTCAAGTTTCATGGAGAGAAGCAGATGGTCTTGGGGGTGGTGAGGGAGATGCTGAGGCCTCTGATAACCCCAGGTCAGGGGGTAAACTGAGGCCAGGTGCAGTGGGTTGACCCTGAAGTGACCCAGACTCCTGCAAAACAGCATGTGGGGTTCAGTTCTGCACCATCATAAACTAACACGTCAATTAAGTGGGTTTCAGGGACTTCGCTGGTGGCCCCATGGTTAAGAATCCACTTTCCAACGCAGGGGACACCAGTTCGATCTCTAATCAGGGAGGTAAGATCCCACACGCTGTGCAGCCAAAAAAAAAGAAAAGAAAACTGAGCAGATTTCCATCTTGGCTTCACCATTTCCATTTGGTCGTGACTTCGCCTCTCTGTACCTCAGTTTCCCCATCTGTGTAAGGGGCATATTAACAGCACCCACCTATGGGATGTATTGTGTGGATCACATGAGTTCATTGAAATCCTTAGAACGGTTCCTGGCCCATAGAAAGTGCTTAGTGTTTGCTATTTTTACTATTTATTGAGTTTGTACTGTATGCCAGGTCTTGTGCTGGGTGGTGGGGACACAGTGGTGGCCAGGACAGACTCAGCCCCACCGTCCATGTGTGGCTCAGAGTCCAGTGGGAAAGGTGAACAGTTAGCCAGGCGTTTAGAAGATGGGGTGAGCAGGGCACTCACTGGGGATGCACAGGCAGGCAGGAGGCTGGAGGAAGTCAATCCGGGCTGATCTGGGAAGTCTTCCTGAAGGAGGTGTTAAGGTGATGAACCTGTTCATCAGGTTACTAGGAGCAGGAGGCAGGTTGTTCCAGGCAGAGAGAACAGCACATGCAGATGCCCAGAGGTGGAGAGGGAAGGGAGAAGATGTCATTTCAAGGGCACTGGGGAGGCATAGAAAGCTTTAGAGCAGAAGTTCTCAGCTGGGCTTGGGTTTCCCCCCCAGGGGAGACTGGATGATGTCTGGGGATGTTTTTGGTTGTCACCATTGAGGGATGCTCCTGGCATTGAGTGGGTTAGAGCCAAGGATGCTTCTGACACAGTGCCCAGGATGGCCCCCACCAGAGTGCTGAAGGGGAGAGACCCTGGTTTAGAGCAGGAGAGAAACAAATGAGATTTGGGTTCTAGACAGATTCCTTTGCTACCTTAAGGAAGAAACTGAAGGGTTGGGACTGGAAGCCAGGGGACAAGGTAGGGGGTGGGAACTGGGCCTTGGGGCGATCAAGGTGGAAGAAGGGACTGGGAGGCCAACGCCCTGGTCTTTGGCTCAAGGACAATGGAGCCATTCATAAGTCAGGGATCTGGTAAGAGAAGCAGGTTTGAGGCAAGAAAAGCCCAGTTTGGGTTGCAGGGGTCCCAGGGTGGTTCTGAGTGGCCGGGGCAGCTGTGGACGGAGGGATGACAGGAACATCCTTCTAGCCCCGAGTGGCTGCATGACAAAGTTACGAAAACCAGGAGAGAAAATGAGCTGTGAGGTCCCATCCTGACCTCAACCTGCCTGTCTGTGAACTGGGTGTTAAATAACTGTTGGCCTCTGGGACTCCCCCAGATATCCAGCAGTTAAGACTCTGCTCTTCCAATGCAGGGGACAAGGGTTTGATCCCTGGTCAGGGAACTAAGATCCCACATGCTGTGCAATGCAACCAAAAAAATTTAAAACAAGAAAAAAAGTAACTGCTGGCTTCACCTGGTTGAAGGGTGAGGGAATGGGTGGTTATTAACCTTGTCATGACTGTTCAAACGCTCAACTCCTAGGAGCAAAATCCTGGAGCCAGAGAGAACCCTGTGATCAGTCCTCACTAGTGGGTCATGGCCACCAAATCAGCCCCTCAGTTCCCCCATCTGCAAAAATGAGTTGAATGTTATACCAACCCTGCTAGAGCCCTTGGGGTTACCATGAAGCAATTCCTGAAAACCACTCAGCTTGGCTTCTGATACTTTTAATATACCAATGGCAACAACAATCGTAATAAGAATTAGCATTTTCTGAGCACCTGCAGCATTTCTAGGCTCTGTGCTAACACCCACGACAGGCCTGTGAGGTCAATGCTGTTACCAGGCCCATTTCACAGATGAGGAAACAGGCCCGGAGAGGTTGAGGGCCATGTCCAAGTCCACAGCATGTACAGAGCAGAGCTGGGATTTGAACCCTTATGACCTTGGAGCTACACCACTCATCACAGTGCTGCATGGCCCGTGAGTGGAAGCTGTTGTCTTAAAGTTTCTGAAGCTAAACACAATTCCAGTAAAACATGCGATAAAAGGCCCAGAGCACTGCCTTTACACCTCTTGTGATGGCTACTATCAAAAAGCAGAAAGTAGTGCTGGCAAGAGAAATTGGAACACATGGGTGATGCTGGTGGGAATATGGTGCAGACACAGTGGAGAAGAGCTTGGCGATTGCTCCAGAAGTTAAACATAGAGTCACCATACGATCCAGCAATTCCACTCCTACATAGACACCCAAAAGAAATGAAAGCAGGGTTTCAAAGAAATGTTTGCACACTCATGTTCATAGGTGTCCACAACGGCCCAAAGGTGGAAGCAGCCCCGTTGTCCATTGACAGGTAAATGCGTAAATAAAATGTGGCCCATCCACACCACGGAATATCACTCAGCCTTAAAAAGGAAGGATAGTCTGACACTTGATACAACAAGGATGCATCCTGAGGATGTGATGCTCAATGAGGGAAGCCAGACACAGAAGGACAAATACTGTCTGGTTCCATTCACAGGAGGTCCCTAAAGTCAGATCCACAGAGACAGGAAGTAGATGGTGGGGCCAGGGGCTAGGGGAGGGGATGGTGAGCCTGTTTCATGGGGACACAGTTTCAGTTTGAGAAGATGAGAAAATTCTGGAGGTGGGTCGTAGGATGGTTGCACGACAATGTGAGTGTATTTAATGCCACTTAAGTATCGTTAAGATGGCAAATTCTATGTTATGTCTCTTTTGGTGTGGTTGTTTGGTCACTAAGTCGTATCTGACTCTTTGTGAACCCACGGACTATGGCCCGCCAGGCTCCTCCGTCAGTGGACTTTCCCAGGCAAGGATACTGGAGTGGGTTGCCATCTCCTTCTCCAGGGGCTCTTCCCGACCCTGGGATCGAACTGTTCCTCTCCTGCGTTGGCAGGCAAGTTCTTTACCACTGAGCCACCAGGGAAGGCCCTGTGTACACTGGACCACAATATTAAAAGGTTAAAAAAAAAAAAAAAAGGAAAATAAAGAAGGCATGAGCAGACAGAACACCGCAGAGGCTGAGGTGTCCTCGCAGGTGTGGGGAGGAGATTTTCCAGGTGGAGTGGAGAGTTGCAGTCTGGCTGTGGAGTTGGGGGCCTTGAACGGCAGTGTTGGTGGCCTGACTCTGGGGTCACTGGGAGACTCCGGCAGTTGTGAAGCAAGGGAGGAGCCCGGGCAGGAAACTGAAGGAAGCAGAGCCAGGTCCACACGCACATGGGATCCTGGCATCGGCTGAGTCACAAATCCTGGAAGCTCAGGGTCGGAGAGGAAACACTGCCGGCCCACGCAAGGCCTTCCTGTTTTTTGTCCCTGAATCCTTGGAGTCAGGCACTCCAGAGGGCCAAAGTTCGTGGCTCATGTCCACCTCCACGGATGCGGGACCCCCATGCCCCCAGGGCCTGGGCAGGGCTGGGAGATGTACCTACTGCTCAGGTGGGGAAACTGAGGCTCAGAGCTAGCCCGGGACTTCACAGGAAGACAAGGCTTCGGATGTCTTCCTGGGGCTCCGGACGGCACCCCTTCTGAAAGGGGCGTGGAGGGCTGGGTTCCAGAGGGTGAGTTCTGTTTACACCACCAACCAGAGCATCACTTGGGTAGGGGAGGGGTCTCCATACACCTAAAGCAGGAAGCAGCCTCTCCCACAACCCCTCCTAAAGGTGGTGAGGCTCCTGTCACAGAAGTATGGCAGCAGAGGACCGAAAGGCTGGACTCGGAAGGGAGTCGGGCTCACCGCAGCCTCTGAGGCCCCAAGCCAACTGGAATATTCTGCAGTTTCAAAGTTCTGCAGTTCCCAGATTGTGGTTTATAAAATTCCTAGGGCCTTTGAATTTCTTTTTCTTTCTTTTTTTTTTTTTTTTTGAGCATTTTCTTTTAAGATTTTTGTGTTTTAAGAATACTTTAAACATATGTTTTGAGATTGAATTTTTGCATATATGTTTTGAAATGTGTGTTACTATTTATTTTTAACTTTAAATCATTTAATTTTTAAATGTCTCATGATTAATTTTTTGTTAAGAACCGTTTCCTGAACTTTCGCTTTAAAATATGGTCAGAAAGTTGTTCTGGTAATTAGTAAGTGCTGATATTATTATTGCTAATGCCATGATTGTTGTTATTTTTAAATTATTACCCCAATGGGAAAGTTTTCCGGGACTTGAAGGTCCCGGACGCCGATACTCGCGCTCCCTCTGCTGGCAGCAATCGGGACTGCAAGCCACACGGCTCACGGCCCCGCCCCTCGCTCGCAGGTGTTAGCTCCTGTCACCCTGACCTCGCCATGCGGACCCCGCGAGGGCCCCCTTCCCGTCCGGCCCTACTGCTCCTGCTGCTGCTCCTGGGAGGCGCTCACGGCCTCTTCCCCGAGGAGCCGCCGCCGCTCAGCGTGGCCCCGAGGGACTGTGAGTGGCGAGTCTTGCGATGGGGGAGGGAGTCCCTCTCCCCCGGGGTCTCACCAGGCCAGACTCACCCTGGCCCTGGATCACACCCTTCCTCTGCCCTCCCCCAGACCTGAATCACTATCCCGTGTTCGTGGGCAGTGGGCCAGGACGCCTGAGCCCCTCAGAAGACGCTGATGACCTCAACATCCAGCGAGTTCTACGTGTCAATAGAACGCTGTTCATCGGGGGCAGGTAGGAGAAACTGCCGGGCAGAGTATGCGATGGGTGAGATGTGGCGAGCAGGTGGTAGCATTTTAGGGAGGTTTGTGGGATAGGGCCTGTAGTTCAGCTGGAATGTGAATATGTGTCCCTGGGGTGGGAATTTCAAGTGCTGAACTCTGGGTGTGGTTGAAGCCCAGAGCCCACTTATAGTGTGTTACAGCTGTCTGGTTAGAACTCACTGGGTGCTAGAGGGGGTGCTGAAGTGGCACCAAGGGCTTCTCTGAGAAGGTGACATTTGAGTTGAGACCTGAAAGATGAGGAGCCAGCTGTGAGGAAATCTGAGGGAGAGAGAGACGTCAGAACAGAGAATGTAGCCCATGCAAAGGTCCTGGGGCAGGACTGTGTCTCGTATGGTGAAGGGACAGTGAAGAGGCGCAAATGTCTGGAGCAGGGGGAGAGTGAGGAGGGGAGGGCAGGGAGAGGACAGGGCAGGTCGTGCAGGGCCTTGTGGGCTGCAGGGAGGATTCAGGCCTTTACCCCAAGGAAGATGGGACCCAAGAGGGCTGTGCAGAGGAGGGGCGGGGCCTGACTCAGGTGCTCACAGGTGCCCTCTAGTGGCTGTGAGGAGAGCCGACTGTGGGGGAGAATGTGGACCCGACTATCTGGTGGCTGCTGCGGGGAAGACAGGCTGTGTCGGTGAGGGCCGGAGCCCCTACACCTGGGCAGTCCAGTAACGGGGGCTGAACGAAAGTGGTGGCCGTAGAGGGTGAGAAGTGGATGAACGCTCCGTACATATTGAAGGCAGAGGTGAAGATACTGGGAGGGAAGGCGAAGCGGGGAGATGTGGGTCCCTCCCACACTGTTGTCTCAGCTGAGATGGCACCCGACCCGAGAGGGTGGTCAGGGTGGGGGCAGGCTTGGGAGATGGTCGCGCTCAGCGAGGCCGTGTCGAGCGTGAGAAACCTGTGAGCCCTCCCTTGTGGAGACCTTGAGGGCTAGCCGGGCCCGAAATCTGGAACTCAGGGGAGGCCCTGGCTGGAGACAGGACTGTGAGTGTCATCTGCACAGATACACGGTTCCACCCTGAGAGTGGACAAGGCCACCCAGAGGGGTATGGCTAGGGGAAGGAAGAGGCCAGAGGACCCAGGCGTGGGCCCACCGGGGGAAGAGGAGGGCCCAGAGAGGTGGGAGGGAAGGCAGGTGAGTGCCAGGTCCAGGCACCCAATGAGGGTGGCGTTCCCAGGAGGAGAGTGGACTGGTGAGACACTGTGGAAAGGGAGAAGAGAGCAGAGAAGTGACTGCTGTACTTGACAATGGCCAGTGACCTTGATCAGGGCAGTCTCTGCTGCATGTGGAGGAGAAGTGAGAGCCTGGGGGGTGAGACCGAGGGGTGCTGGGTGGGGGGACATCGGATGTAAAGTCATTGGACAGTGCATCGTGTTAGCTGTAGGTCCCTAGGCTATGGGTTGTGTGAGGTGGCATCGTAAGGCATGTGGAGTGTGCTAGAACCCGTGGTTCATTTAGGGCACAAGGAGGCGTGTAAGGGCACGCTCAGGCGCCTGAAGGCACGCTCAGTGTTGGAGCTGCGCGTGGCAGAGGTGTTGGCACGCCCCTGTATGGTACGTGTTGGACACCACGTCTGCTGCTGGGAGGATAGAATGTGTAGGGGGAGGACCCCGATCTCACTAACTACACCCCTTCTCTAGGGACAACCTGTACCGGGTGGAGCTGGAGCCCCCCACATCAACGGAAATGCGGTACCAGCGGGTGAGGAAGGGGCGCAGGCGGGAGGGGAGGGGGCAGCTGTTGGCGCTCCCACTAGGGAACTTGGACACTGCGCTGGGGAGCACGGTGGATTCAGGTCTGCCTAGCAGGGTTCCTGGGTCCGTCAGGGACCCCGCTCCGCTCACCAGCCCCCTGTGTCCCCAGAAGCTGACCTGGCCCTCCAACCCCAGCGACATCAACGTGTGTCGGATGAAGGGCAAGCAGGAGGTAAGTGAGCGCTGGCCCTGCCCGCATCAGCCATGGTAACGCCCCAATCCGTCCTGGTTACAGGGCAAATCCTTCTCTGCTTTCATTCCAAGCCAGGCCCCTGTTGCCATGGGTACTCCCAGAGCCTAGCCATGTCCTCAAGGTGGTCCTCAGTTGTGGCCATTACCCTAGTGGCCTTGCCATAGCTCACGCCTTCAAGTGCCCTATTTTCTTGTCTGTGCCCAACCCTTAGCCATGGCCACGCCCCCAGTCTTCTCCTAGTTTAGCCCGCTGCTTTGGTCACGCCCACAACCTGACCCCTCCCTATCGGGCCCCGCCTCTACCCTGGCCCCGCCCTTCACCACGCCCCATCGCGTCCTACAGTCCTGGCCCCGCCCACACCCGTGATCACGCCCACCTCGGCTTTTCTCTTCCCGCCCCATCCCAGGGCGAGTGTCGAAACTTTGTAAAGGTGCTTCTACTTCGGGACGAATCCACTCTCTTCGTGTGTGGTTCCAATGCCTTCAACCCCGTGTGTGCCAACTACAGCGTGAGTCACCGCCCTTCGAAGCCCTGCCCGCCCAGGCGACCCTTTGCTCATGGGCCCTCTACTGGTCGCGCCGTTTCCCCAGGCCACATCACCTCCTACAGGAAGCCTTACTGGATGAACTGTCCTCCCCCCCATCACCCGGAATTCCGTAAGAGGCTTTCAAAGGCGGCCTCTACAGGCTGAGGCTACTTAAACTGCTGCTGCTGCTAAGTCACTTCAGTCGTGTCCGACTCTGTGTGACCCCATAGACGGCAGCCCACCAGGCTCCCAAGCTACAGGCCAGTTATCGGATTGACTAGGATCAACTCCTAGACCCAATTTCTGATCAGTAAATTGAGCCCTAGATNTAAACTGCTGCTGCTGCTAAGTCACTTCAGTCGTGTCCGACTCTGTGTGACCCCATAGACGGCAGCCCACCAGGCTCCCAAGCTACAGGCCAGTTATCGGATTGACTAGGATCAACTCCTAGACCCAATTTCTGATCAGTAAATTGAGCCCTAGATTTCCCTGCTGACTCAGCGGTTAAAAATCCACCTGCCAACGCAGGAGGTGCGGGTTCCATCCCTGGAAGATCCCCTGGAGAAGGAAATGGCAACCCACTCCATCATTCTTGTCTGGGAAATCCCATGGACACAGGAGCTTGGTGAGGTCACAAAAGAGTCGGACCCGACTAAGGCACTAAACAACAACAAAACTGAGCCCCAGAAAGGTTAAGTGACTGACAGAGTCACACAGCAGCCAAGGTGGCACCAGGATTCCCCTCGGAGGGAGTTGCTGGGGGAGCCAGGGGCTGCTAGGTACAGCCAGGAGCTGTCACTCAGACCCTGTTTCCCCACTCCCACCCCGGCAGATGGACACACTGCAGCCCCTCGGGGACAACATCAGCGGCATGGCCCGCTGCCCATACGACCCCAAACACGCCAACGTTGCCCTCTTCTCCGGTGAGTGCCCCCAACCCTGACCATTTGAAGGGGCCTCAGCCCTGAGCAAGGCGTGGAATCTTCCATTCTTGGAGTTTGGTCATTTAGAAGGTGGCTGGGAGACCATCTCTCCAGCCATGAAACAGACAGACTCTCAAGGCAGGAAGGACTCAGCCGAGGTCGGGGATCAGCTGGGGAATCGAGGATCAGCTCAAGTCAGGGTCCCAGCAGGGTTGGGGCTCAGCCTAGGACTTAGGCCTCACTTAAGCTCCGGGCTCAGTCTCTTTTTTTCTTAGATATTTTATTTATTTATTTGGCTGCATCGGTCTTAGTTGCGGCCTGCGAACTCTTAGTTGTTGCGTGTGGGATCTAGTTGCCTGAACAAGGATTGAACCTGGGCCCCCTGCTTTGAGAGCATGGAGTCTTAGCCACTAGACCACCAGGGAAGTACCAGGGCTCAGTCTTGAAGATCAGGTTTTGACCCCCCCAACCCCTGAGGTCTACAGTCTAATCTCTTACCTGCCTCCCCCTGATTCACACCCACCCAGAAGGGATGCTCTTCACAGCCACCGTTACCGACTTCCTCGCCATCGATGCCGTCATCTACCGCAGTCTCGGGGACCGGCCCACTCTGCGCACGGTGAAACATGACTCCAAGTGGTTCAAAGGTGGGGCGATAGGGACAGGCCTGGCAGGGCTCACATTTGTCAAATTCCCCACCAAAATAAAGTCCCAGAGGAGACAGGCGGGGAACTCCCATCTCCTCTTTGGAACCTACTGGCCTCTTTGACGATCTAGTCAGAGGAGAGATTTAACTTGGGTATAAAGTAGAACTTGCTGGAAATGAGTGGCTTAGCAACCTGAAATGGAACAGTATGAGGGGTTCAGCAGGAGCTCAGGTGAACGCAGGAGGATGACAAAATAGTAGACGTTGCTGTTTGCGGAAAGTAGACACAATGATTTTAGGATTTTGACACCCACTCTCCCCGCCACACACACAAAAAGTCCCAAACTTTGAGTGTCTTTTATTTCGCCTGGGTAATCAGCTATGTTCTCCCCCACCCCTTCACTGTAAAAGCAGTCACCCAGGCTACTGTGTTCCCAGCTCCAGAAGCTCCCTTTCTCCCATCACGAAATGGGTTTTGACCCCTCTCTCCTACAGAGCCATACTTTGTCCACGCAGTGGAGTGGGGCAGCCACATCTATTTCTTCTTCCGGGAGATCGCGATGGAGTTTAACTACCTGGAGAAGGTAAGGTCCTATTTCCCCTCCTAGAGAGGCCCATGCAGTGGGGCGTATGGCCGAGAGGGTCCAATCATCAGAAGTAGAGAGCAGAGGTTGGGTCCATGAAACTCCACCCAGGGTGAGAGGGGCCCTCTGGCCCTCAGGGCCCTCCACTCTAGCCAGGACCGGGCCCCTGAGACTTGAAGATATTTCTGGAGTAGCCCTGGGTGAGGGTCCCAGGTCTGAAGTCTGATACACCCGTGGTTCCAGTCCCAGTCCTGTTATTGTCTGTCCATCCACCCATCTACCATCCATTTATCCACTCTTCAACCACAGCCCATATGTCTGCCCACTCAGCCACGCTCTCATTTACCCAATTTCAGCCCACCACACTTCCATCAAACCATTTATCCATCTATCCATCTGCCCACCCCCGCCTCAACCATTCTCCATCCATCCATCCATCCACTCATCTACCTTCTGTGCACCTATAAATCCATCCATCCACCTCCCACTCATTGGCTTCATCCATTCATCCATCTACCTGTCCATTCATTCATATGCCAACATCCGTTGATCTGTCCTCCTGCTGATCAACTCATCATCTGCCATCCATCTCTCCATTTACCTGCCCACCCCTCTATATATCCAGTTATCTAGCCTCCAACTTCTCCTCATAACCTGCTCATCCATTCCATTCAACCTTCTCTCCACCCATGGATATACCGTGATAATGATCTATCATTATCTCCTTCATCTGCCTATCCATCCATCCACATACTCATTCATCTGTCCACCCATCCATCCATCCATCTATCCATCCACACACCCATCCATCCACCAATTATCTCCTTCTTCATTGTCTTCTTTATCCATCACTGTTCCCTTCAAATTCACCCATCTATCCATCCATTCATCCATCCATCCATTCACCTCCATTGCACCACCTATCCATCCATCCCATCTCTCAATCCATGCAGACAGTTAAGTGCACAGACTGCCACTTACTACTAGTGTGGCCTTGGGCTTCAGTTACTTCCCTTTCTCTGTGCCTCAGTTTCCCCTCTGTACCACGGGGGTCATAGGCCCTCCTCTATAGAGCTTTGGGAGGAACGTGAGACATGATGAGGATAAAGTGCCTGGCACATAGTGAGGGATCCATCAGTGGAGGCAATGATGATTACAATTGTCTTGGTGGCTGTGATCATCACCATCCCCACATTTCCGCCGGGGAATCTGGTGCCAGGGACTCACAGCCAGCCAGGACTAGCCTCCTCCATGCCATCCTGGGTGGTGGGCATTGCAACCTGCAGGTGGGCCTGGCAGAACATTGGGCTCAGGCCCCTGTCTTCCCGCTGATGTGCCAGGTGGTGGTGTCGCGTGTGGCCCGGGTCTGCAAGAATGACGTGGGCGGCTCTCCTCGCGTGCTGGAGAAGCAGTGGACATCATTCCTGAAGGCGCGGCTCAACTGCTCTGTGCCGGGGGACTCTCACTTCTACTTCAACGTGCTGCAGGCTGTCACGGGCGTGGTCAGCCTGGGGGGCCGGCCCGTGGTCCTTGCTGTTTTCTCCACGCCCAGCAACAGGTCAGTGGGTGCATGTGGAGAGTTCTCACGATCACTCACCACATATTCCCAGGGGTCCTGTGCTTGGTAAAACAGGGCTCCCAGCAGGCCTCTGTCCCAGGCCAGGGGGGAGACCACGCCAGACACTGACCCTCCAAGGCCCTCTGGCCAAAACTTGGCAGATGCAGGCACGTCTTTATTTTCTTCCTTTGGAGGAAGGGTCAGGCAGGGTGTCCTAGAAGAGGCATCAATGGGTATGAGATGGAGAAAAAGGGAAGAGCATTCCAAGTTAAAGGAACAGCATGTGCAAAGGCCCTGAGGCTCCAATGAGCTTGAAATGTTTAAACCATAGGGAGGAGGCTAGAGTGGTGGGAGCAAGAAGGAAAGTGGAGGATATGAAGCAGGGAGGTGGCAGGCTGTGGGGAGGAGCCTGAATTTTATGCTGAGGGCACTAAGGGGGCCATGGGAGGGTAAGGAGCAGAAGAGGAACAAGTCACACTTGCATTTCTGGAAAATTCTCTCGGGAATGGGTTGAAAGGGGGCAAGAGTGGCATCTGGGAAACTGGACATCCAGGCAACTGACGGGGCACCTGGACATGGGTGGCCATGGAGGAACTGAGCTGTGATCCATCTGAGAACTGCTCAGATGGCGGAATGACTGGATTGGACGGGTGGGCAGCAACTCTGGCCCAGGGAAGTGAAGGTCTGACTGCTCCAGAGGACAAACACTCCTCCACTCACTTGCCCAGGGTAGTGTCCCACCCCGCCAGGCTCACCACTCTCTTTCATCTGCCTCCACCTACAGCATCCCCGGCTCAGCTGTCTGCGCCTTTGATATGACACAGGTGGCTGCTGTGTTTGAGGGCCGCTTCCGTGAGCAGAAGTCCCCTGAGTCCATCTGGACACCCGTGCCAGAGGGTCAGGTGCCACGGCCCCGGTGAGAGGCTCCTCCATCCTGCAGTGGGTACTGGGTAGGATCCTGACCCTGAACTGAGGGTTGGGACTCCCAGGCTCTTGTTTAGCTGTTGCTGAGGTCAGCTGTGGGCTTCCCTGGTAGCTCAGCTGGTAAAGAATCTGCCTGCAATGCAGGAGACCCTGGTTCAGTTCCTGGGTCAGGAAGATCCCCTGGAGATAGGCTAGGCTACCCACTCCAGTATTCTTGGGCTTCCCTGGTGGCTCAGACGGTAAAGAATCCACCTGCAATGCAGGAGACCTGGGATTGATCCCTGGTTGGGAAGATCCCCTGGAGGAGGGCATGGTAACCCACTTCAGTATTCCTTCCTGGAGAATCCCCATGGACAGAGGAGCTTGGTGGGCTAAAGTCAATGGGGTCGCAAAGAGTTGGACACGAGTGAGCATCTAAGCACAGCACAGCACAGAGGTCAGCTGTAGCCATTATGCAGGTGGAGAAAACTGAGGCCCTTGGAGCAGGGGCACCCTAGTGAATCAGAGCCCCTGGGTGGGGCCTCCAGGTCTGCCCTGACCACCCCCTTGCCCCCACCCAGGCCCGGGTGCTGTGCAGCTCCTGGCATGCAATACAATGCCTCGAGCGCCTTCCCGGACGAGATCCTCAACTTTGTCAAGACACACCCTCTGATGGACGAGGCCGTGCCCTCCCTGGGCCACTCACCCTGGATCGTTCGGACTCTGATGCGGTCAGTTCCTACACTTGGTTGGGGTCCTAGTGGCCAGGCCTGGGTGGGGACAAAGCCCAGGCCAGGGTGATGGGTGAGAAGGGAGCATAGGGGCAACTTCCGACATGACACGAGGGGAAGACAGAGATGGAGAGAGACACAGAGAGGGAGGCAGAGACCACTGACACAGAGAGGGAGGCAGATGGGAGATGAAGGCAGCCCAGGGAGGAGCTGGCTTTGGGAGTCTGTTTCTCTCTGTGATGTGCGCCCTTGGAGCCACGCCCATGCCCACTTTGTGCAGCATGGGTGCTGTCTCCGAGTGCTCACAAGGGACCACGGGGGCTGGGCGGCAGCCTGACTTCTGCTCCACCCTGGCCCCAGGCACCAGCTGACCCGAGTGGCTGTGGACGTGGGCGCCGGCCCCTGGGGCAACCAGACCGTTGTCTTCCTGGGGTCTGAAGCAGGCACGGTCCTCAAGTTCCTTGTCTGGCCCAATGCCAGTGCCTCAGGTACCACGGGGCCCAGTGTCTTCCTGGAGGAATTTGAGACCTATCGGCCTGACAGGTGAGGCTGACAGAGGTCAAGAGGCAGGGCCAGTGGGCAGGGAGACAGGGCGTTCCCCTTGAGTCTTACCAGTCTGCTCACCCCCAGATGTGGACGGTCTGGAGGTGGCGAGACAGGGCATCGGCTGCTGAGCCTGGAGCTGGATGTGGCCTCGGGCGGCCTGCTGGCAGCCTTCCCCCGCTGTGTGGTCCGAGTGCCTGTGGCACGCTGCCAGCAATACTCAGGATGCATGAAGTGAGTGCCCCCTGCCCCCGGCCAGCTGTGGGCAAGGGAAGTGAAGGGAGGTGGGCATGGAAAGAAGGGGAGAGTCAAGTTCAAGTGCAGGCTCCAACAGCATTCTGACTCTGAACGATGGACAGAGGGCAGAACATGTGCAAAGGTCCTGGGGCCAGAATGCTAGGTGTGTTGGTGGAACAGTGAGAAGGCCTCTGTGGCTGGAGAAGAGTGAGTAAAGGGGAGGGAGAAGACAGGGTAGGTTGGGTAGGGTCTGTGAGCCTCAGGAGGACTTGGGTTCCTTCCCCAACTCCCAGAGTGAGGTGGGAGCCCCAGACATCTGTGGGCAGAGCAGGATGGGATCTGACAGACATTTCTTAGAGAAGCAGAAGCTGGGGACCAGATGTTTGCAAAATACTGGCACACTCGTGGACTCAGAGTGAGCCCTCTGCATGGAGCACCCTGGCCCCGTGCCCACCATCATGGTAGTAGTGATGCCACAGCACAGATCCAAAACCTGGGCTCCAATCCCGGCTCTGTCCCTTGGACAAAAGTAAACATTCCTGAGCCTCAGTTCTCTCATCTGTAAAATGGGGAAGGAATAGCCCCCACTGCTCAGATGTGTCTTGGGAACTCCCAGAGCTGACTCTAAGAGGTGCTTCTGCAGAAGCCCTGGTTGATCTGCCTGCCGGGTCCCTTGTCTGCCCTAGGAACTGCATTGGTAGTCAGGACCCCTACTGCGGGTGGGCCCCAGATGGCTCCTGCGTCTTCCTGAGCCCTGGCACCAGGTACTGGGGAAGTGGGATGTGGGGGGAGGGTGACTGAGTCACCTGATGATCTGGAGTTCCCCCACCCCCACCAACCACAGCTCTGTGCCAGGGGTTTCCACTGACCATGCCTCTCTGCCCCCCCATCCCCCCTCCCACTTCCCACCCATCAGAGCCTCCTTTGAGCAGGACGTGTCTGGGGCCAGCACTTCAGGCTTAGGGGACTGCACAGGTAAGAGGGGAGAGGGGAGGAGGCCTGGGGAATCTAAGTCCTGGTCCTCCAGGGTTCTCACACCTGAATGGGTGGGATACACTGACGTCCCTCAGGGCTTGGGAAGGGGTCCCAGTTCCAGATAGGGTAGTGGGAAAAGGACAGAGCCGGGGATGGGAGGGAGGGCAGAGAGAGGCCAAGAGACAGGCAGATGGACAGACAGATTTTAGGAACACTGATGCCAGGGGACAGACGGATGGGCAAATGGGCTTTGAAAGGGTCAGAGAGACGCCCCTGAGCAGAGAGGTGGACTCGCGGGAGGTGCGAAGGGGGCGGTCCCAGCCAGCCCTTCTCACGCCGCGCTCCTTGCCAGGACTCCTGCGCGCCAGCCTCTCGGAGGAGCGCGCCGGGCTGGTGTCGGTGAACCTGCTGGTGACGTCATCGGTGGCAGCCTTCGTGGTGGGCGCCGTGGTGTCCGGCTTCAGCGTGGGCTGGTACGTGGGGCTCCGCGAGCGGCGCGAACTGGCCCGCCGCAAGGACAAGGAAGCCATCCTGGCACACGGGGGCGGCGAGGCCGTGCTGAGCGTCAGCCGCCTGGGCGAGCGCCGGGCGGGCGGCCCTGGAGGCCGGGCCGGGGGCGGCGGCGGCGGGCCCGGGGGTCCCCCGGAGGCTCTGCTGGCGCCCCTGATGCAGAACGGCTGGACCAAGGCCACGCTGCTGCAGGGCGGCCCCCACGACCTGGACTCCGGGCTGCTGCCCACGCCCGAGCAGACGCCGCTGCCTCAGAAGCGCTTGCCCACCCCGCACCCGCACACCCTGGGCCCCCGCGCCTGGGAACACGGCCCCGCGCTGCTCACGGCCTCCGCCTCGTCCTCGCTCCTGCTGCTGGCCCCCGGCCGCGCCCCTGAGCCGCCCCCCGCGCCGGGCGAGCCGGCGGCCCCAGATGCCCGCCTCTTCACCGCGCGCCCGGGCCGCGCCTCCCACGGCGACTTCCCGCTTACCCCCCACCCCAGCCCGGATCGCCGGCGGGTGGTGTCGGCGCCCACGGGACCCTCGGACCCCAGCTCGTCCACCGACGGCTTCCCGCGGCCCTGGAGCCCGCCGCCCACAGGCAGTCTCCGGAGACCAGGCGCGCACGCCCCGCCGGCCGCCGCGCTGCGCCGCACGCACACGATCAACAGCGGCGAGGCCCGGCCCCGCGGCCGCCACGCCCGGCCGGTCACGGACTTGGCCCACCTGCTCTCCTACGGGGGCCCCGACAGGACTGCGCCCCCTGTGCCCTAGGCCGCGGCCCCGCGCCTCGGCGGTGCCAGCCACGGGAACCAGGAGCGAGAGCCCGGGGCCAGCTCCCAAGTGGGTGCTCAGACCCCCAGCCCGGCCGTGCGGGGGGGCGGGGGCTCCTCTCCGCAGCAGGGAAGCACAAGGGGCTCGGCCTCCCCCCCCCGAAACTCCAACGCACCCCCAGAGCCGCAGGACACTGAGGCGGTCTGCGGCGGGCAGACGGGGTGGGCGGAATGTGCTATGGATTTGAGGTTGACCTTCTGCGCGTGAATTTTGGTTTGTTTTCCAATTTGCGTTTCTTTTGCAGTTTTCTAAACCAATTGCACAACTCCGTTCTCGGGTGGCGGCCGAGGGGCGGGGGGTGGCGCTTGGAGGCGGTAGGAATGGGGTGGGGAGCGCACCTGCAGGCCCAAGCTCCCCCCGCCCCACCCAACCACCCAAAGCCGCCCTCCTCCACCCGGCCCCTGGCGTGTGTGGGTGTGTGTGTGTGTGTGCATGCCATGTCCGTGTGCAAGGGGCCAGGCAGGGGAGGGAGGCGTGCGTGTGTGCCTGCAGGCTGCTGCTGCGTGTGTGTGGCGACGGCCACGCGCAGTGTGCGTGTCTGTGTGTGAGCGCGGAGGTCCCAGCGGCCTGGGCGTTGGCTGAGCCACGCCGGGGCTTCCAGAGGGCCGGGGGCCTCCGAGGTGCCGGTTAGGAGTTCGAGGGGAGATGTGGCAGAGGTTTTAGGCGGGGGCTCGGGAGGCCTGTCCAGATGTCACATTGGCAGCTGTCTAAGGGCTCGGGCGGTCTAGGGGACGGCTAAGGCGGGCGGGCCCCCCTGTAAATACAGCCCCAGGGTGGTCAGAGGGTCCCATGCCACCCGTCCTCTGTGACCTCCCCCTTGACCTCCAGCTGACCATGCATGCCAGCTGAGTGACCAGCTGAGTCCTGGACCCTCTCTGGAGTTTGCCTCCCCCACCTGCCCCCATCAATAAAACTGTTTACAACCACCGGCCCTCAAGGCTCTGGGTCTGCTCTGTCTCCTGGGGGCGGGGCTTTGACAGAGGCGGGGCCTGGGACCAGATGGGAGCATCTCGAGACTCACGGCTGGGTCACAGGCAGACAGAATTCTGGGGAGGTGGGTATGGGAGTGTAGAGAGTTTGCGGGGGCCCCTTCTCCATCTGTACAGGCGCCAGTTTCTGACTAATCCTTCAGCAAATATTTATTATGCACCTCCCGTGTGCTGTACACTGTGGAAACCAAGACCCCTGTCCTCATGGAGTTCACAACCTAGTGGGGGAGACCGACCACACACACACACACAGACAAACACACACAAACACACACTCGAATTAGGGCTTGATTTAAATTAGCGATAGGTGTAATGAAGGAAGGGGCTTCCCAATGGGTAAAGAATCCACCTGTAATGCAAGAGTCGTGGGTTCAATGCCTGGGTGGGGAAGATCCCCTGGAGGAGGGCATGACAGCCCACTCTAATATTCTTGCCTGGAGAATCCCATGGACAGAGGAGCCTGGCAGGTGACAGACCATGGGGTTGCCAAGAGTCAGATATGACTGAGCCACTGACCACGGTTACAGGTAATAAAGGAAAGATCAGATAATGTGCTGGGGGGTGGGGCTTCTGGAGGATCTGAGATGTGATGGGCTAGAAGGAGCACCTATGAGAAGATGTGCAGAGAGAGTGTTCCTGGCAGAGGGAACAGCCGGTGCAAAGGCCCTGTGGTAGGAACAAGCTTGGAAGAGGGTGGACAATTCGTTTGGGGGCAGCAGCTTGGATAAAAGGGGAGCAGCTGGAGGTGAGAAGGGTAAGGAGCACAGGGCCTCAGGCAGGCAGGGCCTTGCTAGTGAAGAGTGCAATTATTTTTTAATGTTAGCTCCCTTTTAAAAAATTTATTATTATTTGGCTGCACAGCAACATGTGGGATCTTAGTTCCCTAACCAGGGATTGAATCCATGCACCTGCATTGGAAGAAGGGGTCTTAACCACTGGACCACCAAGGAAGTCCCTAATTTTTTTTAAACTGTGGTAAATAACATATACAATCAAACTTGCCACTTGAACCATTTTTAAGTGTTCTGTTCAGTGGCATTAAGCACGTTCACATGTTGTTCAGTCAACCATCCATCTCCAGGATTTATCCATCTTCCCAAATTGAAATTCTGCCCCCATTAAACCCTCCCTCCCCACTCCCCCCTCCCTCCAGCCTTCTGAATTTTAAGTGGGACAGGAGGCCATCAGAGACTTTTAAACAGGGGACATGATCTGATTTCACTTTAAGAAATTGCTTTAGCATTACATTGCTGCAGTTCACAGCTCTTCCTTCCAGCCTGAGTCGATTAGGCACCTATTGTATTGTATACCTATTGTATGCTGGGCTCTGGGGATAGAGTCATAGACAGGACAGACATACCCGACCCCCACCATCCTCCCTTTTCATGGGAAGGCTGATTTAAACAAAGACACACACAACACCAAGACAGTATCTTCAGTTCAGTTCAATCGCTCAGTCGTGTCCGACTCTTTGCGACCCCATGAATCGCAGCACGCCAGGCCTCCCTGTCCATCACCAACTCCCGGAGTTCACTCAGACTCACGTCCATCGAGTCCATGATGCCATCCAGCCATCTCATCCTCGGTCGTCCCCTTCTCCTCCTGCCCCCAATCCCTCCCAGCATCAGAGTCTTTTCCAATGAGTCAACTCTTCTCACGAGGTGGCCAAAGTACTGGAGTTTCAGCTTTAGCATCATTCCTTCCAAAGAAATCCCAGGGTTGATCTCCTTCAGAATGGACTGGTTGCATCTCCTTGCAGTCCAAGGGACTATCAAGAGTCTTCTCTAGCACCACAGTTCAAAACCATCAATTCTTCAGCGCTCAGCTTTCTTCACAGTCCAACTCTCACATCCATACATGACCACTGGAAAAACCATAGCCTTGACTAGACGGACCTTTGTTGGCAAAGTAATGTCTCTGCTTTTGAATATGCTATCTAGGTTGGTCATAACTTTCCTTCCAAGGAGTAAGCATCTTTTAATTTCATGGCCGCAGTCACCATCTGCAGTATCTTAGCAGCTCCTTATGAACCTGTGTGTCTGTTTTTTCAGCTTGATTGAAATATATTTGACATATAACATTGTGTAGGTTTCCAATGAGTAACTTGATGATTTGATATATTTTATATGCATTAAGATGATTATCACAATAAGGTTGACACATCCATTACCTCACATAGTAACTGTGTGTGTGTGTGTGTGTGTGTGTGTGTGTGTGTAGTGAGAACATTTAAGATATATGCTTAGCATCTTTCAAGTATATAGTACAGGGACTTTCCTGGTGGTCCAGTGGGAAGGACTTTGCCTTCCAATGCAGTGGGAACAAGTTCCATCCCTGGTGGGCAGCTAAGCTCCCACATGCCTCTCAGCCAAAAAAAACACAAATTATAAATAACAAAAGCAATATTGTAACAAATTCAAAAAAGACTTTATAAAAAAGACTAACTGCTGCTGCTGCTAAGTCACTTCAGTCGTGTCCGACTCTGTGTGACCCCATAGACGGCAGCCTAAATGGGGGGAAAAAAACTCAAGTGTAACAGTACAGTCTTGTTAACTAATCACCATGCTGTACATTACATTCCCAGAACTTATGCATCTTATAGCTGGAACTCTCTGCCCTTTGACTAACATCTCCCTGTTTCCTTCACCTCCCCACCAGCCCCTGGCAACCACCATTCTACTCTTGGGGTTCTATGAATGTGGTTATTTTACATAACTGAGATCATTCAGCATTTGTCTTTTTCTGCCTGCAATGCGGGAGACCTGAGTTTGATCCCTGAATCAGGAAGGTCCCCTGGAGAAGTGAATGGCTACCCACTCCAGTATTCTTGCCTGGAAAATCCCATGGACGAAGGAACCTGGTGGGCTACAGTTCATGGGGTCACAAAGAGTTGGACACAACTGAGCGACTAACACTTTCACTTTTGCTTTACTTAGCATAATGCCCTCAAGTTTCATCCATATTGTCCCAATTGGCAGGACTGGCCTGCTTGTTATGACTGAGTTATAGTCCATCATATATATGCACCACATCTTTATCCTCGCATCTGCAGATGGACACTCAGGTTTTCTCCCTGTCTTGGCTATTATGACTAACTCCATAATGAATATGGGAGGTCAGATATCTGTTCCAAGATACTGATTTCATTTCCTCTGGACACATACCCAGAAGTGAGATTGCCAGATCATATGGCTGCTCTATTTTTAATTCTTTGGAGGAATCTCTATACTATTTTCCCTAGTGGCTACACCAATTTACATTCCCATCAGCAGCATACGAGGGTTCCCCTTTATCTGCATCCTCACCAACACTTGTTATCTCTTGTCTTTTTTATGAAGTCATTCTAACAGGTGTGGGTGACATCTCGTGGGTGTTTTTTTTAATTATTAACATTTTTTAATTTATATATTTTGGACTGTGCTGGGCCTTCGCGCTGCACAGGCTTTTCTCTGGTTGTGCCACGCTGGGGCTACTCTCTACTTGGAGTGCATCGTGGGCTCCTCCTCACAGTAGCTTCCCTCTGTTGCAGAGCACAGTCTCTAGGGTACGCAGGCTTTAGTAGCTGAGGTATGTGGGCTCCGGATTTTCAGCTTCCGGGCTTTAGAGCACAGGCTCAATAGTTGTGGTGCACAGGCCTAGTTTCTCCATGGCCTGTGGGATCTTCCTGGATCAGGGATTGAACCTGTGTTTCCTGTATGCACTGAGCCATCAGGGAAGCCCCTCATTTTTGATTTGAATTCTCCTGATCATTAGTGGTGTTGAGTACCTTTTCGTGTGCCTGTTCGCCATTTGTGTATCTTCTTTGGAAAGACATCTATTCAGGGCTTTTGCCTGTTGTTGTGTGTCCATCTCTGCATATCTGTTGTTCTTGGCTCTGTGCCTTGTTCTGTCCATGTTTCTGCATGTTTCTGGTTCTATGTATTTTCCTTGTCACTTTGTCACTGTCTATATCTGTGTATTTATGTAGGTGGTGACCTGTCCTTCTTTATCTGTGCCTGTCTATGCCACCCTTTTATCATCCTCACAACCAAACAGGGACTAAAGATGGGGCTGGGGAAGAGAGGCCATGGTCAGGCATACAGATAAAGATAATACATCACCAGTCTTCCCTGGCATTCCAGTGGTTAAGACTTGACCTCCCAATGCAGAGAGTGTGGGTTCGATGCCTGGTTGGGGAGATAGGATCCCATATGCCTCGGGGCCAAAAAAAAAAAAACCAAAACATAAAACAAAAGCAATGCTGTAACGAATCCAGTAAAGTTCTTTTAAAAAATAGGCCCTACGTCACACCTGAGTGCTTAGAACTTAATGGGAATTAAAACACGGAATAGCCAAACCTGTGAGATGCAGCTAAGACAGTTCTTAAAGGGAAGTTCGTAGCCTCCAGATGCATTTATTAGGAAAGGAGAGAGTCAAAACAAATGTCACATCAGCATCAGCTGAAGAAATGAAGAACAGGAGGGACCCTCAGAGACTGAGTTCCTCCTCACAGGTGGGGAAACTATGGCCAAGGAAATGTGAGCCACTTGCCCAAGTTCACAACACAAAGTGGTTACAGTGGGGCTAGAATTCAGAGTCAGGTTCAGTCCCTCCCAGACCATTGTGCTTCCCCGGTGGCTCCGTGGTAAAGAGTTTGCCTGCTAATGCAGGAGATCTGGGTTCGATCCCTGGGTTGGGAAGATCCCCTGGAGGAGGACATGCCACCCACTCTGTTATACCCAAATGCTCTGGGAAACAAACTCACTCACGAGGACAGCGTGGATTGTGGAATGCAGTTTATTACACCGGTGGGTCCTAGGCAGAGTTTCCTCTTTAGCCAGGGACCCCGACCGACTTTTGTGAAAAGCTTATATACTTTAAGTGAACATGCTCAAGCCCACATCCCCAAATTCCTTAAACCTAGCCTGGAAAATGTTAAAGGGAGATACAATCAGGTTACAGCCATGATTCATAATCAGAAGGGTCAGTTGGTTATTCATTGTAACCTACACCAGTGGGTGCCATAAAGATTACAAAGGTGATTGACTACATAGGGAATTATTACATTCTTTCTGGCAAAGGGAAATCTTGGTATGGAATCTGCTGTCTACCAGTCTGGGAGGCCTGTTCGGCAGTAGGTATGCAGTCTCCATGGCTACCAGGCACATAGTCCAAAGTTCACTGAGAATGTAAGATGGATTTTACTTCTTTTTCAAGATGGAGTCAGCTCGGCCTATTCCTTTCCTCCTTCGTTACCCCCTCCTGATGCTCTCAACTTCCAGTGTGAGTATCACTCATTGGAATGTGCTGCATTTTAGATTTCCTGGTATATATTTGGGTAAATGAAGTCAGCCTCTGTGATACAAAGTTAACAACACATTGGAGAATACAAAGTCCACATAACAGAATCAACAGAACAACTACAGCAATGGTTAATATAGTTTTCCACCAATCACCCATTACCCATGATAGAACAGAAGTCCCAAAAGGAAGATTATCATCAGTCATAGCTTTTACCTGACCTTTC
Source organism: Oreotragus oreotragus (assembly GCA_006410675.1). Taxonomy (NCBI): domain Eukaryota; kingdom Metazoa; phylum Chordata; class Mammalia; order Artiodactyla; family Bovidae; genus Oreotragus; species Oreotragus oreotragus. The sequence goes on along the minus strand of SJYX01007679.1, from coordinate 200,306 downwards.
ATGTCATCTAGGGTGGCTGATATATTGCCAGATAAACCAGGAATTTATATACAACATTCAAGTTTGACTATAGCACAGGTCCCTCCTTGTGCTGAAACTATGGTTAGTCTCAAGATGATACCGGCAAGTCCTTGCAGCAGCAGGTGATTCTAGAGCTCCACCACTTCTTCTTTAAGATGATCTTGGTTTCACGGGGATCAGCGGGGTCCTTTGGCATAGTCCACTCGGCGTCCTCCAGGTCTGTGTGATATGCTCTCTTCACCCTTGTATGGTGGATCCATGGAGTGATACCTGTACCTTTAACTGCCGTAGGTGTGGTTAGAACAACAGTATATGGACCTTTCCAATGTAGGGCCAAGGAGTCGTGTTTCCAGTCCTTGACCCATACCTGATCACCAGGCACGAACTCGTGAATCTGTTCCCCAAGCGGGAACGGCACCCTTTCTTGTACAAACTTAGTTACCTGATTTATTACCTTACCCAGTTGTTCCATCTGTGTGAAATCTCACCTCCCCTTATCTGTGGCAAGTTTGTTGATACCTGTCTCACTATAGGAGGGGACCTCCCGTAGATAATTTCATAAGGAGAATAACCGTGGGAATGAGCGGTTACTCTTAATTTGAGTAAGGCTGCCAGAAGCAAATCCATCCATGAACATCCAGCCTCTACGATCCACCATGAAAGTGACTCTTTAAGAGTTTGGTTGGTTCTTTCCACCATTCTGGAACTCTGGGGCCTATATGCCCTATGTAATTTCCACTTGATATTTAGAGCTTTACATACCTGTTGAATTAAGTTGGCCACAAAGCAGGGCCATTGTCTGATCTTATACTGGTTGGGAACCCGAATCTGGGGATTATTTCTCAAAGCAGACGGCGAGCCACTTCATAGGCCTCCACCCATCCTGAGAAGGTACATACCATGACCAGTAAATAATGATAGTGTCGGCAGGCTTTCATCTCAGTAAAGTCCACTTCTAAATGTTCAAAGGGTAGAGTGCCTTTTAACTGTATTCCTAGAGGTTTCTGTTTATGTCCAGGGGCAGCACTGACCTGTCAGCAAGCAGAACAGTTCCAGGATTCCATTCTACATAAGGAGGAAAGTCGTGGAACTAAGAAATAGTTTCCAATTAATTCTTCCATTTTGTCATGTCCCAAGTGAGCTGCCTGATGAACCTGAGTTACCAGTGTGGGGGCTCATACCTTGGGTCCCACCAATCTTTTTCATTTTTGGTGGCCCTTTCTGCTTCAGCCAGCTGGTCTCGGGCCAGGGCATACTGTGGGAGAGTCAAGGTTAACTCAGGCATTTTTGAGAGTACAAAGGTTCCCATGGATACCCCACCAGCAGCCCCCAATTTCTCAGCTTCACGTTTTGCGGCTTTCTCTGCTAGTCGGTTTCTCCATGCTTGTGGGGTGTCTTCCTTTTGGTGACCCCAACAACGCATCACTTCTACCTTTTCAGGTTCCCACACAGTATCTAACAGAGTTGAGATTTCTTCCTTGCTTTTAATGTCCTTTCCGTTGGCTGTCAGAACTCTCTCTTTATATAAGCCCCATGTACATGTCAAGTAGCGAAAGTGCCGGGGTCCAGCCCCGGTGGAACCAGAGTGATTCGAAGGGTGGACGGCGTTGGCGAGGAAAAACTTATTCATTTATTAACATAAGATTAGATTAGGAAGAAATAGTGTAGTGGGAAAATTAAGTGGAGAAAAGAGGCCGAATAACTTGACTTACGGGGAAGGCCAATAAAATCTCAGGACAAGAGATTTGCACCATCTACTTTGGGCCACCGGAGTCCGTTTGAATATCAGAGAGTGCCCCGCCTTGGGCGCTCTCTCTTACGGATCTTAGAAGCCGGGACAAGTAAGTAGCCATGGTGAGCCGCCCGCTCCAGATGGGAATTCAGCCTGAAATTAGAGTAAAGAGGAGAAAGACACACACACACACACACACACTCACACACACACACACACACAGGGGAAACCAGTTTAGCGACCGGCTCCAGCCTTTATTGTTCAGAAGGCCTTATATACTTTTGATTGTACATAGAGATCAATGGGTAATACAAAATTATGCAGCGTCAGCAGCCCTGACTTTTATCAAAACCAGGCTTTTCTCTCTGCATACCTAATTGTATACACAAGTCTTAGGTGATTTACATCATCTTCTGGCCAAAAGGGCCAATTAACATTTTACAGCCTTTTTTCTGATAAGGGTTTGTCAACCAGAAGACTTATTTGTGTTGATCTTCCAAAAGTCTGGTGCCACTCTCAGGAAGCACTAAATAAAGTTACATTCTTACATAGCAAAGATACAGCAACTTATAACAAGTAAAAGGGGTACAGTGATTTTCTACAAAAGAAAAGTAATTAACTCAAAAGTCTAGTGTTGCTAACATCAAAACTACTATATATCTTTTTCCGTCTCCCATTTGCATTGATTAACATCCTTCCAGGTGGCTAAAAGATAAAGAATATGGAGGCCTGGCAGCAATCATTGAGTCAACAGTGAAATCCTGTCACCAATATGATTTTTAACTCTTTAGAAACGGCTCTGTATCTTTAAGATGCTTTTAAGCTTTGTGCCTCTCGCGGTTGGGGGGCTGTAAGCAATTCACAAGCTGTAAGAGGTCTGGGGAACCTGTTAGGCTAGCTAGAGAGCTATCAGAGGGGGTTTGAGCTGAAACATCCCTTTCAAATGCAGAAGACCAAAGCCCTGATTTGACTTTTTCCTGAGAATATTAGAAGAGTGGAAAAGCAGAGTACAAAGGCCGGCAGATTCTTATTTTTGGGGGGAGCGGCTGCTCAGGAAATACCAGGGGGAAAACCTGAAATCTGACTCGACCTTGCACATCAGATCTCTGCTGCATGACCTTGTCACGGGTGGGATCCCTCACGCTGGCTCCCGGCACAAAAGCATACCGGAGTCTGTGTAAACGTTTGTCTTCTTCCCTCTGACAGCTGGAGGGCCCGGATCAGAGTATATAGCTCAGCGCGTTGTGCGACCAGTGTGACAGCAGAGGGCGAGCCTCAGCGTGGCCGCTGCGCATCCTGACAGTCACTGTCGTTTCACCAGGCTGGTGCCGTTGGTGTCAGATTGAGTCCTGGATTGGCTGGTCTCTCAAGTCAGGTCTGCTGGCATAAACTTCCTCTAGGATTTCCTTGCAATCATATGAGGGCCCACCTTCTCCCACAGGAAGGAGAGTGGCCGGATTTAGGGCCTGACAAGGCTCAATAGTAACATGGGGTTTCTCACATAACAGTTCCTGGCATTGAGTAATCCGGGATGTTGACAGCCACTTATGGGGGTCCCCTCGCAGGAGAGTGTTGACCTCATGGGGGGCTCTTACGATCTTCCCTTTCAAATGCAGAAGACCAAAGCCCTGATTTGACTTTTTCCTGAGAATATTAGAAGAGTGGAAAAGCAGAGTACAAAGGCCGGCAGATTCTTATTTTTGGGGGGAGCGGCTGCTCAGGAAATACCAGGGGGAAAACCTGAAATCTGACTCGACCTTGCACATCAGATCTCTGCTGCATGACCTTGTCACGGGTGGGATCCCTCACGCTGGCTCCCGGCACAAAAGCATACCGGAGTCTGTGTAAACGTTTGTCTTCTTCCCTCTGACAGCTGGAGGGCCCGGATCAGAGTATATAGCTCAGCGCGTTGTGCGACCAGTGTGACAGCAGAGGGCGAGCCTCAGCGTGGCCGCTGCGCATCCTGACAGTCACTGTCGTTTCACCAGGCTGGTGCCGTTGGTGTCAGATTGAGTCCTGGATTGGCTGGTCTCTCAAGTCAGGTCTGCTGGCATAAACTTCCTCTAGGATTTCCTTGCAATCATATGAGGGCCCACCTTCTCCCACAGGAAGGAGAGTGGCCGGATTTAGGGCCTGACAAGGCTCAATAGTAACATGGGGTTTCTCACATAACAGTTCCTGGCATTGAGTAATCCGGGATGTTGACAGCCACTTATGGGGGTCCCCTCGCAGGAGAGTGTTGACCTCATGGGGGGCTCTTACGATCAAATCTTGGCCCCGAATCAACTTGGTTGCTTCCCGGAGCAGTAAGGCAACCGCAGCAACTGCCTGTCAGCATCCCGGCCACCGGGTAGCAATGTTGTTCAGCCGTTTCGAGAGGTAAGCCACGGGTCTGCCCCGTGCCCCCATGGTCTGGGTCAACACTCCCATAGCCACCTTGCCCTTTTCAGCCTCGTAAACAGTTTAGCAAGGTCTGGCATGCCCAAGGCTGGTGCTTATGCAGCTGTACCGGGTCTGAGTTCCGTTACCACTTTTGTCGAGTTAATTCTCTCTCTCTCTCAACTGTTTAGCCCATCTGTTTTCCCTTCCAGGAGATGGGGCAACCTCCATTCATCTTGGGTTACCGAGAGGGAGAGTAAATAGGTGGTTGAGCCCCCTCAAAGGGTGGGTCTTTTGTTCGAGGAAAGGCCACTTGTGCCCCCAGTTTAGACAGTAAGTCTCTTCCCAACCAAGGTACTAAGCATTCAGGGATGATAAAAATTCATAAGTCACTTGGTGTCCCCTCATCTGACATTTTCGGGAAGCCTGCATTTATTACCGTCTGAGACCCAGTGGCCTCTGGATCTATTGGTGTATAAAGTCTATAGGCCTTGCACAGCCTTTCGTAGAACTCAGAGGGTCATTTGGTTTCCCTTTGAATCACTTTGGAGGGTTTTGCCATATTCATAGGTTTTCAGGCCCCTCCTGGAGGCCTTGTAAAATAGCCGTCCCATATCTCTCCAGGTGGCCCCGCCCTTCCTCTGTGTTAGAGTCCCAGTTGGGCCTCTCATCAAGGGCAGCCTGTTCTGCCCACCACTGTGGGTTTACAGTACCCTCAGGTGCCATTTCTCCTAGCCATTTTCTGGCCTCAGTTAGGATCCTGTGTCTTTCTTCAGCGCTGAGATGGAAGGCTAGTAGTTGGATTATGTCATCCCATGTAGGGTGGTAGGTTTGAAAAAAAAATAGTCTCCATTAGTCTAATCATACCTTGTGGCTCCGCTGAGTACGGTGGAGTGTGTCTCTGCCAGTTTAATATATCCTAGAGGAAAATGGTTGGTAACAATAGGCTACAGGAAGCTGGGGGTGGTGTCTGTCTGCATCCTGGACCAGGGGCTGTTGTACCTCTCTCTAAGGGGCAGCTGCAGTGGGGGTTTTTACCCCGCGTTCCTGAGCAGAACGCAGCCTCTGTCTAATTCCTGTGTTTGTTTCCCCCTTTTCGTCTGTACTCACTGGGAGGGGCAGGTACAGCCTGGGAGGTCCCGCCGAGGCAGAATCCTGGGGGCGTTGACCAGAGGCTCCTATCACCAGGGACCGGAGCCTGCCGGAATGGGGGCGCCGCGATCTCCGGGGAAGCTGGTGGAGGAGCAGCGGCTGCTGCAGGAACTCCACCTGGCCCTGGGTAGGGCATTAAGGCGGCGTCCGGTCCTGGTGGAGCACTCGGCGGCCGGCGGGGCAGGTCCTCCCCATCCAAATCCTATAGAATTTCTTTTTTTATCACCAGTTAATTTTTGTGTCATTAATATTTTTCCTTTTCCCTTCTGGATTCAGAACCTCGTCCAAGAAGGAGGATCTTGAGCTAACCCTAGCCATGAGTCAATATATGGATATTGATCCTGGGGTCCCGGCTCTCCTGTGACTACTGCATAGACTGCTTCCACTATTTTTAAGTTTGTGGTGTCCTCTGGTGGCCATCCTACTCCCAAAGGGGGCCATTCGACCTCACAGAGTATGTGGAGGCGGTTAGGCTTCATCTTCNGGATATTGATCCTGGGGTCCCGGCTCTCCTGTGACTACTGCATAGACTGCTTCCACTATTTTTAAGTTTGTGGTGTCCTCTGGTGGCCATCCTACTCCCAAAGGGGGCCATTCGACCTCACAGAGTATGTGGAGGCGGTTAGGCTTCATCTTCACCCCATAGTCTCCTCCTAATCCCTTCTTTAAACTTTTAATCATGCATCCAGTACAGTTGCCTTAGATTCACTTCCCCCCATCTTGCTTACCTTCTCGGACTTTCTTCTACTTTTCCTTTCCGTTCTGTCTACAAAGTTCTCGGTACCCTAAGTACTTCTGTTATTTCCACTCAGTGAAACATTCAAATTGCCATTCCGCCTCCTTCCTGATTGCGGTGAGAAGAGCCTTATCTGCCAGATCCCAGAGGGAGATCTTCACCTGCCGGTCGGTGAGGCCAAACCAGAACAGCACGTGGTCCAGGACTGTTTCTCCGTTAACGTTTAAAGTCCATTCTGGCTTGGTGGGCTTGACTGGGTGCAGATGAAAACACAGATGGGTTAAATATCCCATGTCCCAGGCTGTCTCCGGAAAAGCCAATTCGTACTCACTTATGTATCCCCCTCCTTCTAGCCTGACAATTCTGAGGGAGTCAAGAATTTCACAGCAGATGGGACACCTCCTCAGGGAGGGCAGAATATGAGCAAACAAACACCAAGTTTCTTCCCCCAAAATCCCTCTCGCAATCGCCTGTTAATAATTTACCTCAAGACGACGCAGACAGCATCTCCTTTGTAACATTCACGGTCAATGTGTTTCCCATTCCCTCCCAGAGGGTTTGATCAGGCCCCCATCTTCTACCCTGCTGAGTGGGAACCTCCTTACCTGAGTGCTCAACTCCCCTGCTGCCATCCACTACCCACTAATATGAAAGATGCAGGCTTCAAGGAACGGAATCTTTCCAGAAGGGCAAGGCACCTTCTCCCCTCTAGAAGATCCGAACCGTGAGGCCTTGGAGTAGCCCCAAATGGGACTTGTCTCCTCAAATTGAGGAGCTCCCCAGATCAACTGCTTGGAGGGCAGCTATGCTCATCACTATACCACCAATGCACTAAATGTTATAGCCAAACACTCCGGGAAACAAACTCACTTAGAAAGACAGCGTGGATTGTGGAATGCAGTTTACTACACTGGCGGGTCCTAAAAGGGTTTCCTCTTTAGCCAGAGACCCTGACTGACTTTTGTGAAAACCTTATGTACCTTAAGTGTACATGCTGAAACCCACATCTCCAAATTCCTTAAACCTAGTCTGGAAAATGTTAAAGGGAGAGAAAATCAGGTTACAGCCACGATTCATAATCAGAAGGGTCAGCTGGTTATTCATTGTAACCTACACCAGTGGGTGCCATCAAGATTACAAAGGTGATTGACTACATATGGGATTATTACATTCTTTCTGGCGAAGGGAAATCTTGGTATAGAATCTGGTGTCTACCAATCTGGAAGGCCTATTCAGCCATAGGTATGTGATCTCCATGGCTACCAGGCACATAATCCAAATTTCACTAGGAACATAAGATGGACTTTCCTTCTTTTTCAAGATGGAGTCAGTTTGGTCTGTTCCTTTCCTCCCTCAACTCCAGTATTATTGCCCAAGAAATCCCATGGACAGAGTAGCCTGGTGGGCTACAGTCCATGGGGTCGCAAAGAGTCAGACATGACTGAAGCAACTTAGCACACAGCANTCTTTTTCAAGATGGAGTCAGTTTGGTCTGTTCCTTTCCTCCCTCAACTCCAGTATTATTGCCCAAGAAATCCCATGGACAGAGTAGCCTGGTGGGCTACAGTCCATGGGGTCGCAAAGAGTCAGACATGACTGAAGCAACTTAGCACACAGCACAGGCCATCGTTCAAAGACTGTGGGGACTTTTGGCATCACTTGCTTTTGAATTCCATTGTTAAAAATGATTTTATTTTAAAAAATAAAATATATGTCATGAATTTAAGACAAGTGATTTTCTTTGTTGTTGTTGTTCTCTCCACTGTGCTCCAGGTTTCTCAAATTTATTGTAAATAGTACCTCTTGCTCAAGGAGATGTCCCCATCCCCCAGGACAGACTGGCACCTTGCAAACCTGACCCTTGATTCCCAGGTTAGGAGATGTGGGAACTCAGCCTCAGAGACCCTTGGGTACCCACTCTCCAAAAGCAGGACTCGGGGAAAGAAAAACTAGGTAGAAACCGGGTCAAGAAAGGGGTGGGCAGCCCCCTGCCTGTCCTTCCCTTTCCAGGAAGCAATTTTGCAATCCTGACCCCTCCCTCCCCGCCACCCCTCCCAGGCCTGGCTCAGGTCAGCCCCTGTCAGGAACAGGATGTGGGTGGAGACTTCCCTACAGTTGCTGCCCCTGCACCTAGCTTAGGCTGGTATAAGGCCACCTTGCTAGACCAAGGGAACCTGGATGGAAAAGAGAGAGGCCGCCATGTCCTCCCGGAACCCAGAGCGAAAACAGAGGTAGGTCCCCACCCGACCCGTCCTGGGCAGAACTGACACGAACACTGCGGAGATATACGGACAGTCTGTCTGACCCGTTGAAGTTCCAGGTCCAGACACTGGCCTGCAGGCTGGAGCAGACCGACACTCAGGCTGCTCCAAAGGACAGACTCACTCCCGTATGTTGATGTAGAAAATGCATAATGCGAGAGTTGCAAGCTCAGTTTCCTTTGGGGCAAAATGAGGGCTGCAACCTAGGAAACAGCACCTCAGCTAGCTCTGAGAGGCTGCTCCGAAGAGGCAGGGGTGGGGAGGCCAGCATAGATGCGATTTTGTGAAGGGGGAGTACATGCAATCAAGCACATATATATATATGTTTTGTTTGTTTATTTTTTGGTAGAAGCTTTCTGCTAGTCACAGGGAGCACTCATCACTCTGAAGGATTTTAGTGCTTTTCTAGATATAAGGAGATATAAGGACTGGGCTCATAAAACTAGCTCCTGAAAATAAGTACCTGAAGACTTGTCCTGCCAGTTGCCCCCGCCCACTGCCACCTCACCCTTCACCCCCAAGCACAGAGTGCCTCATTTCTGCTCTCCACCCTGAACTCCTTTCAGAGGGTGTTGAAAATCAGCAGCTGCAGCAGCACATTATTTAATCCTTGTAGAGGTAGATGGTAGGTGTCAATTTGTAGCTGACACATACACACAGCACAGGAACCCCAAGTGGTCCATGGGTTGTAGCAACCAAGGGTGTTCAGGTGGTCTCTAGTGCTGCTGGGCTTGGGGCAGCACTGCTGGAGGGACCACGAGGAGCAGAAACCCCAGCTGTTTCCCAAGAGGAAACAGTTTTCTGCTTGGGAGAGTCAAGAAAGCTTTGTAGAAAGGACAGGGTGTCGGAGCTGGCACTTTGCAGGATGAATAAAAGTTTGTGGGCTCTGCCTTCAAAACACAGAACCAGGGAGATAAGAAATGACCCAGAAAACAAATGAGAGCAGAAGAAATTAGCAAGTTAAACTGCAAATAATTAATAGCGCATTGAGGTTGGACTGGCAATAGGAAAGGGTATTATTTAAGGATCAGACTAAGAAACTCAGGCTTTTGTAGAATTATAATTCTTCCTGGAACAAGAGTTACTCCTGACAGCTCTGGGCGGCAGGGGGAGCAAGGGTGGAAACTAAGAGAGGAAGTGACTCCATTATTTCAGCCCAGCAAAGCAGTGGCAGGGTCTGGGTTGATGAGAGTAGAGATGGTAAGAAGCAGGCAGATTCTGGGTGTATTTTTATCTTGCTGGGTATCTAATATCTTAATTTTGACTTATTAAGCTCTTTTTTGTCATTGCCTGCAGCCTGGTGGGCTGGGACTCCCATCTTTCTAGACTCTTCCTGTTGCTGCTATTTGTAGTCTCAGCCCAGGGGGTCACGCCAAATCCTGAAGCCTGTCTGGTGTCCTCCTCGGTCAATGGCAGCTCCATCTCCTGCCAGCCACCTGCCCAAATCCCTCACAGCCTCCCAGCTGACACCATCTTTCTGGCCGTGGAGTTCTTCAACCTGACTCAGCTGCCTGCCAACTTCCTCCAGGGGGTCCCTAAACTCCAGGAACTCCACCTTTCCAGCAACAGACTGGAGGACCTGTCCCCCAAGTTCCTGCTGCCCGTGCCCCAACTAAAGGTGCTCGACCTGACCCGCAATTCCCTGACCCGGCTGCCCCCTGGCTTCTTCCGGATCTCAGCTGCCCTCTGCACCCTGGTGCTGAAGGGAAACCAGCTGAAGTTTCTGGAAGCTTCATGGCTGCACGGCCTGAAAGCCCTACGATATCTAGACCTGTCAGAGAACCAGCTCCACTCCCTGCCCCCTGGGCTCCTGGAGAATTTCACCGACCTGCTCACCCTTGACCTTAGCAATAACTACCTGCAGACGTTGCCCCCTGACCTTCTGAAGGGCCCGTTGAACTTGGAACGGCTGCATCTGGAGGGCAATAGACTGCGGGTGCTCGGAGAGGGCCTTCTGGCACCCCAGCCAAAACTGCGCTACCTCTTCCTGAATGACAACAGGCTGACCTCGGTGGCAGCCGGCGCCTTCCGAGGTCTGCAGAAACTAGACATGCTGGATCTCTCCAACAACTTGCTGACCACAGTGCCCACGGGCCTCTGGACCTCCCTGGGGAAGGCTGCCAGGAACCTGAAGGATGGCTTTGACATCTCTAGTAACCCCTGGATCTGTGACCAGAACCTGGCCGATCTCTATCGTTGGCTGGTAGCCAATGAAGACAAGATGTTCTTCCGGAATCATACACGCTGTTCCGGCCCTGAGGCCCTGAAGGGGCAAAGGCTCCTGACTGTTGCTGAGTCCCATTGAAGCCTGGGGCGGGGACTGGGGCTGGGGTGGGGAGGCAAGTCTTCATAGGCCAGTGCACCCCACTTAGCAAATAATCTCCCCTTCTAAGGGTGAGACTGGGTTTCCCATAGTTTTTGGAATCTGTTTCATTCAGGCTTCTGGAAACATGCCTTGAACCTTCCTTCTTTATTGCCTTTGTTCATGCTGTACCCTCTTCCAGAAATTTCTTTCCCCCTATCTCTCAGACCTCTTGGTCTCTGGCTCCTCCAGCCTCCCCTGGCCCCACACTGAAGTTGTCTCAATCTGGTTCTTTCTCCCCACTTTGTGTGTGGTTTTCTGAGTGCAGGACCTTGGACTGGATTTCCTTTTACCCAGCATCACTCAGCTTGGAGTCAGACTGTATTGTTGTTAAGCCCTGTCTGACTCTTTGCGACCCATGGGCTGTAGCACACCAGGCTTCTCTGTCCACAATCTCCTGGAGTTTGCTCGAATTCATGTCTATTGAGTCAGTGATGCTATCTAATAATGCTATCCAGATCACCCTCTGCTTCCCCCTTCTTCTCTTGCCCTCAATCTTTCCTAGTATCAGGGTCTTTTCCAAAGAGTTGGCTCTTTGCATCAGGTGGAGTTTAACTAATAAATAATTGTTGAACAGAAGTGGATGGTTTCACTGTGCTCCTTGCATCTCTCAAGTAAAATTCCTAGGTCTCCAGGATGCAGAAGGAGGAAAGGAGAGGTATGCCATGAAATCCCAAATGGATAACCACTGGGATTTGACCTCCTCCTCCCCTCCCCATCCCTGGACTTAACTGGAAATAAAACCTTGACCATTGCCCAGGGTGTCATTTTACCAGTGGATTCCTGCCAAAGCTTGTGTCCTGGGGAAGGTTTAAATTAAACCTGATTGCTTCAGGGCTCCAAACAATTTTTCACGCTGGCCTGTGATAACCGGGGAGGGGTAGCTGCCCAAGGCAAGCGTGGGAAGGCTGGATGGGGCTGAACAAATGGGCAGGGGCCCAGGGGACTGTGTTTTCACAGCTCTGGAACCTCAGGGCCACCTGCCAACACAATGTTGTGTATGGTGGGGCTCGAGATCAAACTGGGGGGGTCCCTGGGATGTTTGGGGCATGGTCTTCTTTTGCATCTCCTTGGAAGGAGGGTCATGCCCACGTGGGTGGTCCTTCCAGGTGTGGGTGGTCATTCCAACTGTGGCAATGAACGCCAGGGTCCTGGAGTCTGGCAGAGCTGGATTTGAATCAGATCCCTCAATCGCTAGGTGAGCCAAGGCAAGTGGTTTAAACATTTTTATTTTTTGGCAGCACTGCGCGGCTTTGGGATGTTAGCTCTCTTACCAGGGATTGAACTCGGGCACTCTGCAATGAGAGTGCAGAGTCCTAACCACTGGACTTCTAGGGAATTTCCTGATTTAAGCATTCTGATCCTCACTTTGCTCATCTGTAAGATGGGCATCGAAAGGAATGAGCCGACCTCTCTCCTGGCTTAGTTAACTGGCAGATTTTTAAAAGCAAAAAGAAAGACCTTGAGGACTTGCCCAAGGTCACTGGGTGAAGAGGCTGGAGGGGCTGTGCTGGCCCTCCACCTTCTCTGGATCAACAGCAGTGAGGGCCAAGGAAAGTAGCTCAATTCTTGTGTAGCCAGCGTCCCCAAGTTGCTATGACAACTGCGGGGCGCTCCGGGAGCCCCTGGATAGAGTTGGGGGCCGGGAGCCCCGCCCCGGGAGCCCCGCCCCGGGCACGCCCCCGCATGGCCTCTCTCCATTGGTCAGTCCCCCGAGGCCCCGCCCCCAAATCGCTATAAGGCGGGCGGGGCAGACTGGGGGCGGAGATTGGAGTCAGAGTCTAGGGTCTGTGGCTGAATCTGGGGGCTGAAGCTTGAACGCGCCCAGGTGAGTGCCGCTCAGGCGGCATCCAGGACCTCCCAGCAGATCCCCGGGGGCCCCAGTGAGTGGGAGGACGGGCTAGAGTCCAGCGGCTTGGTAAGAGGGTGGGGTGTGATAGGCCGCAGCAGGTGGCTGAGACCCTTGTCCCAGTTGGCAAAAGCTCAGGACCCTGTTGGGCGAGGACTAGGGCTCTGAGGGTGCAGGGGTGGGGACAGGGGAGAACTGCAGGCGGGGAGTCTGAGGTCGAACTCTCTCTCTGAGTCTACTTAGCCGAGTGACCTTGGGCCCAGCATGGACCTGTTGTGTGCCTCAGTTTCCCTGTGTGTCAGACTGGACTGTGAGTTTACTGGTATTCTGTGGCTCCCACTCCACCTGCATCCCTGCTGGGGGCTGCTTGCACGATTCCATCCCTGGGCTGGGGGTAACAGGGATCTCCTTCACTTTGCAGAGGAGAAAGCAGCCCACACAGGTGAAGGCGCATGCCCAAAGTCACACCGCAGGTGATGGCAGGAAGGACTCGATCTTAGGTGTCTCTCCCCACAGAGCCTATGCTTTGAATCACTGACATGCCCCCATCCTGCCAGAGGTTTTCTGAAGTGAAAGTGTTAGTCGCTCAGTCGTGTCAGACTCTTTGCAACCCCATGGACTATAGCCCGCCAGGCTCCTCTGTTCATGGAATTCTCCAGGCAAGAATGCTGGAATGGGTAGCCATTCCCTTCTCCAGGGGATCTTCCTGACCCAGCAGGTCTCCCGAATTGTGGGCAGATTCTCTACCATCTGAGTCACCTGGGAAGTACACACCTGCTGTATGCAGTGCCCCATGCATGCATTGTCCCTGCCCAGGATGCTCTAAGGTAGGTATCATGACTTTCGCATGTTGTAGATGAGGAAACTGAGACCCCAAGAGGAGACCATACTTGCCTGGGTCACCAAGCCCAGCCGGACAGAACCTAGGGTATGGGCAGGAGCTGGGAGGGCTGGCGTGCAAGGGCCTGTCACTCTGTCCTGCCCCCCAGGGTGAATCTGTTTGCGGTAGGCATGTCAGAAGACGAGGGGGCTCAGGCCCCTGGACCCAGCTTGTCGGAGCAGGATCAGCAGGTGAGGGGCTGTGTCTCCCACGGAGCTCAGCTCAGGAGAGGGTAAGGGGACAGCCCCTCAGGGGACAGCTTCAGACTGGGTCACCCCCCTTGCTTTGAGCACCTTACTCTGAGGGCATTTTGGACCATAGCTGAAGGAGGCCCATTCTACCCATTTCCCAAAGGGGCAAAGTGAAGCCCAGGGAGGAGAGTCTTTCCAGACACTCCCAGCCAGCTTACCTGGCCTCTGCTCAACCCTCTCCCTCTCTCTGCCTGTATCTCTCTGTTTCTGTGTCCACCATCATGGCACTCTCAACAAAACAACAACAACAACAATAACAGCATCAATCACAGCATACAGTCTGCATCATTCACTGGTCCAAGCGCTTCATATACAATGACTCCTTGAATCTCCTTCACAGCCCTAGAAGCCCATTTCACAGATAAGGAGACTGAGGCACAGAGCAGTTCACATAGTTGCCCAAGTTCATACAGCTTGAAAGCATCAGAACCAGAAATGAACTCAGATGGTCCAGAGGCTATGTCCTTTGTGTGTGTGTGTGTGTGCGTGCACGCGCACGTGCATGCGTGTTGTGCATGCGTGTTGTGCAACTTTTTGTGACACCATGGACTGTAGCCTGCCAGGCTTCTGGAGCAGACCAGTTCCTTCAGAACTAGTCCTGCTGTGTGTCTGCTGTTGAGAACTAGAGCCCTAAACACCTGCATGAGGGTCTCCATTGCCTGCAGGCAGCTGCGCTCAATACACTTCCTCTCCCCCCCCATCCTGGCCCAGAGAGGGTGAGCAGGCTCTCCAGCTGGTGGCTGAGCCCCTCACCTCCACCCGGAACCCCTCTGATGCCACCCCTTCCTGCAGAGCGCGGTGCAGCGCGTGGCTGCCCTTCCCCTGATCAGGGCCACATGCGCCGCAGTCTCCGAGGCTTACAGCGCCGCCAAGGACAGACACCCGCTGCTGGGCTCCGCCTGCCGCCTGGCTGAGCACTGCGTGTGTGACCTGACCACCCGAGCTCTGGACCATGCCCAGCCACTGCTCAGCCACCTGCAGCCCCAGCGTGAGTTCCCCTGGCTAGCGTCCTGCGTCCCGTGCTTTTCCCACTGCCCTGCCCTCTCAGCTCCACTACAAGGAACCCCCTGAGTTGAATGTGCCTCTGTAGTCCTTTTTTCTTTTTGGCCACGCTCCTCATCTTGTAAGGTCTTAGTTCCCTGACCAGGGATCAAACTTGTACCCCCTACAATGGAGGGATAGAGTCTTAGCCACTGCACTTCCGCAGGGAAGTCCTGCTGCACAGTGTTGCCTAAATTGTGTGCCTTTCGTCTGCCTGTCTGTCCCCACCCACCTGCGTCTCCCTCTCTGGGTCGTTCTGCTTGCGCCATCTCCCCCTGTTTGTTTCCCGTCTTTCCCTCTGTTCCCCCCTTATTTGTCCCTCTGTAGTTTGATCACCTGCCCTTAGCTGTTTGTGTGTCTGACCCTTTGGTTCCCATTTGTCTGTCTCACTGTCCTCCTCCCTTTGACTAGCCTGATATGTCTTGGGTCCCTCTGCCTGTCCAATCTCCTTCCCCTGTCTGGCCCTCTGTCCCGGCCCCCACCCATCCTGAGCCTGTAACCAGCTCAGAGGTCCAACCCAGGGGTGTGGTGGGGGGCAGAGAGACCCCTGGTCTTACATCTGACTGAGGAAGGGGATCACCTGAGAGTCCCAGCCCAGGGCCTCACCCTCCCTTCTTCTCAGCTGGCTTGTGTGATCTTGAACCTGCTTGCTGGGGTGTCTGAGCTGGACGTGGGTGAAGAGTCACTTTGGTGCTGGTGGCACTGATGGCAGGGCAGAGGCAGGAGGGGCAGAGAGGCAGGATCCCACCTGGTGGCCCACCCACAGCCTTGGGGGCCCCAGCCCCTTGCAGGGGACCAGCCAGGTGCCCCCCTCCCTATTTCTTTCCCCCTGTGTGTCTCTCTCTCTTTTTTCTGCCTCTCCCTCCAGCATCCCCTCCCTCCGTGACTCTCTGTGTGTCCCTAGTTCCCTCGACATCTTCCCGATTCTCACTCCCTGCCTCTCTGTTCCAGTAGCCACAGTGAATGATCTTGCCTGCAGGGGCCTGGACAAGCTGGAAGAGAAACTGCCCTTTCTCCAGCAACCTTCAGACACGGTAACCCCCCAGCACCGCCAGATCATGTGGGAACCTATGTGGGGGCGGTGGAGGTGCGAGTGAGAAATGCAGCCTCCTCCCAGACCCGACCTCAATACCTGGGCCAGGACCCAGTCAGGCTTCAGTCAATTTGAGACAACACCAGCCAGATGAAAATTAGATGTCAATTAGAGACCCATGTTTACTGAGCACTTAATATGTGCCAACTGGTGCTAAACCTCCCTTCAACAACCCCATGAGGGACAGACCTGATTTTCCCCCATTTTATAAAAGGGGTGGGACTTCCCTGGCCCAGTGATTAAGACTTCCAATGCAGGGGGTGTGGGTTCAGTCCTGGGTAGGGGAGCTGAGATCCCACATGCCTCCTGACCAAAAAACCAAACCATAAACAGAAGCGATACTATAACACATTCAATAAAGACTTCAAAAATGGTCCACATTAAAAAAAAAAATCTTAAAGAGGGGGAAACAGTGGCCCAGAGCCAGGCAAGGGCCAAGGGTCCTTGCCTCACAGCCTGCCAGAGCTGGGGGCAAGGGCAGGGAGACCAAGGCTGACAGCACCTGGAGCTCGGCCCCTCCTGCCAGGTGGTGACCTCGGCCAAGGGTGTGGTGGCCAGCGGCGTGACAGGCATGGTGGGCCTGGCCCGGCAGGGCCGCCGCTGGAGTGTGGAGCTGAAGCGATCCGTGAGCCATGCCATGGATGTCGTGCTGGAAAAGTCAGAGGAGCTGGTGGACCACTTCCTGCCCATGACTGAGGAGGAGCTCGGTAAGGCCAGCAGTCACCCCACTCGCCCCTGAATCCTCCTGCCCAGGGCCCACCTCTAGAGGCTACAGATCAGAGAGGTCCCAGACTCACCCAAGGCCACACAGCAGATCAGCAGGGAACACAGGATTCCAGTCCACTTCCATGGCTCCCGGCCCACATCCTAGTAGAAATCTGACTGCCCAGACCCTCAAGAGCGTACTGGACTTACAGACTGGAGGGCCACAGTCTCAAACTGGTGGCCCTCCAGACCGTGGTGCTCCATATTGCAGTTTTCGATCTGTACAGTGCCTTTAAAATGGTTTAACTCATCACGTTCATTTAAAAAACAGATTTCTGGGAACTTCCCCTGGTGGTCCAGTGGTTAAGACCCTGCCTTCCAAGGCAGGGGCTCAGATTTGATCCCTGGTCAGGGAGGTGAGATCCCACATGCTGTGTGCTATGACAAAAAAAATCAGATTTTTGCCCTACAAAACCTGATTTCTGGTATGCCTTGGGGAAAAAAAAAAAAACACAAACAAACTTGGGTTGAATAGCGTCCTCCCCTTTACATGGTTTCCTTAAACCCGACCATTCTTCAAGGTTCCACATCTTGTCTTCAGGCCCTGGACACAATCTGACTTCTCAGGCCTGCTTCATAGCGCTAGAGGTACATTGGGCGTGCTCCCTCCTTGGCAGAAAGGGGTTGAGGCGTTATTTTTTAAATTTACTTTATTTTTTGGCCATGGGACACAGCACACGGGATCCTAGTTCCCCCACTAGGAATTGAACGCCCCTGCAATGGAAGCAGCAGCAGCAGCAGAGCAATGGAAGCACGGGCTGTTAACCACTGAACCACCAAGGAAGTCCCTGTGAGGCATTTTAGAAGCACCTACTGTGTGCCATGCACTCGTAATCAATTCTTTAATGTTATTAGCCCCATTTACAGATGAGGAAAACCGAGGTAAAGAGACCTAGTATTCCAGTAGACTAGTTCTGGTTGCCTCCGTTCGAATCCCAGGTCAGCCTCTTGTACCCTGTGGGACTTCACCTCTCTGTACCTTGGTTTTCCTTGTCTGTGAATGGAACTAATAATCGTGTCTACATCGTAGGGTTTGGGGATGGTCGAGTGAGTTGATATTGTAGAAGGGAACTATAAATTTGGGAGTCCCCACCCCCACCCCACCCCCCTGTCCTGGCCTGCTAATCCACCCAGGAGCAGAGGGCGTGGCCACCGTGACTCCCTTCCCTCTTCTGTCCTCCAGCGGCGCTGGCGGCGGAGGCTGAGGGCCCGGAAGTGGGCTCGGTAGAAGAGCAACGGAAACATCAGGGTTACTTCGTGCGCCTGGGTTCCCTGTCCACGCAGCTCCGCCACCTGGCGTATGAGCACTCTCTGGGGAAACTGAGGCAGAAGAAACACCATGCCCAGGACACGCTGGCCCAGCTGCAGGAGACCCTGGAGCTGGTGAGAGCTCTCGGCTCGCCTTCCCTACCCTGTAATGCAGGCCAGCACGCGTGGACTGAGTGCCAGCAGAGTACCTGGTCTTGTGCTAGTCTGAAAGTGGAGGCAGAAGCGTGTATGTGCAGGGCTGGAGCAGAGGAGCGACCCGGGGCTGGAGGCACTCGGTGGGGCTCAAGGCTCAGCCTGGAGAGGCTTGGAGGGGCTTTGTGGAGGAGGGAAAGTAGGAGCTGGAATTTACAGGTAGTTAAGGTGGGCGGAGGGCTTCCCAGGTTCTGCTGGTAATAAAGAACCCACCTGCCAATGCAGGATATGTAAGAGATTTTAGTTCGATCCCTGGGTTGGGAAGATTCCCCTGGTGAAGGGAATGGCTACCCACTCTAGTTTTCTTGCCTGGAGAATTCCATGGACAGAGTACAGAGGAGCCTGGCGGGCTACAGCCCTCGGCGATGTAAAGAGTCAGATACGACTCAGTGACTTTCATTTTTACCTTTCAGGGTAGATGGAAAAAGTGATGAAGGTACCTCAGGCTCTCTCATCACCAACCCCAATCTCCCCCAGAATTTAGGTTGAGTTCATAACCCAGCTTCTCCCCTCATTGTGCATCCTTCCCTCTCCAGAGGAACATGTTCCCTGAGCTTGATAGGTTCAGATGCCCCCAACCTGCTCCTCTTGCGTCCTTCTCCTCATCCCTGTCCTAACAAGGGCTCAAGCCAAAACCCTCAACTCCCCTCTTCTCCACCTCCTCTCCCACATCCGACACATCAGCCAGTACCGTTAACTCTGCCTTCAAAGTCTACCCTAAACCCACGCACATCCTCCTCTTCCTCCACCTGGGTGCAGCCTAGGGGATGACTCACCTGGTCCCGGTTTCCCATCCTGGATCCCACAGTCTGTCCTTCCTAAAGTAGCCACCAGAGGGCAGATGTGAGCACCGGAGTCGGCCAGTTTCCTTGCACATAATGTCCTCAACAATAGACTGGGAAAGACTAGAGATCTCTTCAAGAAAATTAGAGATACTAAGGGAAAATTTCATGCAAAGATGGACACAATAAAGGAAAGAAATGGTATGGACCTAACAGAATCAGAAGGTATTAAGAAGAGGTGGCAAGAATACACAAAGGAACTATACAAAAAAGATCTTCATGATGCAGATAACCACCATGGTGTGATCACTCACCCAGAGCCAAACATCCTGGAGTGTGAAGTCAAGTGGGCCTTAGGAAGCATCACTACAAACAAAGCTAGTGGAGGTGATGGAATTCCAGCTGAGCTATTTCACATCCTAAAAGATGATGCTGTGAAAGTGCTGCACTCAGTTCAGTTCAGTTCAGTCGCTCAGTTGTGTCCAACTCTGCGACCCCATGAATCACAGCACGCCAGGCCTCCCTCTCCATCACCAACTCCCAGAGTTCACTCAGACTCAAGTCCATNATTTTTTTTAAACGTGAGTGTGGTGTTCGGTATCGCTTTCTAAACGTAGGCTTGCGAGGTGTTTTGTTTGGATTCAGGCGCGCCTTGGGCTCCGCCCGCCCTCTGCACCAAGCCCCCTTGTCTGTAAAGGCGGCCGGGTGTCAGCCCAGGAGAGAAAAAGGAGATGCCCCAGCCCTGGGTATGTGCGCTCACCCTCACTGAGATCCAGTTACTTCGTACTTTAAGTCACCTGTTTGAGTCCTACGCTCCTGGTACCTATTAGGTTTCCTTAGAATATTTGTTATCCTTGATTTTCCTACTCCTTGCCAACCACAGAAGCATTCTTGGAATGCATCGCGCCCCGAATGAATCCACTCAGCCCTTTATGCCAAGGCCAGGAATCCCGCTCGGTTCAGAGAGTTGGAAGCCCTTGCGGATCCTCCAGCCGGTCTTTGGCCAATGGCTGCCAGGGCCTGTAACCGGAGGGGAGGGCAGGTTTTCGCAGGGAAACCCCCGACCCTCCTCCCGCGGCCTGGAGAGTTTCAACCCCACCCCACAGGAGCCAGCCAGTTTACTTTAACTCTGAAAATATTGCCTTTTTCAAAAGGAGGAACCAAGAAAGAAATACCTGCCACCTCCTACCCACTTTGCTTTCATTGTGATGGCAAACATTTCTTGGGATACTGGGGCTTGAAGATACATGGAAAAGTTAATCCACTTTACCATCAAAGCGAAGATTCTTAAACTGCATTGAACTTGGATAAGTCCTTGATTGGCAACCCTCACCCTCCTGATGTGTAAGTCAGGACTTGGCATTTTCTAGTTAGGGAACCAGTGCCATGAGGAGGTTGCTGCTTTTCTCTTATTTATCTAAGGCAGTAGGCCTTCCCCTTCAACAAAAGTAACCACCACGGTGAAAAAACAATATTACACAGATGAATAGGAAAGCCACTATTATTATGGCATATAATCAAGACAAGATTCTGAAACTCAATTAAAAAAGGCAGACTTTCCTAACAGCCTTCTGGAGGAGTGCCTCTCTGTGGCAGGCAGCTTTCTGGTTATTCCTCTGATTGCATCATAAAGGGAACTCTCTAGATTTGCTCCAGCATTTCTAAAAGAGGTAAGGAACTTCAAGTTCACGAGTCATCTCCTTTCAAGGCAGGTGCCTGGTGTGACATCAGGGTTATGACCATGCCTCTTTTCAGAACAGGTAGGTCCAGAAGAGTTAAATCCCTGGCCTATATAATTTATAAACATGAGGCTGAGTAAACGTTTGATGACTAAATTGCACTCTGAAATAATAATGGAAGACACCCTTGAAAGAAGAATTAAATACTGGTGACTTTATTTCAGCAAACTGATATTACAAGTTTTGTGGTATGGAAGTTAATTATTAAAGTCCTTGGAGTTATAAAATAGTTTTTTTTTTTTCCTCCAGTACAAACTGCATTAGTTGGCAGAAGATGTGATGGAAACGACTAGTGCTAAGGAATTAATGTGGAGCCACAGAGGAGTGTGATAGATTGAAGAGGCTACATCAGTGTTTCAAGGGAAGGAACTGGCACCCAGAGCTGGGCACCAGAATCTGGGCATCTGACAGCACCCTAGCTTGTATGTAAATGCCGCAGGATTCAGGAAAAGCTGTTTTTTTCAGAAGGTGAAAGTAAGAGATGCTTTGAAGTATCCATTGCTTTGAAATGAAATCCCTACAGATAAATGACTGGGAAGAGGTCTTGCAATTTTCTCAGTGTGGCAAATCTTTTCCCAGCCTCTGAGTGACTCTCATGTCCTGGTAAACTCCCAGCCTCTTTTTCACCTCAGTCTTGTGCAGAGGTTAAGAAAGTGAGCTGTAACACTAGATTTCCTGGGTTTCTGTTCTGGTTCTGCTGCTTTCTAGCTGGGCAAGTTCCTTGACCTCACTTTCCCTGTTTTTTTCTTCGATAAAATGGGTATATTAATAGTATCTACTGCTGAAAATAATGATTGTAAACGGGATCATCCAAGTAAGGTGTTTAGTGTAGGACTTAACACTCAATACAGGTATGTGTTTCTATCACCAGGATTCTCCAGGGCACCTTCAACTTCATGAGGACAGGAGCTGTTGTTTTTTCATTACCATGTTCCCAAATTCTAGTACAGTGATACTGTAGTACTCTTTAAGTGTTTGTTGAATGAATAAACAATGTACTTTTGTCAGCAGTCCAGCAACAGAGAGCCTGTCTTCCCTTTAAGTCTCAACTCTGTGCTCATTAATCCTCTTCATAGTCAAGAACCTTAATCCACTCAGACTCTTATCATTTTTCCCACCTTGTTTCATCACTCTTCCCCAGCTTCCCAATCTCTTATTTCCCTCAACTCATGCCTCATTTTCTTTGACCTGGGCATTCAGGCATCTGCACACAGTTCAGCCCTTTCTATTCCTAAATATCTCAGTCATTTTCTTCCTACTGTCAGGGTGCGCTGCCTTGGTTCAAGCCCTCCTCGTCTATCACTTTTTTTTTTTTAAATTTTAGAAAAAGGAGTTTTTAATCTACTCTGTTGAAGTATAGTTAATTTGCAGTGTATTTTGTTGTACAGCAAAGTGATTCATTTATACATATGTATACATTTTTCCTTTTTTATTTGGCTGCATGAGGTCTTAGTTGCCTGTGGGTTCATCTCTCACTTTTAATTGTTTTTGTAAGCCTCCAAACTGCTGTTCTCTTCTTCCACCTCCTCCATAGCCTCCCTGGAGGGACTTGGCAGTCAGTCCAGCAGTTAAAACTTCATGCTTCCATTGCAGGGAGCACAGGTTCAATTCCTAGTCAGGGAGCTTAGATCCCACATGCCTTGCCGTCAAAAAAAAAAAAAAAAAATTCATAGTCTCCCTGGAATTAGATCTAATCCATTTTGTTCAAATCACTTCTGCCCAACTACCCTCCTTGGTCTAAAAGAATAACACCAAACTCCTTAGCCTAAAGTAGCAAACTCATCCTGGCCCTAGACAAGCTAACAGGATCATCTCCAGAGACTGACTCCACCCTCCCTCAACTTTAACTGGATGTTCTCTCAAGTCTGTGAATACACAATGCGTATTTTCCCCATCTGTTTTTCCTGTCTGAAATGCCTTTTCTCCCCTCAGGCTCTCACTGGGCTCAGACTCCCTAGGCCCTCTTAATTGTCCCTTGGTCTGTTAGTCCTTGTCTAGAGTCATCCTCTTTCCTCTGAGCTCTAATGAAGCCATGTGGCCTCTCTGCCATGCCATTTCCCAGTGGACTGCGATGATCTGGTTACTTGTTTGTGGCTCCTATTCTGCTGGGGCATCTTTAGGACAAATGCCCAGTGAGTGTTCGCTGTAGCATGAAGAGAGCCATCAAAACTGCCCTGGTGAAAGGACTCATCTGGGAGCCTGCCTTGAGCCCTGCCCTTATCTTGTCAGTAACTTGTCTCTGGTGGAGAGTTCACTGGCCCAGCCCTCTGCTTTCCAGTCCCTTCTCTTCCTCCACCCGCTTCTCTTCTTTGAAAAATTCTATGAAGGACAGAGAAAATAAAGTCCTTCATAATTATGTCCTCTCAAAGCAGCTGGACAAAAAGCGAGGGAACAGCTCGGCCCAAGGCATTGTAATAAAGCAAACTAGAAAACACAAAAACAAATAACCAAAAGCCAAACCAAAACCAAACAGAGAAAGCGGCCACTCTTCTGGAGCCAAATCCATTGCCTTTCAAAACCCAAACACTGGGTTTTGAAGTTTTTAGAGCAGAAAATGAATCACAGACATTTAAAAATCAATTCTCAGAAATTTAATTAAAATCATTTTCATGAACCTTTAGGTTTGATCACTTAAGCTACATTCTTAGCCCAAAAATGTGAGGCTGGGTTTAAGCTATTTAAGAAGAAATCTGCACTTAATGGGATTATCTTAAAAGACTTGAGCTATTTTGACAGCAATATGTTAAATTCAGCCTTTCAGCATCTGCAGCTTGTTCTGATATATTAAGAGAATGCAAACAAACAAACAACCAAAATCTCTTTGTAGGTTATTTTTAAATGCCTAAGTACAGCACGTACTATCTTTTAAGAGCAAGGTGCATAGTAGTACTGTTTCTCTTAACAAATAATTAGGGTTAACATTTACCATCTTTTATCAACTATGATTGTTTTTAAGGCCACAAGAAGAATCCTCTGCTACTATGTGCTTTTGAAAATAAATCCAGCACTTAAAAGTAAACGAATCAGGGACTTCCCTGGTGGTCCAGTGGTTAAGACTCTGTTATCCAGTCTCTGGTCGGGGAATTAAGATCCCGCATGCCGAGAAAAAAAAAGGCGTAAATGAACCCACAAAGGCAAATCAGCAGAGAAAACCTTTGCTGGAATTTTCTCCTTGACTTGGTTCACCAAATTTTCCTGGCCTGATAAACAATTTCCTCACGTAGAATTGGCGTTGAAAAGAGAAGCAGAACATTATTATACTCTGCATGCTAAGTAGCTTCAGTTGTGTCCGCTTATTTGCAACCCCATGGACCATAGCCCGCCACGCTCCTCTGTCCCTGGGATTCTCCAGGCAAGAATACTGGAGTGGGTTGCCATGCCCTCCTCCAGGGGATCCTCCTGACCCAGGGATCAAACCCAAGTCTTATGTCTCCTGCATGGCCAGTTGAGTTCTTTACCACTAGCGCCACCTGAAAAGCCTATTATACTCTAGAAGATTCNCCTGGGATTCTCCAGGCAAGAATACTGGAGTGGGTTGCCATGCCCTCCTCCAGGGGATCCTCCTGACCCAGGGATCAAACCCAAGTCTTATGTCTCCTGCATGGCCAGTTGAGTTCTTTACCACTAGCGCCACCTGAAAAGCCTATTATACTCTAGAAGATTCTGTCTCCTTAATTTAGAAGCCTTCGTGGGCTGTATGGCAATTGTATCTCAATACAACTTTGAGGGAAAAAGCCTCTATACTTTAGATTCTTAGACTAATACAATATCGCCCTTTTGAGGAAAACAAGATTCCCTGGTTTAAATCTGAATGGAGGGCAATTTGTTTTTGAGGAGGAGGGCAATCTTTTGCACTATGGAAAGTGTAGAGATTTTGAGGGTTTGAAAACGAATGCTTCACACCCTGAGAAATGCAAACAAGAAACAATTCTGTGCTGAATTTTCTTCTCAGTTTGTGGGCTGGACAAGAGGATGTTATTTTTGCCAATTTGATATTATGTACTCCTGGCCAAAGAAATTATTAAAAAAAATAATAACAATACATTTGATTATCCTGCTGCTGACTCTTTCTCACAGACATTGTGTTTGTTAATAAATTTTAATGTCCTGGCTGGTGCAAAGAGTGCTGGGAGGATAGCCAGTGTCAGTATTTTTTTTTTTTTTTACAAAGGTCAAAATAAATTTCTGGCAGCACTCGCATATCTCTTAGTTGGTTGATGTGTCTTTCAAAGTCACTAGCTCAAATCTAGATACAGGCTTTTCTTAGATCCCTTATGATCAGAAGCTTCTTGAAAGAGAAAGCCCTAGAATAGTTACCTAATCTTACAGGAATTCCCAGCATTATAGTAGAGATTCAACAAGTTAAACTATTCAGAGACTCACTCAGTCTCTGCTGTCAGTTACTGATGAATTTTTCAGATTATTGTTGTGCAGAGTCGCTCAGTCATGTTTTCACTCTTTACGACCCCCATGGACGGTAGCCTTCCAGGCTCCTCTGTCCATGGGATTTCCCAGGCAAGAATACTAGAGTGGGTTGCCATTTCCTCCTCCAGAGGATATTCCCAACCCAGGGATCAAACCTGTGTATCCTGCATTGGCAGGTGGGTTCTTTACCAGCTGCACCATCTGGGAAGCCCTCGGGTTGCTACACTTACCCAGCAGAGTTCTCAGAGTCACGTGTTTATGGGAAACACTGAACTGTTGAATTTCGGTGTTCTGTGTTTCATTCAGCAAACTCAGTTTTCTATTAAAATAGAAACTCCTTTGAGTTTCTTTAAAGACATGACAGACTCTTTGGTCTATGTGAATGTGGATTAGAGTGTCATTGTCTAAGTTTGATTCTTTGCCCCCTCTTGCTGCAACGCAGTGAAGGAGGGGTCTAGCCCAGGCTTGTACAGCTAAGTGAGTGAGGAAGCCAGTGTTCTTGGAGTCCACGTGGGGAAAGAGGCCTGGGGTATCACTTCTTATATGGCCTGCCCTTTTGTCATCCTTGTTTCTTTCTGTCCTCAGCTGTGCTAGGCTTCCCTTCATCCAGAGTTTTTTTTAATCAATTTCTCCAGCAAATAAAGTTCTAACCTTTGGTTCAATTTTGGGGGAAACTAGTCACACTGTTATATGGGGTAGGGGAGAAATCTTAGGGCTTGATTGATTAGATGGTTGGGTGGATTAGTAGGTAGATGGATGGGTGGATAGATGAATGGATTTCCCAGCAACTACTTATATAAGCTTTCAATCAGTAATCCCATTTCCATCCCCAGATGCTCCCTACTTCTGAGTAACACCTTGGTGTCTCCACTTGCTGAGCCCTCCAAGGGTCCTGCACCTTGAAATCAATCTGCCTGGTTTTCTACTTACTCTGATCTAAGTTTGTGGCTATATTTTGGTGGCTTCCCAGCTGCCACTGTCTTTGTCCTGATAGGTTTTGTCTTTTAATTCTTTACTGTCACCTAAATGGGGTGTCAGAAGGAGCGTCAGAAAACACTTAATATACCATGTTTGAGTCTTAAAAAAACTTTTGCTCCTTTTGTTTCATTTTTTAAAGTTTTTTTTTTCTGATTTTAAAAATTAATGCCTGCTTACTCACAAAATCAATCAATAAATGCAGATTCAAGAAAAATGAATTCACATTGTACCTATCCTGAGATGACTGTGGTTAACAGTAAGGTATACAAAGTTTCAAGATTTTTATGCATATATAAAAGTAGTAAAATTTATTTTTAAAATACCAATTACCATTTGCATACGGTTTTGCAAATTTGCTTTTATTTTCACTTAGCAATTTATCATAGCTGTACATGTTAATACATAGGTATACCTCTTATTTTTAAACACATCATAGTAGTTCCTAATATTGGTATTTAATCAATTGCCTTTTGATGGTCATGTAGATTGTTTCAGTTTTTCATTATTCCAGAACTTCCTTTTGCAATCTTAGACAAATTTGCTTGTTTCATTAGGCTTGACTTATAGCAATTGCTTTACTAGGTTGATATTATTACTCATTATCAAATAGCTCCCCCAAAAGTTATGTTTCCATCAATTTACATTCCTATCAGCATTTCCATTCCCATTAGCAAGGTGTATTACATCCATCCACCTACTAATCCATCCAATCAATCAAGCCCTAAGATTCCTCCCCAACCCCATACAACAGTGTGACTACTTTTCCCCCAACTTGAACCAAGGGTTAGAACTTTATTTGCTGGAGAAACTGATCTAAAAGAACTCGGATGAAGGGAAGCCTGGCACAGCTGAGGACAGAGAGAAATGAGGACGACAAAAGGGCAGGCTACATGACAGTGTTACCTGCTGCCCGGCACCGAGAATTGGCATCTTACTCTCTTGCTACTCTTTGATTTATTATTATGCTTTTTTGTTTGTTTTTGTTTTTACAATTTAACTTTTATTTTATATTAGAGTATAGTTGATTTATAATGTTGTGTTTGTTTCAGGTGTATGGCAAAATAAGTCAGTCATGCCTATACATGCGTCCATTCTTTTTCAGATTCTTTCCCATATCAGTTCAGTTCAGTTCAGTTTAGTCGCTCAGTTGTGTCCGACTCCTTGTGACCCCATGAATCGCAGCACGCCAGGCCTCCCTGTCCATCACCAACTCTCGGAGTTCACTCAGACTCACATCCATCAAGTCAGTGATGCCATCCAGCCATCTCATCCTCTGTCGTCCCCTTCTCCTCCTGCTGCCAATTCCTCCCAGCATCAGAGTCTTTTCCAATGAGTCAACTCTTCACATGAGGTGACCAAAGTACTGGAGTTTCAGCTTTAGCATCATTCCTTCCAAAGAAATCCCGGGGCTGATCTCCTTCAGAACGGACTGGTTGAATCTCCTTGCAGTCCAAGGGACTCTCAAGAGTCTTCTCCAACACCACAGCCCAAAAGCATCAATTCTTCAGTGCTCAGCCTTCTTCACAGTCCAACTTTCACATCCATACATGACCACAGGAAAA
>SJYX01007679.1:118365-172820 GCA_006410675.1 Oreotragus oreotragus | reverse complement strand
CTCTTCGCATGAGGTGGCCAAAGTACTGGAGTTTCAGCTTTAGCATCATTCCTTCCAAATAAATCCCAGGGCTGATCTCTTTCAGAATTAACTGGTTGGATCTCCTTGCAGTCCAAGGGACTCTCAAGAGTCTTCTCTAGCACCACAGTTCAAAACCATCAATTCTTCGGCACTCAGCTTTCTTCACAGTCCAACTCTCACATCCATACATGACCACTGGAAAAACCATAGCCTTGACTGGATGACCTTAGTTGGCAAAGTAATGTCTCTGCTTTTGAATATGCTATCTAGGTTGGTCACAACTTTTCTCCCAAGGAGTAAGCGTCTTTTAATTTCATGGCTGCAGTCACCATCTGCAGTGATTTTGGAGCCCCCAAAAATAAAGTCTGACACTGTTTCCACAGTTCCCCATCTATTTCCCATGAAGTGATGGGACCGGATGCCATGATCTTTGTTTTCTGAATGTTGAGCTTTAAGCCAACTTTTTCGCAAATTTGGAAAACTCAGCAGTGGCCACAGGACTGGAAAAGGTCAGTTTTCATTCCAATCCCAAAGAAAGGCAATGCCAAAGAATGTTCAAACTACTGCACAGTTGCACTCATCTCACACGTTAGCAAAGGAATGCTGAAAATTCTTCTTCAAGCTAGGTTTCAACAGTACATGAACGGAGAACTTCCAGATGGTCAAGCTGGTTTTAGAAACGTCAGAGGAACCATAGATCAAATTGCCAACATCTGTTGGGTCATAGAAAAAGCAAGAGAACTCCAGAAAAACATCTGCTTTATTGACTACGTTAAAGCCTTTGACTGTGTGGATCACAACAAACTGGAAAATTCTGAAAGAGATGAGAATACCAGACCACCTTACCTGCCTCCCTGAGAAATCTGTTTGCAGGTCAATAAGCAACAGTTAGAACCGGACGTGGAATAACGGACTCATTCAAAATTGGGAAAGGAGTACATCAAGGCTGTATATTGTCACCCTGCTTAACTTATATGCAGAGTGAAGTGAAAATGAAAGTCACTCAGTCGTGTCCATCTCTTTGTGACCCCATGGACTATACAGTCCATGGAATTCTCCAGGCCAGTATACTGGAGTAGGTAGCTGTTCCTTTCTTCAGGGGATCTTCCCAACCCAGGGATTGAACACAGGTCTCCCATTTTGCAGGCAGATTCTTTACCAGATGAGCCACTGGGGAAACCCAAGAATACTAGAGCGGGTAGCCTATCTCTTCTCCAGTGGATCTTCCCAACCCAGGACTCAAACTGGGGTCGCCTGCATTGCAGGTGGATTCTTTACCAACTGAGCTATTAGGGAAGCCCCTGGTAGCAGAGTACATCGTGAGAAATGTGGGCTGGATGAAGCATATGCTGGAATCAAGATTGCTGGGGAAAATATCAATAATCTCAGATATGCAGGTGACACTACCCTTATGGCAGAAAATGAAGAGGAACTACAGAGCCTCTTGATGAAAGTGAAAGAGAGGAGTGAAAAAGCTGGCTTAAAATTCAGCATTCAAAACACCAAGATCATGGCAGCCAGTCCCATCACTTCATGGCAAATAGATGGGGAAACAATGGAAACAGTGACAGACTTAATTTTCTTGGGTTCCAAAATTATGGCAGATGGTGACTGCAGCCATGAAATTAAAATATGTTTTCTCCATGGAAGAAAAGCTATGACCAACCTAGACAGCATATTAAAAAGCAAAGACATTACTTTGCCAACAAAGGTCCATATAGTTAAAGCTATGGTTTTTCCAATAGTCATGTATATATATGAGAGCTGGGTCATAAAGAATGCTGAGTGCCAAAGAATTGATGCTTTTGAACTGTGGTGTTGGAGAAGACTTTGGAGAGTCCCTGGACAGCAAGGAGATTAAACCAGTTAATCCTAAAGAAAATCAGTCCTGAATATTCATTGGAAAGTCTGATGCTGAAGCTGAAGCTCCAATACTTGGGCCACTTGATGCGAAGAACTGACTCATTGGAAAAGACCCTGATGCTGGGAAAGATTGAAGGCTGGAGCAGAAGGGAATGACAGAAGATGAGATGGTTGGATGGCATCACTGACTTGATGGACATGAGTTTGAGCAAGCCCCAGGAGTTGGTCATAGACAGGGAAGCCTGGCATGCTGCAGTCCATGGGGTCGCAAAGAGTCAGACATGACTGAGTGATTGAACTGACTGAATGTCCTCAAGGTTCAGCCCTGTTTTAGCCTGACAGCACGTCCTTCCTCTTTAAGGTGACATAANGGA
Organism: Oreotragus oreotragus; assembly: GCA_006410675.1. Lineage (NCBI taxonomy): Eukaryota > Metazoa > Chordata > Mammalia > Artiodactyla > Bovidae > Oreotragus > Oreotragus oreotragus. Next base: position 170,562 of record SJYX01007679.1, on the reverse strand, counting down.
CATGAGTTTGAGCAAGCCCCAGGAGTTGGTCATAGACAGGGAAGCCTGGCATGCTGCAGTCCATGGGGTCGCAAAGAGTCAGACATGACTGAGTGATTGAACTGACTGAATGTCCTCAAGGTTCAGCCCTGTTTTAGCCTGACAGCACGTCCTTCCTCTTTAAGGTGACATAATACATTCATCCCTTGGAATCTGTGAGAGATTTGTTCCAGGACCACCCCGCACGGATAGCAAAATCCACAGATGCTCAAATCACTTCTGTAAAATGGCCTAGTACGGTTTGCCCTCTGTATCCCCCGGTTCTGCATCTGTGGGTTCAAGCGACCCCGAATCGTGGTTCAATTCACAGATGCAGGACCCACGAATACGGAGGGTAGACTGTGTTCTGTTGTATGGATGGACCACAGTTTATTTCTATTAATCATCTCATACCTGCCCTGTCCTGTGAACTAAAGGCAAAGTGCCCCCCCCCTCTAACCAGGACATTCACAGTCCAGTGGGGGACAAGGATCATGACAGGGGAGCATGCTGGCTGCTGTGAGACCCAGAGGAGGGGTCTCACACCCAGGCCTGGGGGGCGGGAAGGCTTCTTGGAGGAGGCAACATTTACAACGAAGTGTAGTGAACCTGGTGGGGAGGTGGGTGATGGGGAGCGTGTACCGGAGACACCAGCCTGGGCAGAGGGCCGGCAGTGAGTCTGAGCTTCAGGAGTACCTCAGGTCACAGGTTTTGGCTAAGGTCAGGGAAGAGAATAGATGGGTCAGCCAAGCTGGATCAGCAGGCCATGAAGGGTTGCATCCAGCGCTTTTTGAGGCCAGATCCAGACTGGGGCCCTGGTTCCCCCAACTCTCCAGCCCTTCCAGCTCTGACTATCGTGGTCCTGGTTCCACAGATTGACCGTATGCAGTGCGGAGTGACCCCCATCACTCCCGCCCGCCCTGGGAAGGTGCACGAGCTCTGGGAGGACTGGAGCCAGCGCCCCCTAGAGAACGGCCGGAGGCGTCACAGCCAGGTAGGATGGCGTGGGGGATGGGAGGAGGAGGGAAGGGAAGGGAGTAGGCTCTGGATAGGTCCAGGGCTGCCAGGCTCCAGCCAAGTGCTGAGGTCAGCTGACAGCTGGTTGGAGTGTCTGCGGGGAAACTGAGGCAGATGGGGGTCCCGGCAGGGGTCCATCCGTGACACCGAGGCCCTGCCCCTCCGCTCCCACCCATCCCCACCCACGCCCCCCGCAGGCGGAGCTGGAGACCCTGGTGCTGTCCCGCAGTCTGATGCGGGAGCTGCAGAGTACCGTGGATGCACTGGAAACCAGCGTGCGGGGCCTGCCCCCCAGCGCCCAGGAGAAGGTGGCCGAGGTGCGGCGCAGCGTGGACGCCCTGCAGGCCGCCTTTGCCGATGCCCACCGCTTCGGAGACTTGCCGGCGGCCGTGTTGGCAGAGGGCCGGGGCAGCATGGCCCGGGCCCACGCGTGCGTGGACGAGCTGCTGGAGCTGGTGGTGCAGGCCATGCCCCTGCCCTGGCTGGTGGGGCCCTTCGCACCTATCCTCGTGGAGCGGCCTGAACCCCCGCCTGACCTGGAGGCCCTGGTGGACGAGGTCGTCGGCGGGCCTGACCCTCGCTGGGCGCACCTGGACTGGCCGGCCCAGCAGAGAGCCTGGCAGGCCCAGCACGGGGAGGGAACGGTCCTCTCGGGGAACATTTCCGAGGAGGAACCTGAGCCCCCCAGCCACCCTAAGCACACTCTGATGCCTGAGCTGGACTTTTGACCCGATGGAGGCCGTCCTGCACCCCGAGATCCCTGCTGCCCCCTAGCGGCCATGNCCTGGCAGGCCCAGCACGGGGAGGGAACGGTCCTCTCGGGGAACATTTCCGAGGAGGAACCTGAGCCCCCCAGCCACCCTAAGCACACTCTGATGCCTGAGCTGGACTTTTGACCCGATGGAGGCCGTCCTGCACCCCGAGATCCCTGCTGCCCCCTAGCGGCCATGAGTCAGCACTACTAGCCGAAGCAATGGTCTTGGCTCTTGCCTGGAGTTGGGGACTGAACTCTGAATCCTAGACTGAGGTCATTGATGTCAGATCGCCCCCAGTCTTTCCCATATAAGGACTTGAACGTAACTCAGGCTGACTAGCCCCAAGCTGGTTTCACTGGCTGTGGTTCCCATTGCTCCACCCTAAGAAGCTGATCAAAACTCCCCAGAGGATCACATGTTTTGCCCATGTGATAGAAGCATAGAGGCACATGCTTCTGTCTGGAGCTCTGAAAAGTGAGTGAGTGTCCTTTTCCTCCCCCAGCTTTTCCATCTCAGACTGAGGGGTCCTCAGCTGGACCTGCCACCCCCACATGCTTAGCCATTTGGCATTTACTTTCCAGAATAAAAAGAGTATTGGTGTTGTCCAGAGGCCAGTGTTGTTTGCTTGGTGTTGTCCAGAGACCAGTGCCCTCTGTTCCAGCCGAGGTGGGTCTCAGTGGTGGAGTGCTGGGGGCTTCGGAGGTGTGTGACCATATCGCACGAGCTGGGGTTAGAGACTTGAAATATGCCACCCTGATGAGCTTGACCTCCTGTCTGGAATTCCACTGTGAGTGCCCCACCCACCTGGGTGAAGCATTCAGATGTCGCTTCCCGGAATGGAAGTCATTCACACTTTAGTATAAATGAATGTTTGGGAAACTGCAAGGAGCAGGATCAAGAGGAGGAGGGATCAGAGGGAGCAGTTGCTCCTGTGCCCATCTCCCTGTGGCTTCTCTGGCTGCACTGATCAGAATGGGGGAGATAGAGGCAGGGCAAGGGCCACAGGCTAGTCTCTTGGGGGCCCTCCTGTCCTCTGACCGCATTCTTGGCTGGCCCTGAGGCCCCACTGAGGCCACTCAGGGTGTTGGGAAACCACAGTCTGATGTGGTAAGGTCAGGGTGGCCCCTGGCTTCCCTGGGATCTGGCCCAGGGGTGACTGTGGGAGTCCCAGACACTTTGCACCAGCTAGATTCACCTCCTTGCCACTCCTCAGGAACATCCCTGTTGCCCTCAGACCAACTATCCTCACTCCTCACCCTGGCATTTGAGGACTTCCAGTTTCATCCTTGGGATGACTCAGACACTGCTGTGGTCCCAAGGAGCTGTGCACATCTCCCCACCTCAGTGCCTTTGTTCAGGCTGTGCCTGGAACACCTTCCCACCCGCCCATCTTTTTCTTGGATTCATCTCATCCATCCTCAAGGCCAGCCCCAGTGCCACCTCCTCCAGGAAGCCTTCCTTGACTCTACTCCTGTGGGATATCTCCAACCCTCCATAGCCTGCCTTCTTGGAGCTCTAAGTCCTTTCTATCTGGATATAAACCACAGGTAGCCTTGGCTTCTCTTTCTCTGAGAGGCTGGGGGCTCCTGGAGGGCCAAGCTAAGTGAGAATGACCAGAATAACACATGGAAAGGGCGTGTGGCAGAGGCTTGGCTGTGGGGCCTCAGTTTGACTAGAACTGAGGGGAGAGAAAGAGCCTGAGGTAAGTCCTGGAATCTGGGGGAAGAGCACAGTAGTGAAGGCCCTAGGGCTAAGTCCTCACCTTGCCTACAAATGGATGGATCAGCAAGTGAGCCTCTCTGAACCTCAGTTTTCTCCTCTGTGAAATGGGTATGAAAATAGGAGTAAGGCAGCAGTGCTCATGCCTGTGCAAAGGCCCTGGCGCAGGACAGTGCCTTGTGTCCCGGAGGAGCAGTGAGGAGGCTTGTGTGGAGCAGAATGAGGAGGGGGAGAGAGAGGGAGGAGGGGAGGACAGGAAGGGGATGGGGCAGGAGTTTTTACCCCCAGGGAGGTGGGGAGGAGGGCTGTGGGCAGAGGAGGGACGGGGCCTGACTCGGTGTTTATGATCATTGTTATTTTTGCTGGGTTGCTCCCTGTTTGCTGCACTGCAGCAGCCCTGTGGGGAGGGGGAGGGGCTCACCCTGGGTTTCCCACCCCCACTTTCCTGCCACCTTTGGGAGCCATTGGCTGAGGAGAGAGTTTGGGAGATGCCCTTGTTTTGCTCCCCAGCTGTTTGGCAAACACAGTGATGGCTCCAAGGAAACAACCCAGGGGTCATCAGGCCCAGTGGCTAGACCCTCCCTCCTCCCAGCTTACTGCCCAGAGCCACCAACTGGGTCTGTCCCCCCAACCCCACCAGCACACAGCCGGGATCCCGTTCCCAGGGGCAGACACAGGCGTTCAAAGGGGGCTTGGCTGTCTGCTTGCCTACCCACCCACCTGCTTCACAGACAACCTGCAGGTCTAGGTTCAAATCCTGTCTCTGCCACTTCCCAGCTCTACAGCCTCAGGCACAGGATGCCTTTTTCAGGAAGCCATCCTGGGTTGACCCAAGCCCACCAGGCCCAGATCTCACTCTTGGGGTACCCCCCCCCCAGTTTAGTTGGTGACCTGTCTGGGTCCGTATTTAGGCCCTTTCTCAAGGGAAGTCCTTTCTGGAGAGTGACACACCCCCTCCCTCCCCAGACAGACCCTGCTCCTCTCTTTCTCCCTGGACAATGCTAACCTGATGTCTGTTGAACACCTGCTACATACCAGACTCTGGGATCAACAGGTTACATGCGTGACCTCATTTCATGCTCACAACCAACCTCTGAGTTGGCCCATTTAGCCAAACATTTCTTAAGTGCCAACTGTGTGCTGGGTGCCATCCTGTTGCAGGGAACAAAAGACAGTCCTGATGGATGTGAGGGAGGAAGCCATTGGGTGTCTGGGGAAGATGCTCCAGGCAGAAGGAAATAATAGCAGGCGCAAAGGTCCTGGAGCAAGACCAGGCATAGCAATCTGGAGGAACAGAGAGGAGGCCTGTGCAGTTGAAGTGTGATGAGGGGGGAAAGAGGGAGGAAGCAAGACCTTGCAGTGAGATGTCTGGAGGGGTAGCTGAAGCACACAGATGGTAACTGGCCAAGCCAAGGTGGCCCCACAAAGCAACTGGAACACACCCATCACCCAGGTGGGCACCAGAGGCCGAGAGGGTAAGCAGGCTGTGCCTCGAGGGTATGGGACAACTCGTGAATCACTCAGCCTGGTGGGGGCAGGTGCCGTGGGCAGAGGCTGCCGGGTGCTGGGAGCGGGGGGAAAGGTACTGGGCGCTGGGCCCACGCTGGGCCGGTTGGGCAGGCGGGTAGTCACGTGACCACCCAGAGCCCTCCCCCAGCCCACTGGCTGCCTGCCTCAGCCAGCCCGGCCCGCACCACCCCAGACCCTATAAGGCCTGGGAGCTGAGAGCCCAGCTGCCGGCTGCACCGCCTGTCACTCCAAGGGACCCCCACACGGTCCAGGTGAGCAATGCCAGGGGTGAGGCTGGCCTCTGGGCAGGAGCTGGGGGACTGCTCGGGGTTACGGGTATCGGGCAGGAGGCCTGGGAGCCCCCATTCACGCCCCTCCCCCATCTCTACCTCCTTCCAGCTGCCTAGAGGGTTACCATGTCTGCTCACGATGGAGGCCAGGATCCCCCCAAACCCAAGGGCAAGGTGAGGGCAGGCGTGGAAGGGAACTACCCCAACTGGGCCCTGAGAAGCCCCCAGAACCTTAGGGAAGTGACCTCCATAGTCCTGGGGTCTGAAGGGGCTTCCCAGGTCGGTTGGGAGGGCTCTGAGAACCACCAGGCCAGTCTCCCATCTGGTCCCCAGCTGGAGGGTGAGGGGTGGAAGGATGCACTCAAACCTCAGTTCTTCCCCTGCTATGTGACCCTGGGCCAGCCTCGGCCCCTCTCTGAGCCTCAGTTTCCCCATCTGTGAGATGTGGGCCCTGAAAGGAAAATGTCTTTAGAGAGCCGGAGGATTATTTCCTCTGTCCCTGGGAGACAGACTGAGCCTGCCCATTGCTCAGGTGAGGAAACTGAGGCTCAGAGTGGCTGGGACACTTTCCTGAGGTCACCCAGGAGCAAGAGTCCAGGGTGGTCTGGGAAGCCAGGGCTGTCTGATGTGCCCCTTGCCCCGCCCCACCACACCTGGCTCTGCTCACTCACACCCCACCCCATGTAGACCCTGGGCAGCTTCTTTGGGTCCCTGCCTGGCTTCAGTGCTGCTCGGAACCTGGTGGCCAACACCCACAGCCCAGCAAGAGAGGCCCGGCCAGCTGCCGAGCCTGCAGGCGCTCCAGCCGAGGACGCCGCCCAGCCCCAGGCTCAGGGTGAGTGGACAGCTCCGTGGATGAGGCGGGGGCTCAGGAGGTGGACCCCAGAAGGGACGGCTGCCAAACTTGGGGGCGGTTCTTATGTGCCTGTGCCGCCTTGATAGACCCTGTGAGGCTGGCATGCTCATTTAGTGCCAAGTGGGGACTCAGGGCATCAGTGCGAGTGACCCAAGGGGGCCCAAGTCAGCCAGAATAGGGGCATAGACACAGCCGTGCTCCCATATTCTCAACGCCCCCTCTGCCTTCCATCACCCCATTTCTGATGTACCGTGGAAGTTCCATGGGTCTAAGCTCATCTGAGATTTTGATCCTGGTTCCAGAGGGGAACAGCGGCTTCCCTGGGGTCACACAGCCTCCAGTTGCTCAGCCAGAGTGCTCGAAGCAGCCCTAGCCCCAGGGCCCGAAGAGGGGCTGGAGCAGGGCAGTGCAGGCTGAGGTGGCAGCTCTGGGCCCAGAGCCCCAAGCAGCTGACTTCTGCTCTGTATATCCAGGCTGGGCAGGCAGCTGCCAGCTGTAGTCAGGCATGGCAAGGCAGGGCTCCAACTCCTTTCTCTGTGGCCGCCCCCCCTCCTCGATGGGCGTTCAGCACCCAGGACACCATCAGAGAGAACTCTAGGGAACCGCTGTGCCAGGAAGCCAGTCCTGGGGGTTGAGGGACCCCCTGGTGAGACCAGTGACTGAGCTAGGCCCATGGTCATGGATGTCACCTTCTGTTGTCCCCGGCAGGGCAGCTGGGACATTCCTGACCTTTCAGGCTATGCCCGCTGATTGTGCAATGAGCTCCAGGGTGGCTGATGCTAGCCCGTGTCCCTCCCTGGGTTGCCTCACTGGCTCTTGTCCCCCCAGTGCCCACTGACCCGGAGCAGACGGCCAGGGGGTTAGAGAAGACACTGCTGCCTTCAGACAAGGTGAGAGGGGCTAGCAGAGCTGGTCTGATGGCCTTGCCTCCCTCTGGGGTACCTCTTCCCTGGATGTTTTGGTTCCTGCCATCCGGAGGGTTGTCATAGGCCAAGGAAAAAGCAGACATCCCTGTGTGTACCGCTGTGGGGTGATAGGCCAGTCTTCCCCTTGGAGCCTCTATTTCTGCATCTGTGAAATGGGTGCAGTACTCCCTGGCACCATTCGGTCTACAGATGCCCCACTCCCTGCCAGCTCCCACCCTGGTGCTGTACCTAGCACAATATGACCAAAACAGTGGCAATACACTCACCACATGTCAGGCTCTGGCCTAAGTGCTTTACACATGCTATTTAATAGTTAATCCTCCCCACTGCAACAGGGAGGGAGCAATAGTACCCCACATAAAAGCTGAACCACAGAGAAGCCAAGCCGTTTGTCAAAAGTCACACAGGAAGACAAGGTAGCTTGGGATGTGAACCTTGGGCAGTCAGAAGCTGAACAATGGCCAGCGCTGCATCCACCCTCGGTCCTGGATGAATGGGAACCGCCCACATAACCTTGACCCCAAGGTCAGGGCAAGCAGAGTGGCTGATGTGAAACCACTGAGGGCCACAGCAGGGTGGAGAGCTCCAATCCAACCCTTGCGCTCAGCACACACCCCACTCTAGAGTCTTCTTTGACTCCCCTCTGCCCTCAGTTTGGCCATATCTGAGCTCCTCGGAGGGCAAAGCACTGCTTGGTTTGCCCTCTGGCCCAAATTAAAGCAAACTCTGGCAGCTTAGGGCCCCCCTCTACCCATTTTTTCACTCCTCCCCCTCCATCCCTCTTCACTTCCATTAATGGAGCGTCTGCTACCTGCAAAGTTGGTCAGGGACCTTGACTCCTTTTTTTTTTTTTTACCAGTCTTTGAAGGAGGTGCTGTCTTAATCACCATTTTTGAGATGAAGCTCAGAGAAGGGGGTGTGGCTTGCCAGAGGTCACACAGCAAGTATGGGAGATAGGGGATTTGAACCCAGGTCTCTGTGGGCACAGTACCCACTTGAGATGATGTTGGGCAGAAGGGCCGGTGGTGAGACTATTTCAGGGCTTCTCAACTTCGCTATCATGGCCGAATCAGAGTCAGATCATCCTCTGTCGGGGGCTGTCCTGGGCATTGTGGGGTGTTTAGCAGCATTCCTGACACCCACCCACTCGATGCTAGGAGCATGCTCGCTCTGAAGTCATGACTACCACAGATGTCCCGAGACATTGCCCAGGGTTAGGATCACCGGGGCAGGATCACTCAGGTTTAGGAACACCTGCATTGGAAACAGCACACTCCTGGTTGAAGCTGAGTGGTAGCCACCTTGAGGCCATCACAACCCTTCAGCAGTTTGGAAGAACTAGCAGAAACTGCGCTGTGCTCCCGGGCTTCCCTGGTGGCTCAGTGACAAAGAATCTTCCCTGCCAATGCAGGAGACTAGGGTTCGATCCCCGATCTGGGAAGATCCCGCATGCCCGCACTCCACGATTACTGAGCCTGTGCTCTACAGCCCGTGCTCCGCAACAAGAGAAGCCACCACACTGAGGCACCCACACCACAGCTAGAATGTAGCCTCCGCTCGCCACAGCTAGAGAAAAGCCCACTCAGCGACAAAGGCCAGCACAGCCAAAGACAAATAAAATTTAAAAAATGACATACCAAGTTATCAACTTGGTTCCTATGGCTCAGATCCCATACGTGGCCCTGTACTTTTCTGGTTATTACTTTAAAAAACAATATTTATTTGGCTGCACCAGGTCTTAGTTGCTGCACAAGGGGTCTTTGATCTTTGTTGTAGCATGGGGGACCTCGTTCCCTGGTCAGGGGTCGGACCTGGGCCATCTGCAATGGGAGTGCGGAGTCTTAGCCACTGGACCACAAGGGAAATCCCCAATTATCACTTTTCTAAATGTGAATCCCCTTCTTTTACTTGAATATATTCATGTTAACAAGCATTTGGTCACCTCAAATTTCTCCCTGTGATGGAAACACCAGGCTCAAAATTTGATGTAAACCGAGATTAGACAAGATGAACATACATGTAATTCTAAGACTTGCTGAGCCCAGGCTAAGGGATATTGGGCAAAGAGGGTGCTGGGGCATAGCTGTCAACAGTCAGGGTCTACCACATCTGGGCACTGCGTGGCTCTGTGATGGAGCCTGATGGCCTGTGTCCTGGGAGCCAGGGTAGGTGGTATGTCAGGGTGAGAGGTGAGCTGGCCAGGTCTCCAGGGAGCAGGTCCCACTCCCCAGGGTACGTCAAGAATTGGGGGGAGGAGGAGATCTGGGGTGGGGAGGAGAGGTGTCTTTCAACTCTCTGCTTCATCACGAGTCTCTTGCTTCATCAGATGATCTCCGGGACAAAGGACCTGGTGTCCTCCCAGATGGCCAGGACGAAGGATGCTCTCTCCACAGGGATGGCTGGTATCGTGGACACGGCTAAAGGTGTAGTCCAGGGAGGCCTAGGGATGACCCAGTCCACGCTAACAGTCACCAAGGATGCTGTGGCCAGTGGGGCAACTGGGGCAGTGGATGTGGCCAAAGGGGCCCTACAGACTGGTATAGACACCACCAAGACAGTAGTAACAGGCACCAAAGATGTAGTGTCCACTGGGCTCACTGGAGCAGTGGGCATGGCCAAGGGCACAGTCCAGACTGGCATGGACACCACCAAAACCATCCTGGCTGGCACCAAAGACGCTGTGTCCACTGGGCTCACTGGAGCCATGGGTATGGCCAAGGGCACTGTTCAGACTGGCATGGACGCCACCAAGACAGTCTTGACTGGCACCAAAGACACTGTGTCCACTGGGCTCACTGGGGCCATGGGAGTGGCCAAGGGGGCTCTTCAGACTGGCATGGACACCACCAAGACTGTCCTGACTGGCACCAAAGACACCGTGTCCACTGGGCTCACTGGGGCCATGGGAGTGGCCAAGGGGGCTCTTCAGACTGGCATGGACACCACCAAGACTGTCCTGACTGGCACCAAAGACACCGTGTCCACTGGGCTCACTGGGGCCATGGGTGTGGCCAAGGGGGCTGTCCAGACTGGCATGGATACCACCAAGACTGTCCTTACTGGCACCAAAGACACTGTGTCCACTGGACTCACTGGGGCCATGGGTGTGGCCAAGGGAGCCATCCAGACTGGCATGGATACCACCAAGACTGTCCTGACTGGCACCAAAGACACCGTGTCCACTGGGCTCACTGGGGCCATGGGTGTGGCCAAGGGGGCTGTCCAGACTGGCATGGATACCACCAAGACTGTCCTTACTGGCACCAAAGACACTGTGTCCACTGGACTCACTGGGGCCATGGGTGTGGCCAAGGGAGCCATCCAGACTGGCATGGATACCACCAAGACTGTCCTGACTGGCACCAAAGACACCGTGTCCACTGGGCTCACTGGGGCCATGGGTGTGGCCAAGGGAGCCGTCCAGACTGGCATGGATACCACCAAGACTGTCCTGACTGGCACCAAAGACACCGTGTCCACTGGGCTCACTGGGGCCATGGGTGTGGCCAAGGGAGCCGTCCAGACTGGCATGGATACCACCAAGACTGTCCTGACTGGCACCAAAGACACCGTGTCCACTGGGCTCACTGGGGCCATGGGTGTGGCCAAGGGAGCCGTCCAGACTGGCATGGATACCACCAAGACTGTCCTGACTGGCACCAAAGACACCGTGTCCACTGGGCTCACTGGGGCCATGGGTGTGGCCAAGGGAGCCGTCCAGACTGGCATGGATACCACCAAGACTGTCCTGACTGGCACCAAAGACACCGTGTCCACTGGGCTCACTGGGGCCATGGGTGTGGCCAAGGGAGCCGTCCAGACTGGCATGGATACCACCAAGACTGTCCTGACTGGCACCAAAGACACCGTGTCCACTGGGCTCACTGGGGCCATGGGTGTGGCCAAGGGAGCCGTCCAGACTGGCATGGATACCACCAAGACTGTCCTGACTGGCACCAAAGACACCGTGTCCACTGGGCTCACTGGGGCCATGGGTGTGGCCAAGGGAGCCGTCCAGACTGGCATGGATACCACCAAGACTGTCTTGACTGGCACCAAAGACACCGTGTCCACTGGGCTCACTGGGGCCATGGGAGTGGCCAAGGGGGCTGTTCAGACTGGCATGGACACCACCAAGACTGTCCTGACTGGCACCAAAGACACTGTGTCCACTGGGCTCACTGGGGCCATGGGTGTGGCCAAAGGAGCCGTCCAGACTGGCATGGATACCACCAAGACTGTCCTGACTGGCACCAAAGACACCGTGTCCACTGGGCTCACTGGGGCCATGGGTGTGGCCAAGGGAGCCGTCCAGACTGGCATGGATACCACCAAGACTGTCCTGACTGGCACCAAAGACACCGTGTCCACTGGGCTCACTGGGGCCATGGGTGTGGCCAAGGGAGCCGTCCAGACTGGCATGGATACCACCAAGACTGTCCTGACTGGCACCAAAGACACCGTGTCCACTGGGCTCACTGGGGCCATGGGTGTGGCCAAGGGAGCCGTCCAGACTGGCATGGATACCACCAAGACTGTCCTGACTGGCACCAAAGACACCGTGTCCACTGGGCTCACTGGGGCCATGGGTGTGGCCAAGGGAGCCGTCCAGACTGGCATGGATACCACCAAGACTGTCCTGACTGGCACCAAAGACACCGTGTCCACTGGGCTCACTGGGGCCATGGGTGTGGCCAAGGGAGCCGTCCAGACTGGCATGGATACCACCAAGACTGTCCTGACTGGCACCAAAGACACCGTGTCCACTGGGCTCACTGGGGCCATGGGTGTGGCCAAGGGAGCCGTCCAGACTGGCATGGATACCACCAAGACTGTCCTGACTGGCACCAAAGACACCGTGTCCACTGGGCTCACTGGGGCCATGGGTGTGGCCAAGGGAGCCGTCCAGACTGGCATGGATACCACCAAGACTGTCCTGACTGGCACCAAAGACACCGTGTCCACTGGGCTCACTGGGGCCATGGGTGTGGCCAAGGGAGCCGTCCAGACTGGCATGGATACCACCAAGACTGTCCTGACTGGCACCAAAGACACCGTGTCCACTGGGCTCACTGGGGCCATGGGTGTGGCCAAGGGAGCCGTCCAGACTGGCATGGATACCACCAAGACTGTCCTGACTGGCACCAAAGACACCATGTCCACTGGGCTCACTGGGGCCATGGGTGTGGCCAAAGGAGCCGTCCAGACTGGCATGGATACCACCAAGACTGTCTTGACTGGCACCAAAGACACCATGTCCACTGGGCTCACTGGGGCCATGGGTGTGGCCAAAGGAGCCGTCCAGACTGGCATGGATACCACCAAGACTGTCTTGACTGGTGCCAAAGACACCATGTCCACTGGGCTCACTGGGGCCATGGGAGTGGCCAAGGGAGCCATCCAGACTGGCATGGACACCACCAAGACTGTCCTGACTGGCACCAAAGACACCGTGTCCACTGGGCTCACTGGAGCAATGGGTGTGGCCAAAGGGTCTGTCCAGACTGGCATGGACACCACCGAGACTGTCCTGACTGGCACCAAAGATATTGTGTCTACTTCAATCACTGGGGCAATGGGAGTGGCCAAGGGGGCTGTTCAGGTTGGCATGGACACCACCAAGTCCGTCTTGACTGGCACCAAAGATGTTCTGTCTACTTCAATCACTGGGGCAATGGGTGTGGCCAAGGGGGCTGTTCAGGTTGGCATGGACACCACCAAGTCCGTCTTGACTGGCACCAAAGATGTTCTGTCTACTTCAATCACTGGGGCAATGGGTGTGGCTAAGGGGGCTATTCAGGTTGGCATGGACACCACCAAGTCCGTCTTGACTGGCACCAAAGATGTTCTGTCTACTTCAATCAGTGGAGCAATGGATGTGGCCAAGGAGGCAGTCCAGATTGGCATGGACACCACCACATCCATCTTGACTGGCACCAAAGAAGTTCTGTCTACTTCAATCACTGGAGCAATGGATGTGGGCAAGGAGGCCACCCAGACTGGCATGGACACTACCATGACCATCTTGACTGGCACCAAAGGTGCCATGTCCTCTGGGCTCAGCAGTGTAGGGCATGTGGCCCACACTGGGGTGGGCATCATCCCAAGCCTGTTACCTGATTCCAAGGCTGCCACCTCAGTTGGACTTGCCAGTTCCAGGGCCCCAGGTGAAGGAGAACAAACCATCCCAAGCCCCCCTCAGGCTCAGCTCAGTGACCATGGGCTTCTGTCAACTGAGGCCATGTTCAGCCAAGAGGCCACCCTGGGCAAGGTGGAGTCTGCTCCTGGGGCCACCACTCATGGCCAGGAAGGAGCCCGGGGCTTTGGAGCACTCCGGGACGAGCTGGAGGAGCTGGGAGAGATCTTCCAGCCCATGAGCACTGAGGAACAAGGTAAGGACAGCCCGGTCCCAGCTCCCAGGGCCACCATTGTCTGTACACCCCCAGGCCCGACACTCAAGGGGCCTATCGTGAGGACTGAGCAACCCTGTCTTCCCTTTCAGCTCAGCTGGTTGCTACCCAGCCCAGGCGGAGGGATGTCATGGCTGACCAGGGCAGCTACTTCATGCGTCTGGGTGACGTGGCCCCCGGCTTCCGCCAGCGGGCTTTCGAGCACGCCCTCAGCCACCTGCAGCACAGCGAGTTCCAGGCGCGGGACGCACTGGCCCAGCTTGAGGATGTCTTCAGGGAGGTAAGAGCCTTGCCCCTTCCCACGCATGTTCCTCAGCTTCGGGCTGGGGACTGGATGGACACGCACTGATCACCCAGTACGTGCCCATCACCCACTCGGTCAGGGGTCTACTCTCAAGGAGCTTGCCTCCTGGGAGGGGTGGAGGAGATGGGCATGTGACTTGCAGCCAGCGAGGCTGCAGAGGAGACAGGACATGCAGAAATGCGCAGCAGGGCTGGGGCATGGCCGTTTGGGTCACATCCTGTGCAAAGTTGGGATGACAAGGACAGACAGTGGCCTGAGAACAAGCTAGGTGTGTTCTAAGGAGCAGAAGGGTGCCCGGGGTGGGGAGGGTAAAGTGAAGGGAGGGGCGGACAGGGTAGAAGGAGCCCATGGAATCTGGGTGGAGTTCAGTGATGCAAGAAAGGGGGCCCAATCGAGGGTGCCTTCTTTTAATTTGGCATTGCTGCTGCGAGCAGCCTTTCTCCAGTTGTGTTCAGGCTCCTCACTGCGGTGGCTTCTCTTGCTGCAGAGCACAGGCTCAGTGGTTGCGGCCTGCGCGCTCTAGAGCCTGGTCTAGTTGCAGCTGTAGTGCACGGGCTTAGTTGCTCCAGGGCGTGTGGCATCTTCCAGGGTCAGGGATTGAACCTGTGTCCCCTGCATTGGCAGACAGATTCTTAACCACTGGACCACCAGTGAAGTTCCTTGAAGGTGACATGAATGCCCCTGTGGAGACAGGCACCAGCCAGCAGGGTCGTGCTCCCTCACCAGCTCTACTCACTCCCCAGCCCAGGCTTTCTTCCCCACATCACTGCCAACACTCATGCCAACTCCTCATGGGCGGTGGGGCTGACCTGCTGTGGTAGAAGTTAAGTGGCATCCAGTCCAAGGTTGATGCAGACGGTGATGGAGCCCCAGCTCTGAGGACCTCCAGGTTCCCAAGCTCATGGGTCTTAAATGTTGAGCAGCCCCACCTACTCAGGTAGCAAGGAACCCAGCCCAGCTGTTTGAGTCAGGATCCCTAAGAGGCGCTCGGGCGCCTGTTTCCAATCAGCACCCAGGGGTCTGGTGAACCACATCTAAGGACCACTGCTCCAGCCCAGAGGGTCTCAACGGGGCAGTCCTGTCCCCAGGGAACACTGGGCCAAGCCTGGGAACATCAGTGGCGGTCACTCGGCAGGACTCTTGGCATTGAGTGGGTGGGGGCGAAGGAGGCTGCTCCATACCCCACCGTGCCCAGGACTGTAAAGTGAAGATGGCCTGATCCAACAGAGGCTTTATTGAGGTGGATCGCTCTGGCTCCTGTAGGGAGGACAGGCCACAGGGGTCCAGGAGTGGAGATGGGAGATGAGAGAGGTTTGAGGAGCTGGGTTCTAGATGTATTTTCAAAGCAGAGCATCCTGGTTAGACACAGAAAGTGAGAGAGCCAAGACCCTTTAAGGCCTTGGAGACTTTCAGCAGGAGACACTTGGAATTGCTCTGGGTAGGTGGGTGGTTGACATTCTGGCCTAGTCTTTGACAGGGTAACCTGCAGATGAGCAGGAGACCCCTGATGGAGTCAACTGCTGGGGCGAGGGCTGGGAGGGGGAGGGAAAGTTGAAGTGCATATTGGGTCCACTTGCTGACGTCTCAGGATAAGAAAGATTAGTCAGTGGGGGTGGGGGGTTCCTATGTACCAAGGACCCAAAATACAAGGAGGAAACAGTCATGACAGAGCTCCAGCCCAAGAGGGGAAATCAACACAGAAATTTCATAACTGGACAGTGATAGCCTCTGAGGAGGGAAACAGATCTGATGGAGAAGACCTGGGGCCCCCGCACTGGGCCAGAGGAAGCACATTCCAGGCTGAGTGGGTGGCATGTACAAAGGCCCTGGTGCAGCAGCACGCTGGACATGCTCAGGGACAAGGGGCCAGTGTGGCCGGAACAGAGCACCATGGGAGGTTAGCAGGAGAGGAGGTCACAGGCGCCTGGAGCTGACCAGGCAGCCAGTGAGAAGCTTGGTTCCAAGGCCTCTGGGAGATGTTGGGGGTGGTGGTTGGGGGGGGTGGCGCTGAGCTGGGGTGACGGTGCCGCTGCCATCCTGCTCTCTGAGTGCCTGATAACCTCACAAGGCACCAGGATTATTACCTCTTGATGCACCACCCTCTGGCTCCAAAGCATTCCCCCACGCCATGGGAAAGGTGAACATGAGATGCTGGGCCGGGGAAGGCCACCCTGAGTGTGTCAGAGGGGGTCCCCGCTGAGAAGCCATCACATTTGTGCTGGGCTCTTGTTTTCCTAGATCGAGGAGGCCCAGCAGGCTCTGGTCAGGGATGCGAGCAGCCAAGCAAAGGAAGCCGCTGCTGGGGAGGTGAGTGCATATCATTGAGGGGCTGGTGGGCCCACCCCTTGCCTCCAGTCCCACTCACCTCACTCCTTCTGTGCACAGGTGCTGGCCACTGGGGCTCTGTCCAGGGCCTGTGACCTTGTCCAGCAGCTCCATGTGGCCTACAGCCGCCTGGCCTCCGGCCTCCAGGGCCTCCCCATGGAGCTTCAGTGGCAGCTCCAGCAGGCGCGGCACAGCATCTGTGAGCTCTATGGCGTGGTCTCCTCGGCCACCACAGTGGCGGAGCTGCCAGTCAAGCAGCTCGCTGAGAACCGCCAAGGTGTGGGCCAGGCGTGGCGGGGCCTGGAGCAGGTGCTGCGGAGCGTGCAGCAAGGCCCTCCGCTTGGCTGGCTGGTGGGGCCCTTCGCCCTGCCCGCCAACGGGCAGCCGCTGTAGGAGCCCCTCCCCTACCCGGAACCAGCTCCAAGCCCCCGAAGCTCTGGGTCCTGGAGTTCCACCACACCATGCACCCGGCGCCAGGCCTGTCTGTACTGCCCACCTGCCTCCCTGAGCATGAGCTCGGCTGGTCCTTATGGCCGAGGAACCCCAGGCAGCTAGGACCCCTGGTGGTGGGCCTTAGCCTGAAGATCT
Source organism: Oreotragus oreotragus (assembly GCA_006410675.1). Taxonomy (NCBI): domain Eukaryota; kingdom Metazoa; phylum Chordata; class Mammalia; order Artiodactyla; family Bovidae; genus Oreotragus; species Oreotragus oreotragus. The sequence goes on along the minus strand of SJYX01007679.1, from coordinate 153,845 downwards.
CAAGCAAGCGGTCAAGAAGGGTATGGTGCCTGCCCAGAAAGTTCTCCACTCTACACCCCGACCAGGGCCATTTTATCTTTTATAAGCTCTGGGGGCTTTCCACCCCAGCCGGGGTCCTCTAGCCACCAGTTAGCAGGCAGCCCTGCTCCTCCATCCTGGGTTCCAAGCAGCTCCGTCCTTGTTCTGAAAGCACACGTCCAGCAGCTAACAGCGCACACCCTCAAACATACCAGAATGCCGCCGTCCCAGGGCTGGTGGGCTCCCGCTGCCTCTGCTGACCCTGCCGCCTCCGCTGACCTTTGGGGGAGGTCAAGGGGCTTTGTGAAGACAAAGCTGAAGCAACTGCCTCAACTGAGGGCCAGATGGTACAGGTGGTGGTGGGAAGAGAGTACATGTCCCCTCCTGATGCAGCCCACCCACCAACAGCACCCCGGGTCACAGCTGATCACAGGGGTCCAGAGCTGATGGTCTGAGGCCCTGGGCCCAGAAGCTGCTGATGAAGGAATAAAGGGAGGCACCCCAGGGAGCACATGACAGAAGGTGCTCAAGGGACTTCCCTTGAGGTCCCACAGTTTAGGTCTCCAGGCTTTCACTGCTGATGATATGGGTTCGATCCCTGGGCAGGGAACTAAGACCCCACAAGCTACGTGGCATGGCCAACCCCCCACCCACAAAACAAAAACATGTTTGACGTGTGTTCAGGTCCTGGTCACATGCTCCAGGCTGGAGGCCAGGGGCTGGGTTGGCAGCCACTGGACATGCTTCCTTTCCAGCCATGCTTTCCTTGAGTCCTCAAGGTACCCTTGGAGGTGGGCTGCACACGGGAAGGTGGGGCCATGGAGGTCCAGTCCCCCCGATCCTGCTCCCCGGGGCCCAGGAGATGCTGGGAGAGCTGCTGACTGCCAGTAGCCTAAGCCTCGTCAAGCGCCCCCCTCGCAGAGCCCATCACACCTGCACCCCCCGCCCCCAGCTGGCCACCTCCCTTACAGAGGGCTCGAGATGGCCCCCCTTCTCAGAAACGATCAAGTGCTCTGAGCCCCGGACGAATGTACCAGCTGTCCCCAGAGGATCACCACGTCTCGGGGAGCTGGCTGAGGCGGGACACTGGGACCAGTATGGGACCTTCCCCAAGCCTTTCTTGCCTTTTAGCCCATCCCAGATGGCCATCAGAGTGGGTGAAGCTGGAAACGGTGGTTCACAGAATCTGAGTTCAGCAACAGTCTCAAGTCCAGTCAAACCACAGGGCGGGTGCCAGGCCCAGAGAGCAGAGCCACTCCCTGGGCACTAACCCACCAGGACAGAGAGGCTGGGCCACCAGCAGGACACACAACAGAGGCGACTGTTTATAGACCACCGCCCTGTGCAGGTGCCTGGGTGGGCCACACACACAGACACACCACACACATACCCCACCCACTACCCCCTTCCCTGGTCTAGAGAAGCGCGCACACACATAACACCCACCACCCCACCCACTACCCCCTTCCCTGGTCTAGAGAAGCTCAGAATGGAGGTGCCACTCGGCCCACGTCCACAGCGAGGCCTGCCCCCCAGGCCTTTGCCCTCCGAATGTCAAGGACAACAGCCTGCAGCACCCCTCCTGGTATTTCATGAAAGACCTCGCTCACCCCATCTCCCTGCCCCTCGTCAGCCCTGCAGGGCCATGGGCACCGTCAGAATCAAGTTCATATCCGCGACTAACAGTGACCTTGTGCTTTAAAACCCTCTATCCCTGGACTGGCCCTTGACCACTACTTAGAAAACCAAGCCAATAAAAGTGACTTTTTCATTATAAAAACCCTTTATAGTCATTTCATGTGGGTTGGAAACCACAGAAATTAGGCAAAAAAAAACCCAGGGGGACAAATACAAACAAACAGCACAGCGTCTCCCCAACAGTTCTCTGCTCTCTGGGCACCAGGAAGGAGCCAGGCCGGCCACTGGGCAGCTGCTCAGGACGGCAGGGCCTGGCCGCAGGCTGCCCGGCTCAGCTCTCCTCCTCGTCCAGGGACTCTGAGTCCATCCGCAGCCGCTCTCGGTCCAGCCACTCCTTCCCGGGCCCATCCAGGTCGGGGCCCTCCCTCACGTTGCTGGGGGAGAATGGTAGGGGCAGGGTAAGCAGGCCACCTGTCTGTCTGCCCCCTCCTACAGAGCCCAACTCGCTCCCCTTGCAGCCCCGCCACACACAGGCAGGCACCATTGTTCCCCATGGCGGGGGTCAGGAGGAAACCAGCCCACTCCCCATGCCAAGCCCAGACTCAGGGCAGCTCTGAGTTCAGAGCTCCCTCCATGGGGCTGGGGGATCAGCATGCGGCACAGAAGTCCCTTTGGCCCGGACACCGCTGAGAGTGGCTCAGACACCGGGGTGCTTCTCTGGAAATGGGCCCTGCAGCTGGGGTGACACTTACTCATTGTGTAGCGGGTCTTCGGAGGAGCCACCCCCCAGCCCCTCCTCCGAGTTCTGTACTTGCTCTGGCTCCTTGTCCTCGGTGCTCTCCCCTTTCTGGGATGCGGCCTCGCCATTCACGGGAGCTGAGAGGTCTGTGGGAGAGAGGCTCATGGGTCACAGCAGGGGGCTACCATCGGGGCCTCCGCAACCCTGTCTGAAGAGCGTGAGCCACATGCAAACCTCAAGGGCCCTCAACCTGTTTGTCTCTGCTTTCACCGTTCCACCCCTGAGCCACCAGACACACGGGGACAGCAGGCTGCGTGTGGATCCTTCTCTAGCCGGCCCCGACCATGCAGCCTGAAGATGGGAGGGGCCGGTCAACTAACAGCTGGCAACACCCGGAAAAACCCTGCCATGGTCAGATCCAAGAGACACAGGAAAAACACAGCCTTACTGTTCCTGGGCAGCCTCGGCTCTGCTGACTCCCTGCCGATGCCCACCTGCCAGGCTGCTCCAAGCATCTCACCAGGCTCACGTGACCCCTCCACTCCCAGAAGGCACGCCCTCCTGGCCCAACAGCCTTGGCCCTTACTCTTCTTGGCTCACCCGTGGCCCACCCTCCTCCCAGACCTCCATGACCGCCTGCTCCAGTAACACTCACATGCCTGGCAGCACACACATGGCCTCTCAGACTACCTGACTCTGAGGGTAATGCCTGTGAGCAGCACAGGGGTGTGTGGCCCAAGCACCAGCCACCTTGTGGACACAGCCAGCCTGCATGGCCAGTGCCAATGGATCATGTCCCCAGGCAGTCTGGGGGGAGCATCGGCCTATGCTCAGGGCCCTGCCGGCCACCCTGGTCCCTCCCTTGAGCTCCTCACCAGTGCTCGCCTCATCCTCCGCCCTCTCTGTGGGGGTCTCCTCTCCGGCCAGCACTTCCTCGGCCTTCTCCGCCTCGGCCTTCTCCTTCTCTGACCCAGTTTTGGTCGCCTTCTGGATGGCCTCGATCTTTGGTCCCAGGACCCGAGACTTGAGCCGGGTGTAGACCTCCGCTGCCTTCTCCATCACCTCCTTGTTAGCCTTGTAGCGGCGGATCTGGCTCACCAAGAGGCCTGGCTCAGGAGGTGCAGCTGCCTCACCCCGGTCCCGACACCCTCCCTCATCACCAACCACCCCTGGCGGTGCCTCCCATGAGCATGGCTTCCTCCTTGCTGACCACAGGCAGCCCAGCTCCCAGAGCAGGCCCATGCTCCCAGCCCCTTCGATCCCTTGGCCCTGCCATACCTTTTTCAATGTGGCCACGACATCTGTGTTCTTCTGAAGGATCTGTGAGGTCACCTGCAGGGTCCCTAATTCCTCCAAGGCATTCAGACACCTCTTCACATCCTACAGGCGGAGAGAGCAGTCAGCAGCGTCAGTATCTAGTTGAGTGGGCTCTTGGGGCCCAAGAGGGTGAGGAGGGAGACCCTGGGGCTCCCCCTTTGGGGGAGGGCCAAGTTACAGGAAGCCCGGAGCCTGGGACAGGGGAAGGACCAGGATTCATGTGGCACCACCTGGTGGAGGTGCAGAGAACTACGCCCAAGTGGCCAGGCTGGCCCTCGTGGCGGGGCAAGGGGTAGCCTGGTTTTGCCTCAGGGTTCTGAGACCTCTCAGGAAGCTCCAGCAGTCAGAGGATGGGGGACCTAGCCGTGACCTCTGTGCCCCAAAGAAGGTCTCACCGGATTGTCAACCTTCAGGGCGAACTTGATCTCGCTGTGCAGCTTCTGCAGCTTCTCCTCCACGGAGGGCTCTGCAGGTAGGAGAGCAGGCAGCGCCGGGCCTGAGTGGAGCCCCACCGACAGGAGCCACTTGCTCTTCCAGGGCCGCCCCTCGTCCCTCCCGAAGACCCCAGGCTGCAGCCAGTGCTGTGCAGCCCCTCACCTTTCTTCTTCTCAATCTTCCGGTCTGGCAGGAACCCTTCCGACCGCTTCCGGGTCCGCTCCACCTTCACGGGCCTATGGAGAGTCAGCCAAAGTCAGCCAAGCCCTTAGTGGGCCCCTGATCCATGTCCCTGCCAGGGACCAGGGCCCACCTGATCCAGTTGAGGGCAGCGCCCGAGGGGACCAGAGAGATCAGTCCTTCCTCCAGGAAGCAGATAACAATATATATATATATATATTTAAAACAAGTGACTAACAGTCAGTGGCTAGTTACATAAACCCCAGTGCATGAGTTACTAGAGGCTCTGATCTGACACTAGGAAATGGCGGCAGGCATGTTACTACAGCTCCAATTCCACATCCTGCTCAGCAGTCTGGGCTGGGTAATCCTCTGCTGGCCGATCTCGGCGTCGTGGGGTAGGAGCAGCCTCTCTGGCTCTCACCCATCAGGTGCCAGGAGCCCTCAATGTGACCACCATAGGTGCCCCAGATACAGCTTGGTGCCCTGGGGATAGGGTCGCCCAGGGGAAGGCTCCTGCACACCCTGATGGGGTCCTGAGAACCAGATACTTCCAACTGCTGCAGTCTCCAAAACTGACTTTGGACCGCAGGGCCCTCCCCTGAGTTGTGGGGACCAGGGGGACCGTGGAGGGAGGGCAGCATGGGACCAGACCTGGCTCGTGGCTTCTCCTCAGAACGCCCCCTCTTCTCCTTCTGGCTGGGTCTCCTCGCAGGCTCTGTGCTCTGTGGCTGCAGCTTCTTAGTTGATTTCTTCACCTGCAGCAACCAGGGAACAAAAGGGGCTGGAGCAGCGGGCAAAGACACGGCTCAACACACCCTGCCACCACCTCCACCTGGATGGGAGCTGCTAGACAAGATGGGATGGACCTCATGTCCAGCCCATCCCCATGCAGTAGCTTCTCAGCCCTGAAAGGACTAACCAGCAGTGGGAGGCCCCACTGCATTCCTCTGGCTGAGCAGGAAACTTCCTATGCCAGGGCACTTGGCCCCCCTACTTTGTGACAAAAAGAGTGGTGGGGAGAGAACAGGGCATTGTTCCCCTCCACCGTCCCTGAGTGGGCTCCTAGGCTCACACCAAAAGGCAATGGGCCCGGGAGCTCTGATTCCTGGGCTCAGGCTGGCCTGTGAGAGCCATGAGACGGGGAGCTGACAGTCACCAGAGGCCTCACTGCTCCCTCACTCACCCGCAAGCCATCCCCCAACTCGGCAGCCAGAGGGCACCCATGAGCACCCACCCCATCTCTGCTGTCTTCCAGGGCTCCCACACAAACAACCAAGTCCTCCAGAAGGCTACCAGGCCCTGCATGAGCTGCCCCATCCCCTGGCTGCCCTCCCTGCTCTCTCCCCCTGGCTCACTCTGCCCCAGACACACGGGTTTCCTCACTGTCCCCCCAGCACACCAGGTGCAGTCCTGCCCCAGGGCCTTTGCATGTACTGTGCCTCTCTGCCTGAAAGCCCCTCCCCCAAGTATCTTCCCAAATCTCTCACTTCACTCCTTAATGTCAGCTGCCCACCTGCAGCCCATGATGTCCATCCTATTTGAGATGGAAGCCCTGTCGCCCCAGTTGTCACCCTGCCGGCCCCTCAAGGCACTGACCCCTCTGGTGTCAGCTCATCAGCAGGGAGTTCCTGCATTTCCGGGCAGCCTTTGCTGCCCTGTCTCTGGTCCCGGCGCTCAGCCGGTGCTACACAGATGTACCTCTCTGTCCAGTTCGGCCTCAGGCTCCGAATCGGAGGATGACTGCGGGCCCCGACCCCGGCCCTTGCGGCCGCGCTTCTTGACCGGCTCGTCGTCGTCCTTGAGCTCGTCGCCGCTGCTGCCGGCGCTGCCCCCAGGCGCCGCCTCGCGCTCACGCTCGCGCCGCCGCTCCTTCTCCTCCTTCTCCTGCTCTCTCAGCCGCCGCAGCTCCTCCTCCTGTTCCCGGCGCCGCCGCGCCTCCAGCTCGCGCCGCCGCTCCTCGTCCCGGCGCTTCCACTCGCTGATGCGGTCCACCTCGTCGCTGTCGCTGAGGGCGCACGCGGGCCAGTGAGCACGCCATCGTGGGGCCTCAAGCCACACCCGCCCGCCGCCTGCGTCACCCCACGGCCCTGCACCCACCCACCTAGCGCTCCCCATCCAGGGCCCCGCACCCACCTGCCACCTGTGCCCCTCCCAGGTCTCTGCACCCACCTGTCGCTGCTGGAGCTGGTGGGCGGCCGCTCAGGCTTAGGTTTCCGCCCGCGGGGCTTGGGCGGAGGTTTCTCAACTGCATTAGAAAAGAGGGGTAAACTCGCCAGCATCTGGGGGGGTGTGTGTGTCATCTCTTGGAGGGCCTCCCCCAGCCCCACCCAGCCCCAGGTCCCGTGCAGCAGCCCCAGCCAAGCTACCTGGTTTCCGGCCCCGCGGAGGCTTCTTGACTGACACTTCCGAGTCCGAGGAGGAAGAGGAGGAGGAGGCGGAGGACGACGACGGCGACCTCACTGGGGGCACCGGCTCGGCCTTGGCCGCGTCCGATTCTGCTTTGGAGTCCGAGTCTGATGCAGATGGCGCCTTCTGGAGGAGGCCGGGCAGGGTGAGAGTGGAGGGGCGGCACCCCTCCCCCAACTGGAGACCTTTCCTTCTGGCCCGGAACCAGGAAGCCCAGGCAGGGCGATTCACCCGGTCGGGGTGTCAGCACCCCCTTGGACCGCCCCCTCCTCTGCAGGAGACACACTGATCGACACATGCTGACACACACAGGTACGTGCAGCCCATGCTCAAACACAGACACACACTTGTACAGACACACAACACACTTGTACACGTGCAGACAGGACACATACTTTCACACCTATGCAAATTCTATTGTACACATAAAACAACACACTCCAACATACATGCACACACTATATCATGTCCACACTCGTACACACACACGGGTACACGTGCACACCCAGACACCGTGCTTGTATACACATGCTTATACACACACAGGCCCTTGCATATGTGAGAACACAAACTGCTACATACACACTCATGCACACACCATACCCATATACACATATTCAGGCACACACACACACAGACATACACATTCTCCCTCTTCTCTCTCTCACAGGGCCCCTAATAGCACCCTGGCCCCTTCGACCCTAGCATCTCTTTCCCAAACTGGCTTGTAAGTCCCTCTCCAGGGAGCAGGGTAGCCTCCTCCGGGGAGGTGCTCTGTGCACACTGTACTTGGAAACTACAGAGCGAAGCCAGGAGTGAAGGTGAGGCAGATGTCAGTGGGCTCTGGGGTCACCCTGGGGCTATGGCCTCCCCTCCTACAAAAACAGACCGCCCCTAACAGAGGGCCATGGCTGACCATGGAGAGATGCGCAAGGAATTTTCCCAGGCCACCATGTGGGAAGGAAAGAAAACCAAACCTCTATACCTTTTTCTTCCGTCCTGGAAGGGGGCCCCGCCGCGGGGCCCGGACAACAGCTTTCTTCTCAGGGGTGAAGTCCTGGGTGGAGAGAAGGGAGCCAGACATGGGGCCCACAGGCAGCAGGCCCACACGCGGCCCCGCCTGAGCACCCCTGCCCTGTGCTCTTGCTCTGGCCAGCTGCTCACCTGGTCACTGGTCTTCTCTGACTCGGAGGAGCTTTCTGAGTTCTCCTCCTCAGATGGAGACATGCTGGCTTGATCCAGGTCACTGGAGGCCTTTCGAGTTCGTTTTGAGACCGACATCTAAAAGGGGAGCAGCCCAAATGGATCAGCAACTGAGAAAAGCCTTGTGCTTAATGGAGCACCCATAGCCTAGGAAGCTTTTGGAGGGGGAGGAACCCCTTTGAGAATCTGATAAAAACCAGGTATACTGAACCTACACATGATGCTCAGTGAGAGAAGCCAGTCACAGAGGACAAATACGACCCGATTCCACTCATGAAAAATTCCTAAAGGACTCAAACACATAGAGACCTGGCAAAAAAACACAGACCATCCCCTCTCCCTGCCCCTGCCAACCATGGGGAAGAACACCAAAAATGAGCTAGGGTGCTGGGTAACAATGAAAGAGGTTATCTAAGTGTCTCCCTAGTATGGGGGAAAAGGAACTGTAATAATGACATTCATTTAATGCAAAGATGAAAGCAAAAAGTAAAACCTGGATACATATTAACCTACAAATTCTGGTTTCCCTCTAAGGGGTGGGATGGGAGGAGGACATTTGACATATTTCTGTTAGCTCCTCCAACAACTGTAAACAGAAGCAACTGAGACTTTAAAGAAACAGTGCCAAGTGGAGAAGCCAAAGGCCCAATACTCTTAACAGTATGTTGGTCAGAATTCATCCATATCAGAGATCACTTCTCAACCACTGAAAACTAAACCTTCAGGTAACAGTTAAGAACAAGGAGATGCTTGTCTATTAGGTGAAAAACCAGCAAGACACATACTATGTGCATGATTGCCAGTCTGTGCTTTACACACACACACACACACACACACACTCTTGATCGCACTCAAGAGCACACAGAAACACAGCAGAATGCTTCTAGTCCTTTGGCACAAAAACCCCCTCAAAGAATTTGGGCGTTTTTCACTCATTGCTTTATGCTTTTCGCACCTTTTAATTTATCTACAATGATCATGGCTTACTCTTATAGTTGGAACCAAATATTATTTTAAAAAATCATAAAAAAGGGCCTTCCCTGGCAGTCCAGTGGTTAAGACTCTGCACTTCCACTGCAGGGGGCGCGGGTTCAATCCCTGGTTGGGCGACTAAGATCCCACATGCTGTGTGGCAAGGGCAATAAATAAAAGAATGCCTCCATCCATCAAAAGAATTTGCTATTAGATCCTAATCCTTTCACTCTGCACCCGAATATTCAGAAGCAAGGCAGAGGAAGGGGTTGGGAGGAAGCAGGAAAGAAAATACATCCAAAAAAATTTAAAACTCACGTCCATGCAAACTCTTGTACATGAATGAATGTTCACAGCTGTGTTATCTGTGATGGTCCCCCAGTGGAAACATCCCAAGTGGCCAGAAACAGATGACGGATAAACAAATGTGGTCCCTCCACACCTGGGAGCCTCTCTCAGCCATGCAAAGGAGAGAAGCCCTGGCATTCGTTACCACGTGGACGAACTCTTAGAACACGGTGCTCAGGGAGAGCAGCAGACACAGGACACACGGGGTGTGACTCCACTGCTGGAAACGTCCAGAACAGGCAAATCCACAGACAGACAGAGTGGGGTTGCGGTTACTAGGGGCTGTGGGTAGGGACATGGGGGACTGCCAAAGGGGATGGAGTTTCTTTTGAGGGTGATGGAAAGTTCTGGAACTGACAGAGGTGACGCTGGCACAACTTGTGCATGTACTAAAAACCACAAGGAGGAAAGGCCGGGGAGGGAGAGTAGGCGGCCAGATGGGGCCTCTGAGGAAGAGGAAGGGCCCCAGCTCCCACAGGGCAGGCGTGCCCGCCCTCTCCCTACCTTCGAGGCCACAGCCTTCCGCTTGAGGCCGCTGTTGCCGCTGCTCCTGTCAGAGTCAGAGTCGCTCTCCATCCTGTCACTGGTGGCTGCGGCGGTCACAGCTGTGACGGCCATGACCCCCCGGTCCTCGTCATCCTCACTGCCACCTGCCCGGTCCGCTTCAGCGGCCTCGCTGTCGGAGGAGCTCACCGGCTGGGGGGTGGGGGACAGGGACAGCAGGTCACCACAGAGCTTGTCGCGCGGACCGCACCCACCAGCCGGGTCTCGAGTGTCAGGATCCGGTCTGCTTGCTCTCCAAACCGGGGAACTGAGGCCCAGGGAGCTTCAAGGGCTGAGGCAGAGGGTGAGATGGACCTGTGAGTGCTGGGCACTGCGGGACCTGAGGGCAAACCTTGGGCCAGTGACATAAGCCTCTGGGCCTCCGTTCCCACATCTGAGCCGTGGGGACGGGACTGCTTTGGTCTCACAGGGCGGAGGTCGGGTGAGACAGAGTGGCATACTCAGGCCAGTGCCCAGACTGGTAGGAGGTCCATGGAGGTTTGACTTTTGTAAAAAGTATTCCAAGTACTGATGATGAGGAGACCAACCTAGGACAGGACCTCTGAGGTGAACTTCAAGGCACTTCTGTTTCTGTTTTACCCAAAACATCAGTTCAGGCAGTAACAGCCAAGGAGACAGCAAACACAGACAGCACTGCCCCATGCTCACCGAGTGCTGGGCTCGTCTGTGAGCAGAGGCCAGGTGCCAGGCACTGTGCCAGGAGGATGGTACCACCCAGAGAACACGGTGTGGACCCTGCCCCTGGGGAGCTTACAATCTAGTGGGGGACCAGCCACGGCCATTTCAAGAGACTCTTTCCACACTGCTGGTGGGAATGTAAACTGGTGCAGCCCACTCTTGGAACCAGTATGGAGGATCCTCAAAAAAAACTAAAAACAGAGTTGCCATAGGATCTAGCAATCCCACTCCTGGGCTTATATCAAGAGGAAATTATAATTCGAAAATACACATGTGCCCCAGTGCATGTGTTCACTGCAGCACTGTTTACAATAATAACCAAGACGTGGAAAACAACCTGTCCATTGATGGATGAATGGATAACGATGTGGCATATAGACACAAAGGAATACTACTCAGCCGTAAAACAGGATGGAGTAATGCCATTTGCAGCAACATGGATGGATCAGAGAGGACCATACTAAGTGAAGCAAGTCAGGAAGAAGACAAGCACTGTATGATACTGCTTACATGTGAAATCTACAAAATGGTGCAAAGGAACTTATTTATAAGAGAAATATAATCACAGATGTCAGAAATGGACTTATGATAATCATGGGGGAAGGGGAAGAGGAGGGATAAACTGGAAGATTGTGACTGACATGTACACACTGCTATATATGAAAGAGGCAACTCATGAAGACCTACTGCATAGCACAGGGAACCCTACACAACACTCTGTAATGACTTACATGGGAAAAGAACCTAAGAGAGTAGATACATGTATATGTATAACCGATTCACTTTTCTGTACGCCTGAAACTAACACAACATTGTGAGTCAAATACACTCCAATAAAAACTTTTTTAAAATAATGAAATATGACACAAATGAACATACCTATGAAACAGAAACAGACTCACGGACATAGACAACAGGCTCATGTTTATCCAGGGGTGGGGGGATGAGAGAGGATTGGGAGGCTGGGATTAGCAAATGCAAACTACTATATAGGGCTTCCCTGGTGGCTCAGATGGTAAAGCGTCTGCCTACACTGCGGAAGACCTGGGTTCGATTCCTGGGTCGGGAAGATCCCCTGGAGAAGGAAATGGCAATCCACTCTAGCCCTCTTGCCTGGAAAATCCCATGGGCGGAGGAGCCTGATAGGCTACAGTCCATGGGGTCACAAAGAGTCGGACACGACCGAGTGACTTCACTTTCATTGGACTTCCCTGGCGATCCAGTGGTTAGGACTCCATGCTTCCCCTGCAGGGGTCATGGGTTCAATCCCTGGTCAGGGATCTAAGATCCCACATGCCTCAAATAACAAACAAAACAGCATACCAACAACAATATGGTCCTACTGTATAGCACAGGCATGAATGAAGCTCTCCTTAGGAACTAAGGAGGTGGGTGTGGCTGGGGTGCAGGGAAGAGAAGAAAGTGGCAGGAGAGGGCACTTCCCTGGTGGTCCAGTGGCTAAGACTCCGAGCTCCCAATGCAGGGGGCCCAGGCTCAATCCCTGGTCAGGGAACTAGACCCCATATCCAACAACTAAAGATACCACATGCCAAAATATAGACTGAAGATCCCATGTGTGGCAGCTAAGACCCAATGTAGCCAATCAATATTAAAAAAAAGAACATTGGGGGAAAAAGCTAAAAAAGGGCACATTTCCTTGCTGTGATTACAGTCAGGCGTCACACTAGTCAAGAAAAAAGCAAGGAATGAAAGAGTATGAGGGTGTGTTTGTGTGGCGGGGCCTCCAGGGTGATGGGAAACACCACAGTGTAGTAGAGAAGTCGCTCAGTTGTGTCCGACTCTTTGCGGCCCGATGGACTGTAGCCCACCAGGCTCCTTGGTCCATGGGATATTCCAGGCATGAACACTGAAGTGGGTTGCCATTTCCTTCTCCAGGGGATCTTCCTGACCCAGGAATCGAACCCAGGTCTTCCGCAGTGTGGGCAGACGCTTTACCATCTGAGCCACCAGGGAAGCACCACAGAAGCTAGGAACTGGGAGCCAGAAGCAGTGAGGGTGTGCAGCCGGGAGGCCAGAGGAGGGTGGAGGGCCCAGGTCAGAGCTGGACAGTCTCCGGGCCTGCTTGCCTTGCCGGGACCCCACCCGCCTTGCACTGGCCAGCAAAGCATTTCAGCCTAAGAGATGTGAGGCCTGGGTTTGAGTCCCAGCGCAGCACAAACCGGCTAGTGGGACGGGTCCCTTCATCTCTTCTGCCAGGTCACAAAGAGGTATCAACTGGGATCCTAGGTCAGTGGTTCTCAGCCAGGGGTGATTCTGTCCCCCGGGGGGGTATCTAGCAATGTCTAGAAACATTCGGATTATCAAGATGGTGGGGGAGGGGGGTCCTGGCATCAAGTGGGTGGGACCAGAGATGCTGCTCCATAGCCCACAGTGCCCAGGACGTCCCACAGAGTGACCAGCCGCAAAAGTGTAACAGCCCTTGGTCCAGGGCTCACATTCTAGCTAGGTCCCTCTGGGAAACCCAGTGAATGCTCTGGGCTTCAGTGTGCTCAGCTGTAAAGTGGGGAAGAGGCTAAGGCTGCCAACCTCCCACTCCCACAGCCCATCTCAGCTGGGACACAGCTAGAACCACTCTGAGACGCCATTTCCTACTTCCTGGCTTGGCAGGGGGCCGCGGGGGGGCGGCCGCACACTCCTGGTGGGAGCACACCAAGTGAAGGCTGTCGAAGGAAATGAAGCTGTTCTCTGCACGACAAGGGGGACCAGTTGTGGGGAATAAGGCCAAGTGGAGCATCAGGGTTTCCAAAAAGGCAGCTATGCAGGGTGCTATGTGAACACAGAATTTCGGAAGGAAACACAAGGAACTGGAGGCTGGGGCTACCTTAAGAAGAAAGGGAGATAGAGTGGCCGCCCTTTTGTACTTTTCAGTCTTGTACAGGAGTCTGTACTCCCACCTGAAATGTAAAAATAAACTAAAAACGTATAGGATGAAAAGACAGATTGCTGGGGCACCCTCAAAAAGCAGCACTTTCAGAAGACTGCTGTGGATGGGCCCCGGGAGAAGTGACAATGAGGGAGACAAAAAGCCTCGAGGTGCCCAGGCCTCAGCCCTAAACCACCACACCTAAACCTCTAGGGGTGGGGCCCTGGGATCCACATTTTGAAGCCAGTGTTCGCTTTGGAAACATGGACAGGTCCGAGAACCAGACAGCAGTAATACGTTATAGCAACTTCTCAACTTGGGGAGTCTGTGAAGAGATGACTGAGTATCAGGGCCGCACTGTTTCATTTCCTCGAGGGCAGGCATCTATCTACTCTGTACTTTACAGGCTGAGGGCATGTAATAAATACTAAATGGTGCGATGATTCACCAGGAGACGAGAAGCTTAAGACAAGACTAACTAGAACTTGGGTTGGGGCCAGAAAAAGATCTCGTCAACTACCTTAAAGGATGTCTAATCCCTTTACCCAAGGTGGGAACGTGCAAAGCCGAGAAAGGCTGGCACCAACGCAAGGGCAACATCCATCTCCCAGACTCTTCGCAGGAGGTGCAAGTAAGACAGCACACACATGCAGGAAGGGTGGGCCCGCCAAACCTTCATCAGAGGAGAGGTCCGCTGAATGGACTCCTGAGTTCTGGACAGCGAGCTCCCAGAAGACAGGAGATGCATCGGTTTCACCTGGGATTCCTGATCCCCAGCCTGGTCTGTGGCCCTCATGCCCCAGGGGTCTGTCTATACAGGAGGGTGGGCCAGATCGGTGGGTGGACAGAGCCACAGGAGAGGCACATGAAGACCATCTCGAGACCCTGTGTTCTCAAGCAGGACCAGATGCTGCAGAGCTGCACAGACCTTCATTCACAGAAACCAGACAGATCCTCTGACTCCCGTTTCCCTGCCCACAGACCACGCCGGATGTCCATTTCTTCCCTAACAGCTGAGCTCTGAGCCCTGCAGTCAATTTGCTTAGTCTCTCAGCCAACCTAGAGCCCACAACTCCTGAGGCCAGGCCACCCCACCAGCCCCTCTGCACCACTCCCCCAAACACCCTGAGCGAGGCACCCATCCCCCACTTCGCCCTCAGCTTCCCATGACTTTTTTTTTTTTAAACAAATTTAACTTCAGTCTCTCTAAATTCCTTTTCCCCTGAATGTTCAGACAGTATATGGCACTCAGATGTTGTCTCTGTGACTCTTAGGGTTTCTTGCCCACCTCAGCATGAGTTCTCATTACACCCTTTTACCGTGTCTGGAAACCTGGCAGTAAGGGGGGAAGGAAACGGTGTTATTCAAAGAAAAAATATTTTTTTCCTTAGAAAACAAAAGGTTTCTTAGGAGCTCTCACAACACTGCTATACATTCAGGTTAATTCTAGAGCTGTGGGTCTTGGGGGGAAGGAGGGTGGGACCCTGCATGCCTCCACCTGACTCAGGGGACAATTGGCAATTCATGCAGATATGTTTGGTTGGCACAGCTGGGTAAAGAAGAAGCTACCCGCATCAAGGGGATGAGGGGCTGTGGATGCTTCCCCCTCCCCAACTGTACCCAGGATAGCCCCCTACAGAAAGCGACTGGGCCCCTAAATGTTAGCGGTGCCCAGTGGAAGGAGCCCATGCCCAGAGACTGCTCCTTTTTGATGGGACAAGCTAAGATGACCTCTGGTCCCTGGCGCGTGAGTGCCCGCTGCCCTCTCCTGCACGGACTCACCAGAGGCGCGCTAAGATCACCTCTCCTCCCTGGTGCACGGGTGCCCGCCGCCTCCCCCGCCCCGCCTCACCAGAGGCGCGCTAAGACCACCGCTGGCTCCGGGTGAGCCCGCGTGCCCGCCGCCTCCCCAGGCAAGGACTCACCAGCGGCGCGCTAAGACCACCGCTGGCTCCGACCACCGCTGGCTCCGGGTGCACCCGCGTGCCCACCTCCTCCCCAGGCAAGGACTCACTAGCGGCGCGCTAAGACCACCGCTGGCTCCGGGTGCGCCCGCGTGCCCGCCGCCTCCCCAGGCAAGGACTCACCAGCGGCGCGCTGTAGCTGGCGTGGGGGTTGTTCTGGATCTCCCACAGACCCTCGTTGAAGCCTTTCCTCTTGTTGGGCTTCCCGTACTTGTCTTTACACTTGTCGTAGGGAAACAGGTCCTTGGGTCCCAGGAAGGCTCTGGAGAAATGAAATGCAGGGCCAGGCCCTGTGAGCCAGGCCACCTTGGCTCACAGGTAGCAAGAAGCCGCCCCCAGTGGGGGACACTTACGTTTCGTGTGTACCGAAGAAGAAGATGGGGTACTTGTTGGGTGGGGGCTTCACGGCACCATCGGCGATGTCATCGATCTGTAGGAAGAGGCCAGTGAGGGGCCGGCTAGGAGGTGGGGGGCAGCTTCACCCAATGACCCAGGAAACCCGTAAGAAATCGGCTGTTACTTGGAGAGAAGCATGCTGGGGGAGGGGCCCTTTCAGGGAGTAAGTCGCATCACCTTCTAATTAGGCCTCTGCCTTCTTCTGAGCAGCGCTCCCCCCCCAACACACACTGCATACCTGTGTCGTCGTCCCCCCCNAGGCAAAGCCGGGGGCGGGAGCAAGATGTGTATAAGAGACAGGTGTTTCACCTGGGCAAAGCCAAAAGCAGCCAGGGGGTGGGTCCAAGCCCAGCTTCTGTGAACTCCCAGGGCCCTCCCACGGGACACCCTCCCCTAAAGAGGCGATCGGTGATCCGGTTCCCAGAGCCTGCAGCTGGCAGCTCCAAGGAGGCAGAGGGTGGGGGGTGGGCTGCAGGAGACAGGCCCCGAGCATCCAGGAAGTCCCACCCTCTCCCTGCAGGCCCATGGGCTCCAGCAGTTGTCAGTCATCTCCCCACAGAAGGCTAGCAGCCCCTTCCCTTCCAATCAGGTGCTTGGAAGCTCTCTGGGCTTCGAAAGCCAGCTGAGGCAGTCAGGGGGGCGGGCGGGGGCGGAGGAGAGGGAGAAACTGGTAGTTTGGGAGGAAGGGAAGTGTCAGTAAAGTTTCATCACTCTGGTGCCCCCAAGAAAGTAAGCCCGAGCAAATCAGGTTAGAATGGGTTCTCTGGTCCCCATTAATTCCTTCCTGTCCTCTTCACAGCCTGGGGGCAGTTGGAACCTTCCCTGTCCTCTACCCCAAACATCCTTCCTCAGTTCTCTGGGCTACTCTTCAAAGTCCTTGGGGCCCAGATGTCCATCGCAAGCATCACCAAACTGCATCACCCTGAAGACCAGCTGGCCAGGCCTTTCAGGCCTGCTTCTGCTCTGACCTCACCCAGGACCTGCCTCTGAACCTGAAGCCCAGACATCCTGGCAGCAGCACCATCAGCTGTGGACCATTCTCAGCACTGCCTGGTTAGTGGTCCTTGAGCCCATTCTTGGCATCTTATGGTGGCCTCTCTGCAACCAAACACCCAGCCCTGGGCAATGCCCTTCTTCTTATTTCCACCCAGAGGCAGGCAGGGTTTGGCAGGGAGCAAGGCTGGAATCTCCAGGCATCCCAGAGTACCTCCCAGGCCACTTCTGTTCCTGATGAATCTTCAGCTTCATCCTTCACCTGCTACCCCCTCCAAACTCCTTCAGTCCTACGGTGCATATTCCACCAACCCTGGTCCTGGGGTGACTTTGACTCGGGGATGACAATTACCTCAGGACCCCTCCTCCACATTGGCCTGCCCCACAAACAGTGCCTGAAACTTCACTCTGGAAATCTGGGACTCCTGCCCAAGACTCCATCAGACCTGGACCCTTCGAATCATCTCTGGATCCCAGCTTCCTCCAAAGGGGATCCCCAGAGTCCTCTCAGCCCAACCCCCTCCTCTAGCACTTTCCAGCCTGAGTACCAGTGGCTGGTGTCTGATTCAGGCCTCTCTCCATCCCAAGCCCTCCTCCCCATCCCCTACCCCCAACTCCGTGCCCCAACCAGACTCCTCCACCAGGGTCTGGTAGGGGTGTCCTCCCAGGGCACAAGTGCCGAGGAACCCCCAAACAAGTTTTACTCCAATCTCTGGTCTCTGATGCCTAATATTTTCAAATCAAGTCCCTCACAGCTCCAGCGACCTTGTAAACACAGCCCCCAGCCCTATTTCCAAGCACCAGCCCTCCTGAGCACGTCTCAATTTTGACCTTCAACTTTTTTCCCTTACTGGAACCCTTATTCCTAGACCCCTTCACGTGTTTCTCCAGGACCCCCCTCAGAACTTGGCTTCTTGTTGTCCCCTCAAAGATATCCTTCTCTCTGGGGCACCTCCTTCCCTTAGTTTGGGCTCTCTCCTCAAATCCCAAATTCCTCAACTCTCTTCACTGCCTTCAAACTTGAACCCTGGTCAGTCAAGCCCCAGGTCCCTCAACAACCATGTCCCTAGGCTCTGGGACCCCAGGCTCAGAACACCCCACATCCCCGGAGCTAGGGTTCCTCAGGCCCAAGTTCCCCCCACAGCCCAAAGGGGCGAATTCTTCAAGTCCAGGACGCTCACACCTCCGAGCTCAGGTTCGCCCACAACCACTGCGCGAGGGTCCTACAGGCTGGGGACCCCCACACCTAAAGGCAAGCGGATCCCCCAGGCCCAGGTCCCCCCAAACTCCGGGCGCGCGGGTTCCTCAGGCCCAGAGCCCCCCAGACCTCCAGTGTGCAAGTCTTTCAGGCCGTGGCCCCTACTGCCCCACCCCCCACCCCCATCGCCTGGCCCATATCCCTCGCGGCCTCACCCGGGCCGGCCAGTGCGGGTAGCCCTTCATCTTGGCGAACACCAAGTCCCCGGGCTTGAAGGCGTGCGGCATACTGGCGGCGGGAGGCCCAGGCCGCGGAAAGCGGCAGCAGCGGCAGCGGCTGCGGCTGAGGCGGCGGCAGCGGGAGGCAAAGCCGGGGGCGGGAGCAGGGCGTCGAGGGGGCGGGGGCGGTGGCCGGGGTAGCGAGTCTGAGCTTGTTTATTGGCCAGCACCCCGCAGGAAGTCCCGCCTTCCAGCCGTCACGGGCGGGCAACGACGTCGCTCAGAACCACGTGCGGGGATAGAGGCACAAGGAGACCAATGAGAAGAGGGGTTGGAGCAGAGCAAGTTAACGGGATTGGATAACGGGTAGATCCAAGGAGGCGTGACCAAGAGGCCTAATGGGTGGGGAAGGAGGTTATGGGAGGTGAAAGAGGAAAGGTGGGTGGAGGGAAACAGAGGCGCTCAAAGACTGAAGAGGCGGGCAGCCAAGGCAGAGGGGCGGGCCATAGACCGCCATGGGAGGCAGGGCCTTAAGGAGGAAGCATGCCATTGGATAGTAAAAGAAGGCCCAATCACTGTAGGGGGCGCGTCATTGATAGCCTCCCGCGCCTCTGAGGAGGGGCAGAATATGGAGTTAAAGGCCATTGGGTACCACAAGAAAAGCGGCTCAAGGTAGAGAGCGCGCATTGGGTATCACAGAAGGAAGGGCTTAAGCGTTTATCTGCCATTGGATGTTGTAAGAGACAAGGTTCAACTCAAAACAGGGATGCGCCGTTGCCTGCTGGGGGGCGGGGCTTCGGTGTAGGGGCGGGCCATGTGGAGATTTGAGGATAACCAGCGAAAAACTGCACAAAACATTATTTCTGCACCAACTCGCGACAAGTTTGTTGAGCACCATGTTGCAGCCACAAAACACCCAAAATACATGTTAATTCAGTCGAGAAAATTGTATTGAGCACTGCCTGGACGAGTTACCTAATCTCAGTTGTCTCCGTCTCCCCACCTGTAAAATGGGATTCATAATGGTACCCATTTTATGTAGGAGTAAAGTTTAAACGGACATCACCACCCCTATACTCTGCCAGACAGTAGCAAATATTGGAAGCGCTGAGGTGCTGTCCCCCTCGCTCTTGAAGTATTCGAGTTTTAGCATGTAAAAAAAATATCAATTTCTGTATAATTAGGACCCAGGGAAGGGACTAGAGGTAAGATAGGGCTCTTAAGAAAGAGCTAAACAGGACTTCCCTGTTAGTACAGTGAATAAGAATCAGCCTAACAATGCAGGAGACACTGGTTAGATCCCTGGTCCTCAAGGAAGAATAGCGCCCCCGCTCGCCGCCCTCGACCAGAGAAAACCCTAGCGCAGCAACCAAGACGCAGTGCAACCATAAATAAATTAATTTTTAAAAAGAAGAAAGAGATGAATAATCAAGGTCCTAATGTATAGCACAGGGAACTATATTCAATAACCTGTCATAAACCATAATGGATAAGATACGTGTAACTGAATCATTTTGCTGTACAGCAGGAATTAACACAACATTGTAAAACAACTATATTCCAATTAAAAAAAAAAAGAACTGAGTAATGACGGAGAATTCGTCTATCCTGGGGGAACAGAAGGATTTGCTGTAGGAGATAGTAGTTTAACCAGAGAGAGAAAAGATGACTAGACATAGGTCTTTATAGTAAGTTGGGCGCTGGAAGGGACGTTTGAGGTAGAAGGGACAGCAAAAGGGTCCATTGAGTACCTCTCTTGTGCCTTGTGAATATCAGCGACACGCTTGGGTTTTAACTTCTTGGGGAAAAAAAATGGAGGGATTTGAGCACAGGGTACGGAGATAATATGTTAATCTCAAGAAACATCCTTGTGCACACGAAATATATCTCAAAAGGGCAGGGTTTGTTTTTTTTTTAACAAAATTTAATATGAAAAGTTAAAATGAACGAAGTTTAATATGAACCAGCAATTCCAACTTTATGTATCTACCCAAAAGAAATGAAAACAAACATCCATGCCAAAATTTACACAGCTATAGTCATAACAGCATTATTCACAAAAACAAAAAAGGGGAAATAATGCACATGTCTGTCAACAGGTAAACAGATAAACCAAATAAGCCCTGTTTTGATGAATTTTATTGCTGACCCTCCAGCAAGAAAATGAAACCTGGGACTGATATACACTACAACAGGGATTAATCTCAAAAATATCCTCAGGGGAAAAAACAGACATCAGGTAACACACTCTATGATTCCTATGTCATATGAGAACATCCAAAAAAGGCAAAATTTTCAAGACAGAAAGTAGATCAGTAGTTGCCTCAAGCTGAGGCTGGGAATACAGAGTGACTGGAAAGGAGTATGAGGTTTCTCTCTAGGGTGACAGAAATGTTTCAAGACTAGATTCTGGTAGTGGTCCTTGTTGTTTATTGTCATGTCTGACTTTTTTTTCCATCCCATGGACTGTAGGCTGCCAGTCTCATTTGTCCATGGGATTTTCCAGGCAAGAATACTAGAATAGGTTGCCATTTCCTTCTCCAGTGGTCCAAGAGCTCTGTAAATATAAAATATACAATAAAATTCATTGAACTATACACTTTAAAAAGGGTGAATTCTAGGGAACTCCCTTGTGGTCCAGTGGTTAGTACTCAGCACTTCCACTGCAAGGGGATGAGTTCAATATCTGGTTGGGGAACTGAGATCCTGCATGCAGCACAGTACAGCCAGAAAAACAAAGAAAGAAAAGGATGAATTTTAGGGTGTGTAAATGATATATTAATAAAGACATTTTAAAAGAAAAAGTTCTTTAGGCTGCTATATGAAGAAAGGCTGTAGGTAAAATTGACAGATAAAATTCAGGAAGCCTGGGGCTTCCTTCCCTAGTGGTCCAGTGGATAAGAATCCACCTGCCAATGCAGAGGACACGGGTTCCATCACTAGTTTAAGAAGATCCCAAATGCTAAGGAGCAACAAAGCTCATGCACCGCAACTATTGAGCCACCGCTGTAAAAGCCCATGCTTGGCAACAAGAGAAGCCCTCATAGTGAGAAACCCACACACCTCAATGAAGACTCAGCACAGCCAAAAATAAGTAAATAAATCTTTTTTCAAAAAAATTCAGGATGCCTAGTTAAATATGAATTGTAGATATACAACAAATACTTTTTTAGTATAAGTGTGCTCCGTGCAACATTCATGACATTAGCTATACTAAAAAGGTATTTACTGGGTTGGCCAAAAAGCTCATTTAAGTTTTCTGTAAAATGTTACGAAAAACCCCAACAAACGTTTTGGCCAACCTGCTGTTGGGAAAGATTGAGGGCAGAAAGAGAAAGGGGTAGTAGAGGACTAGATGGTTGGATGACATCACTGACTCAGTGGATATGAGTTGGAGCAAACTCCGGGAGATAGTGAAGGACAGGGAAGCCTGGCGTGCTGCAGTCCATAGGGTCTCAAAGAGAGGGACACAACTGACCAACTGAACAACAACAATGTAGTGCATTCTACACCATGGATAAACCCTGAGAAAACTGTGCTCCGTGAATGCTGCTGCTAAGTCACTTCAGTCGTGTCCGACTCTGTGCAACCCCAGAGACGGCAGCCCACCAGGCTCCCCCGTCCCTGGGATTCTCCAGGCAAGAACACTGGAGTGGGTTGCCATTTCCTTCTCCAATGCATGAAAGTGAAAAGTCAAAGTGAAGTCGCTCAGTCGTGTCCGACGCTCAGCGACCCCATGGACTGCAGCCCACCAGGCTCCTCCGTCCATGGGATTTTCCAGGCAGGAGTACTGGAGTGGGATGCCATTGCCTTCTCCTGTGCTCCGTGAATAAATCTAATCAAAAAGGACAAACACTGTCTGATTCCACAACAGGTCCCTAGAGGAGTCAGATCCACAGAGACAGAAAGTAGATGGTGAGGCCAGGGGCTGGGGAAGGAGAAAGGGGAATCAGTGTTTCATGAAGACAAGAGTTTCAGTTTGGGAAGATGAGAAAGTTCTGGAGGTGATGGTGGGGGTAGTTACACAACAATGTAAATGTGCTTAATGTCACTAAGCTGTGTACTTAAAAATGATTAAGATGGTGACTGTGTCATAAATATTTTATACCAATAAGATAATTAATAATGAATACATATATCATCCTTGGAAGAAAAGTTGTGACCAACCTAGATGGCATATTCAAAAACAGAGACATTACTTTGCCAACTAATGTCCGTTTAGTCAAGGCTATGGTTTTTCCTGTGTCATGTATGGATATGAGAGTTGGACTGTGAAGAAAGCTGAGCGCCGAAGAATTGATGGTTTTGAACTGTGGTGTTGGAGAAGACTCTTGAGAGTCCCTTGGACTGCAAGGAGATCCAACCAGTCCATTCTGAAGGAGATCAGCCCTGGAATTTCTTTGGAAGAAATGATGCTAAAACTGAAACTCCAGTCCTTTGGCCACCTCATGTGAAGAGTTGACTCACTGGAAAAGACTCTGTTGCTGGGAGGGATTGGGGGCAGGAGGATAAGGGGACGACAGAGGATGAGATGGTTGAATGGCATCACCGACTCAATGGACATGGGTTTGGGTGGACTCCGGGAGTTGGTGATGGACAGGGAGGCCTGGTGTGCTGCGATTCATGGGATCACAAAGAGTTGGACACAACTGAGCGACTGAACTGAACTGAACTGAACACATAGTTTATATCATCCAATAAAAATATTTGACACATATTTCTTTCTGAAATGGTTAAGACTACACTTTTTGTTTGTTTGTTGGCCATGCCAGTGGGCAAGTGGGATCTTAGTTACCAGATCAGGGATCAAATGTGGGTCCCAGCAGTGACAGTGACGGATCCTAACCATTGCAACACCAGGTATTCCCAGGAATTCCCTATAAATTTAAAGTGTGTATGCATGTGTGTGCTAGGTCGTGTCCAACTCTTTAACCCCATGGACCACAGCCCACCAGGCTCCCCTGTTCATAGGATTTCCCAGGCAAGAACCAACTGGAGTTGGTTGCCATTTTCTCCTCCAGGAAATTATGCATATAAAACAGTAAAGTATTTGTATCTGAAATTCGTCATTCAATATTTTTATTTGCTAACTCTGGGCATCCTCATATAGGGAAGAAGTTGCACAATAAATGAGATACTTGGTACAGAGGGGTCTGGCCTAGGCCAGAGTACAGATGGGGATACTGAGGCCCAGAGAGGGGCATACATGCAGTCTGTCCAAGGACAAGAATGCCACTTCTCTGGGTCCCCACCGCCAAGGCCCTCCTGATTCAGTGCAAACTTCTCCCCCAGACCTTGAGCCAGTGCAGAAAAACCAGAGCTTCCTGCACAGACCTGACAGAGCTATGTTGCTGTTTAGTCGCTTTGTTTTGCCCAACTCGTTTGCCAGCCCGTGGACCATAGCCCACCAGGCTCCTCTGTTCATGGGATTCTCCAGGCAAGAAACTGGAGTGGGTTGCCATTCCCCTCTCCAGGAGATCTTCCTGACCCATGGACTGAACCTGGGTCTCCTGCATTAGCAGGTGGATTCTTCAGTGATGAGCCACCTGAGAACAACTAAAAACAAGTATCAGGCTCTGCTGGGGGCAGAGTCCCCACGAGGGCTGGGAAAGCCCCAAAGTGGCCAGCTGAAAAGGGAGTGGATCCACACCTTCCCGCTGAATCGGTGGTTGCTGAAGCCAGCAGCTGAACTGCTAGTCATCACTAGTGGGGAGGTGAAGTTTCCTCCTGGTGCCTGAGAGAATATTTCCTGGTACTTGGCCCCAGGAGGCAAGCTGGGGAAGGGGTGCCCTGTCTGCTAGAACTGCATGAAACATCTCCTTCTAATTAGCAGGTGACCTGAGCATGCACTGTGTGCTGCAGGCTTGATCTCCAGTTTACAGACGGGGGGGCATCAGCTTTCAATCCTATCATTGACAAACATTTACTGCACATTTATCCAAGTAGGATAATAATTAAGATTTATTGGGGCTTCCCAGGTAGCCCTAGTGGTAAAGAACCCACCTGCTAATGCAGGAGACTTAAGAGACGCAGATTCCATCCGTGGGCTGGGAAGATTCCCTGGTGAAGGAAATGGCAACCCACTCCAGTATTCTTGCCTGGAGAATCCCATGGACAGNCAGGTAGCCCTAGTGGTAAAGAACCCACCTGCTAATGCAGGAGACTTAAGAGACGCAGATTCCATCCGTGGGCTGGGAAGATTCCCTGGTGAAGGAAATGGCAACCCACTCCAGTATTCTTGCCTGGAGAATCCCATGGACAGAGGAACCTGGCAGGCTACGGTGCATAGACTCCCAAAGAGTTGGACACAACTGAAGTGACTTTGCATGCACCCTGGTGGTCCAGTGGCTGAGACTCTGTTCTTTCAATGCAGGGACTCGGGTTCCATCCCTGGTCAGGGAACTGGATCCTACATGCCGCAACTAAGAGTTCGAATGGCACAACTAAAGATCTCGAGCGCCGAAATGAAGATCAAAGATCCCGTATGCCAGAACTAAGACCTAGCATAGCCAAATAAATAAAATAAATATTTTTCTAAAATAAAATTTGTAGAGCAGCTGCTATGTTCCAAGACACACACAGTAAGCATTTAACGTGCTTAATTTCATTCACATGTTAGTTATTATTTCTCACTTCTGCTTTCCAGTTAAGAGACTGAGGCAGAGGATTAACACTAGGGGATTGGAATCTGGGAATGTTGGACATTTGACCCAGACCTTCTCTCTACCTAAGCAGTGGGGGTGACATTCATTCATTTCATCCTCATTCATTCTCCCCTGGGAGGATGTTGTCAGAAATGCAGAATCACAACCCACTGGAGACCAGAGGCATCAGTATTTGCCTTTAAATTTATTTATTCATACTTATTTGTTTCTGGCTGTGCTGGGTCTTCCTTGCTGCATGTGGGCTTTCTCTAGTTGTGGAAATTAGGGGCTACTCTCTAGTTGACATTCACTGGTTTCTCTGCGGTGGCTGCAGTCCATGGGGTCGCAAAGAGTTGGACACGACTGAGCAACTGAAACAGCAACATTGGGGTGGCCTCTCCTGTTGCAAAGTATGGGCTGTAGCATGCTCAGGCTTCAGTGGGTGTGCTTCTCGGGCTCAGTTACTCTAAGGCATGTGGAATCTTCTGGGACCAGGGCTAGAACCTGTGTCCCTTGCACTGGCAGGCACTCTTAACCACTGGACCACCAGGAAAGTCCAGAATCTGCCTTTAAACAAGCTCCCCGTGGTATGTGAGTTTGCACTACAGCTCCAGGAGCACGCACTGAAATGTGATTGGAGTCTGACGGTCCTGGGTTTGAATCTTCCTTTTGCAAGCTGCAGGGATATGGACAAGTCTATCCAATACTTTGCAACCTTCACTATAAATTAGTGAGAAATACCAGTACTTGTTACTTAGGGGGTCTTTAGTCTAGGAATTGTCTTCATTTCCTTTTGCTTTTGTAACAAATCACTACAAAATTGGTGGCTTAAAACAGTGCAAATCTATTTTGACCATTCTGGAGGTCCGAAGACCCATATGGATCTCACCGGGCTAAAATCCAAATACAGTACAATCAGGGACTTCCCTGGTGGTCCAGTGGCTAAGACTCCGTGCTCCCAGTGCAGGGGGCTTGGGTTCCAACCCTGGTCAGGGAACTGGATCCGAGACACTGCAACAAAGAGTTCTCATGCCACAACAAAAGATCCCATGTGCTGAAACTAAGACCCAGCACAGCCAAACAAAAATACATCTTTAGAAGAAACAAATATAATATGGGCCGAATGGCATTCCTTCTAGAGGATTGCAAAGAGAATCAGTTTCCTTGCCTTTTCCAGTTCCTAGAAGCCACCTGCCGGGGAAGGCAATGGCACCCCACCCCAGTACTCTTGCCTGGAAAATCCCATGGACTGAGGAGCCTGGTGGGCTGCAGTCCATGGGGTTGCTAACAGTCGGAAAGACTGAGTGACTTCACTTTCACTTTTCTCTTTCATGCATTGGAGAAGGAAATGGCAACCCACTCCAGTGTTCTTGCCTGGAGAATCCCAGGGACAGGGGAGCCTGGTGGGCTGCCGTCTATGGGGTCGCACAGAGTCGGACACGACTGAAGCGACTTAGCAGCAGCAGCAGCAGCCACCTGCATTCCCTGGCTTGTGGCTCTTCTCCATCTTCAAAGCTGCAACAGCATTCTGGGTCCTTCTCACGTTATTGTCACCACATCTCCTCTGATTCTCCTGTTCTCCTTTCATAAGGACCCTGTAATTACGTGTTGTTGTCCAACTCTTTGCAACCCCATGGGCTGCAGCACTCCAGGCTTCCCTGTCCTTCACTATCTCCCAGAGTTTGCTCAAACTCATGTCCATTGAGTCAGTGACGCCATCCAACCATCTATCTCATCCTCTGTCGATCCCTTCTTCTTCTGCCCTCAATCTTTTCCAGCATCAGGGTCTTTTCCAATGAGTCAGCTCTTTGCATCAGGTGGTGGAGCTCCCAAGCATTGGAGCTTCAGCTTCAGCATCAGTGCTTCCAATGAGTATTCAGGGTTGATTAGGTGGTGCTCATCCAAATAATCCAGGATCATCTCCCCATCTCAAGGTCCTTACTTTAATCACATCTGCAACATCCCTTTTGCACAAACGTTACCATGTTCACAGGTTATCAGGATCAGGACATGGTCATCTTTAGGGTGAACTATTCAACTGATCACGGAGGTTAAAATCTCGATCCGATACAACTGGAGTCTTATTTTTCTATAGGGCAACTAAACTGCCACATGAATACACAAAAACAACCTCAACTCTTACTTTAGATCATACACACACAAAAAGAAATCTTAAAATTTTTAAAAAGACATAAAAAAGAAATCTTAAAATTAATTGTATCCCTAAATGTAAAAACCAAACTACAAAGCTTTTTAAAAACAACATAGGAGTTTTTTGCTTTTCTTTTCTTTTTTTTTTTTTACAACTTTAGGATACCTTTAAACACAAAAATCAGAAGCTATGGAAAAACCAGGCGACCTAGAGCAAGTAATCTGATTTTTCCAGAACTTAGGTTACTCATCTGTAAAATGGGAATCCCAACAGTGTTTGATTTATAAACAGAGCTGCTGTGAAGATTGCAAAGATGACACATAGAATATGGCATGTGAAGAGCACTCAGTAAGGGACTTCCCTGGTAGTCCAGTGGTTAAGAGTCTGCACTGTCAATGCAGGAGGTGCAGGTTCAATTTCCGGTTGGGGAACTAAGATCCCACACACTGTGTGGCATGGCCAAAATATTTTTTTTAAAAAGAATTTGGACACATAAAAGCACTCAGCAAATATTACCAATGATTTTTATAAGAGGGAAGTGCTTGGGGAAACTCAGAATAGACTACAACCAGTATGAAAAAGGTAGTCAGGGAGGGCTTCCTGGAGGAAGAAGATTTCTTTAGAAAGATTGGGTAGAGGTCTCTTCCAGTAGAGATGAATACCTGGACAAAGGCCTGGAGGTAATAAGGCAAGAATAGTTCCAAGTAGCTAAGGGAGAGTGGGAAAAATGGGTGGAGAAAAGAGATGAGTCTTTTAAGAATCCCGGGAACCTCCTAATCTTCAATGTACAAAATAGTCTGAAAACACTTTACTTTCAGGGAAGTGGGGGTGGGTCTCTAGCATTTTCTGACTGTGTGATTTGAGGCCAGTCTCTTTATCTTCATTTGAGACTATAAGGAATATGACCCTTTATTTCACAGTGCTAAACCGGAATTTTCAGTATCAAATATTTAGAAAAGATGATAATGGTAACCCAGTGAACACAGTGTGTTATTCTATTGGTTAGCTATCGCTGCCTAACAAATTACCCCAGAATTTAGTTGCTTAAAACAACAAACAAGGCTCCTCTTGTGGTCCAGTGGTTAAGAATCCACCAGCTAATGCAGGGGACACGGGTTCAATCCCTGGTATAGGAAGATTGCACACGCCACAGAGCAACTAAGCCCATGTACCACAGCTACTGAGCCTATGGTCCAGAGTCTTGCAGCCACACTACTGAAGCCTGAGCACTAAGATCCTGGGCTCCCCGGCAAGAGAAGCCCCCCAGTGAGAAGTCCGAGCACCCCAACTAGAGAGCTGGCCCTGCTCACTGCAGCCAGAGAAAGTCTGACGCAGCAACGAAGACCTGACACAGCCAAAAATATATTAATTATTCTTAAAAATTAAAAAACTACAGCAACAATAAACACTAGGATTTCCCTGGTGGCCCAGTGACCAAGACGCCACATTCCCAACACAGGGGCCGTGGGTTTGATCCCTGGTCAGGGACCTGGATCCCACATAACACAACCAAAAAAATAAATCAAAGATTCCACGTTTTGCAACTAAGATCCAGTGCAGCCAAATAAATACATATTTTTAAAAAACAGAAAACATGTATTGTTGTTGCTCAGTTGCTAGGCTGTGTCCTGCTCTTTGACACCTCACGGACTGCAGCACACCAGGCTTCCCTGTCCTTCACCATCTCCTGGAGCTTGCTCAAACTCATGTCCACTGAGTCAATGATGCCATCCAACCATCTCATCCTCTGTTGTTGCCTTCTCCTGCCTTCAATCTTTCCCGGCATTAGGGTCTTTTCCAGTTAGTCAGCTCTTCACATCAGGTGGCCAATTGGAACTTCAGTTTCACCATCAGTCCTTCCAATGAATATCCAGGGTTGATTTCCTTTAGGATGGACTGGTTTGATTTCCTTGCAGTCCAAAGGACTCTCAAGAGTTTTCTTCAGCACCACAATTTGAAAGCATCTATTCTTTGGTACTCAGCCTTCTTTGTGGTCCAACTCTCACATCCATACATGACTACTGGAAAAACCATAGCTTTGACTATATGGACCTTTATTAATAAATGCAAACATTTATTATCTTATGCAGATTCAGAGTGTCAGGGGTCTGGGATGTTCTGGCTCAGGATCTCTTATGAGACTGATGCAGCCAGGGCTGCATCATCTGAAGGCTCAGATAAGGCTGGAGGAGCCTCTTCCATGGCAGCTCCCTCCCATGGCTGTTGACTGGAGACCTCAGCTCATCACAGGGCCCTCTCCATATCACAGCTTGGGCATCCTCACAACATAGCGGCTGGCTTCCCCCAGACGGAGTCATTCAAGAGCGAGAGCATAGGGCCTTCTCTGATGGTCCAGTGGTTAAGAATCTGCTTTCCAATGCAAGGGACATAGGTTCAAGCCCTAGTCAAAGAACTAAGGTCCCACATGCTGCAGAGCAACTAAGACACTGAGCTGCAATCAGCCACAGCTAAGACCTGTCACAGACAAAAATAAATATGTAAAACAGAGTCGAGAGCATGAAGGAAAATGCAATGTCTTTCATGATCTAGTCTCAGAGTTGTATGCTACCACTTCTGCCCTATCCATTTGTTAAAAGTGAGTCACTAAGTCCAGCCCGCATTCAATGGTAGGGGAATTAGGTTCTACCTTTGGAAAGCAGGAGTGTCAAAGACTTTATGAACATATTTATTTTGTTTGTATCTGGCCATGCTGTGCCACCTGTGGGATTTTAGTTCCACAACCAGGGATGGAACCCGTGTCCTCTGCGGTAAAAGTGCAGAGTCCTAACCACTGGACCACCAGGGAAGTCCTGGACATATTTTTAAACCACCACAATCCTACACCTACAGTCAACAATTTTTTAATACTTATTTTTGTTTATTTGGCTGTGGTTGCTCCTAGTTGCGGCACGCAGGATCTTAAATCTTACTTGCAGCATGTGGGATCTAGTTTCCTGAAAGTGAAAGTGAGAGTCACTCAGTCCTGTCTGCGACTCATGGCCTATACAGTCCATGGAATTCTCCAGGCCAGAATACTGGAGTGGGTAACCTTTCCCTTCTCCAGGGGATCTTCGCAACCCAGGGATTGAACCCAGGTCTCCCACATTGCAGGTGGATTCTTTACCAGCTGAGACACAAGGGAAACCCAAGAATACTGGAGTGGGTAGCCTATCCCTTCCCCAGGAGATCTTCCCGACCCAGGAATCGAACCGGGTTCTCCTGCATTGCAGGCAGATTCTTTACCAACTGAGCTATCAAGGAAGCCCAGGGAAATTTCCTGACCAGGGCTTTAACCCAGGACCCCGGCGTGGGGAGCCCAGAGTCTTAGCCACTGGACTACCAGGAAAGTCATTAACAACAGTTAATATTTTTGCATATGTGCTTTATATTCATGTGTTAATATATATG
This sequence comes from Oreotragus oreotragus, assembly GCA_006410675.1. Classification (NCBI taxonomy): domain Eukaryota; kingdom Metazoa; phylum Chordata; class Mammalia; order Artiodactyla; family Bovidae; genus Oreotragus; species Oreotragus oreotragus. The sequence goes on along the minus strand of SJYX01007679.1, from coordinate 123,487 downwards.
CATTTGCTTTTAAACATTTGAAAGTAAGTTTCATACATCCATCATCACACGTCACCCTAAATACTAAATACTTTGTCACCCTAAGTACTAAATACTTTGTCACATTAAATACTTCGGCATTTCCCAAGAATAGGGGCATTGAATTATATGCTACCTTTACCACACAAAGAAAATTCATATTTATCCCATGATGTTATTTAATATTCAGTCCATTTCCAATTTTCTTCATTGTTCTATGAAGTTTTTGCAGTTTTTTCTTTTGAACTAGGATCAAATCAAAGTTCATGCACTGCAAGTAAAGATTACATTATTCTAGTCCATTTTGATGAAAATCTTGTTTATTTTTCACAACTTTGACTTTCTTGAGCAACCAGATAAGCTGGTTTGAAGAAAGTCTCACATTCTGGATTTGTCTATTTCCTTGTCAGGCTGTTTTTTTTTTTTTTTTTTTTAAGTTTGAGTCTGCCAGAAAGCATGTGGGATCTTAGTTCCCTGACAAGGGAGTGAAGTTGCAGCCCCTGCAGTGGAAGTGAGGAGTCTTAACCACTGGACCACCATGGAATTCCCATAAGGCTGTTTTATTGTTTCTCTATCCTTTGTAATTCTCATGAATTTAGACCTAGAGGCTTAATGCAATTGTCTTTTACTTTAAAATGTTATTTTCTATCGTAAAAGTCAAAGAACCCCACTAGAGAGAGTTGAGAAAGAGGAGAAAAGTCCCCTATAATCCCCCCAACCCTCAATAACCAGTGTTAGAATTCTTCCCTTCTTCCTTGTTTTTTCCACAGCATGTTTTCTATCTGTTGTAAACCAGTGGGCAGATAGCACCATCTATTGCATTTAAAGTTTTTATTTACTTATTTGTGGATTTATGACTGTGTTGGGTCTTTGCTGCTGTGCTCGGGCTTTCTCTAGTTGGGGTGTGTAGGCTTCTCATCACAGTGGCTTCTCTTGTTGGGGGGCATAGGTCTTAGGGTGTGGGGGCTTCAATAGTTGGAGCAGGCAGGCTTAGTAGTGGTTGCACACACGATTAGTCACCCTGTATAGCATGTGGAATCTTCTCAGACCAGGCCTCAAACCTGTGTCCTCTGCATTGACAGGTGGATTCTTAACCACTGGACCACTAGGGAAGTCCCAACCATTACATTTTTACTCAACACTGTAGTGTGGTGGGAAGCCTTCAGATTGGACCCCAGTGATTTCCACCTCCTGACATTCACATTATTGTGAAGTCTCCACCCACACTGAGGGAAAGTCTCTGTCTGTGAGACCAATAGCAAATGTTAGAAATGATGGTATGTTAAGTCTGATACTGGATTATAAAAAGACTATGGCTTCTTTTTTGGGCACTCCTCTACCCCCGCCTTTTAATTTTTTTAAATTGTCTTGGTTGCGCTGGGTTTTAGTTTTGGCATGCTGTATCTTTTGTGCTCTTCACTATGGTGCATCAGCTTCTCTCTAGTTTTGGCTCTTGGGTTTACTTGCCCTTTGGCATGTGGGATCTTAGTTCCCCAACCAGGGATTGAACCCTTGTCCCCTGCATTGGAAGATGGATTCTTAACCACTGGAACACTAGGGAAATCCCACTCCACTCTTTCTCACTCCCTTTTATTACCCACACAGGTCACACATACTGGAGGAATCCGGCCGCTGTGTTATGATGACCCTCAAGTGGTGTATAGAAAGGTCTATGCAGGGAGGACCTAAGGCCTCTGATCAGTAGCAATCAAGGCACTATGGCCTGTTAACCACCATTTGAGTGAGCTTGGAAGCAGCCCCTCCCTCAGTGGAGCCTTCAGATGTGGCCATAGCTCCAGACAACACTGACTTCAACATATCCTGAGAGCCTTGAGCCAGAACCACCCAGCTAAGTCACTCCTGATTTCTGATGCACAGACATTTTGAGATAACGGTTGGTCATTTAAGTTGGTAAATTTGGGGACTGCTTGTTATGCAGCAACTACTAACTTATACATCTCCTGAAGAATTTCCCCCTGGCTACAAATTAATTCACCAGACCACAATTCCTTGCAGCTATAGACTGCTCAACAGAGGGGATGACCAGACCACACATCACCCGCTCTCAGCAGAAGGCCCACTCTCCCCTTTGCCCACCCTGCTCTGGGCACAGCACTCTGTGAAATAAGCGAGCACCTCAGGGCCTTTACCTTTGCTGTTCCTTCTGCCTGGAATGCTCTTCTCCCAGATGCCTCCATGGTTTTGCCGCTTGTCTCCTTCAGACATTTCTATTCAAATGTCAGACCTTACTAGCCTATCTGAAAGAGAATTCCAATTGCTCTTTTTTTTTTTTTAAATATGTATTTACTTATTTGGCTGCATGGGGTCTTAGTTGTGGCAAGCCATCTTCATTGCATCATGCATGATCTTTCATTGTAGCACATGGACTCTGCAGCTGCTGGGAGTAGTTGCCCCTCATGGGTTTAGTTGCTCTGTTAAGTATGAGATCTTAGATCCCTGACCAAGGATGGAACCCAAGTCCCCTACATTGCAAGGTGGGTTCTTAACCACTGGACTACTAGAGAAGTCCCTCCCGTCACTCTTGATTCGCTTCCCCTACTTTGTTTTCTTTCACAGGAGTTATCACTACCTGTCACTATATACTTATTTAATACTTGTATCCCTAATTGACTGTGAGCCCCTTGAGGGCAGGATCCCATCAGTCTTATTCTCTGTTGTGACTGTGCTGGCCTGATACACAGCAGATGCTCAGTAAATGTTCTGGGCATAACTGCTCTTGCACTCAATCACACAGAGAAAATGCAGCCATGAGAATTCCAACCTAAATGTGTGCACACGTGCATGTGCATTTTTTTTTTTTTTTTTTGCTAGAGTATTTGGGGTGGGGGGCTTCCCTGGTGGCTTATATGGTAAAGAATCTGCCTACAGTGCAGGAGCCCTGGGTTCAATTCCTGGGTTGGGAATATCCCCTGGAGAACGGAATGGCAACCCACTCCAGTATTCTTGCCTGGAAAATCCCATGGACAGAGAAGCCTGGTGGGCTATAGTCCATGGGGTCACAAAGAGTCAGATACGACTGAGCAACCAACATAAGTTTTTTTAAAAAATAATTTTATCTAATTATTTTGGCTGTGCTCATTCTTCGTTTCTGCACAGGCTTTTCTCTAGTTGTGACCAGCAGCGGCTACTCTAGCTGTAGTGCGGGGGCTTCTCATTATGGTGGCTCCTCTTGCTGTGGGGCATAGGCTCTAGGGCGCGTGGGCTCAGTAGTTGCGGTTCCCAGCTCTAGAGTTCAGGTTTAGCAGTTGTGGCACATGGGCTTAGTTGCTCTGAGGCACGTGGGATCTTCGCAGACCAGGGATCAAACCAGTTTCCTGCATTGGCAGGCAGATTCTTTACCACTGAACCAAAAGGGAAACCCCGCCAGAATATTTTATTATTTACTTTTTAAAAGATTTTCTTCCATGTGGACTATTTTAAAGTCTTTACTGAATTTGGTACAATATTGTTTCTGCTTTTATGTTTTGGTTTTCTGGCCACAAAGCACGTGGGATCTGGGGCTTCCCAGGTGGTGCTAGTGGTAAAGAACCTGCCTGCCAATGAGGGGGATGCAAGAGAGGCAGATTCTATCCCTAGTTCAGGAAGATCTCCTGGAGTAGGAAGTGACAACCTGCTCCAGTATTCTTGCCTGGAAAATTCCATGGCCAGAGCAGCCTGGTAGGCTACAATCCATTGGGCCACAAAAAATATGAAACAATTGAGCGATTCAGCACAGCACATGTCTTATTTTAGCACCCCGAGCAGAGATTGAACCTGCAGCCCCTGAATTGGAAGGCAAAGTCTTAACCATTGGACTGACCGGGAAGTCCGTTTTCTGGAGTACTTAAAAAATATCTGATAAAAATGGTTCATATAAAAATGTTAATAAAAACAAAAACCTATCTGAGATGTTATTTCACCCACAAATACCTCAGAAAATATCTCTAGCTGAAAAAAAATTTATTTTTAAACATCACTACAATGTCATTACCATTCTTAACAAAATCAACACTAGCTCCTTGGATCCAATCAAATTTCCCTGGTGGTCTCAAGCAAGCCCTTTTCCTGTGTCAGATTCTTATTTGATGTTACAAACTGCGTCCACCCTCCCATCCCCTCAATCCTGTTTCCCGCTTAATTTTTCTCCATACCACTAACACCATCCACTCCACCATAGATTTTATATTTTCTGGCTCTCTCCTCCAATCAAAAAGATCACGAGTTCTTTGAGGCAAGGGATTTTGTTTTCTTCACTGCTGGTACAGAACGGACTCTCAAGAACTGTTCTTAAAGAAGTAAATCTGCAGTCCATGGGGTAGCAAAGAGTCGGACACGACTTGGCGACTGAACAATAACAAAATCATGATAACGTCCGCGATTTATTCAGAGATTTCGAATTGCAGCATCGTCCTCACGACCTCCTATGAAGCCAGTGCTATTCGTATCCTCATTTCATAGCTAGGAAAATAAAGTTCAGGAAGGTTAAAGCTTGGGCTGCACTTCGTTGAACTCCGTCAGCACTCTGAGGAGAATCTCCGATCTCTTTAAGGTAAACCCTCGGCGATCCGCCATTGAGGGTCCCCAAGCCCTAGCCCTGTGCGACCCACCTCTTCATTTTTTCCCACAGTGTATCTGTTGAGGACTACTGGCGCTGACCACGTGGCTGGGTCGTGGGGACTTTGCCCCCACACAGAGTTGGGACTTTTTCACGTGACCGCTGGGTAGCCAGGGAAGATTCTTGAGTAAGTAAAAGGACAGGGCCAGCGCTTTCTCCGCGGGGTCCTAGGCCTGTCCCTCTCCCTCTTGTCTCTCCTTGGGGAACGCGGTGGAAGGCGCTCAAGGACAACCTCCCTCTGGAAGCAACGTCGTTGCCCCTGGCAACAGAATCCCGACGAACCACCGAGACGCGCCCCGAGAGTGCAGAGTGGTCACTTTGGGCCAACAAGACGCAGAAATCTAGAGAGGCACGCTGCGCCGATTGTCACGTGGACTGCCCTCGCGAAGGCGGGACTTCCGGCGGCGGCGTATTTTTTTTCCGGTTGTTGGCTCCTGTCGGCCCCTCCCGTACTGGGCCCTGCGCCCCCCCCACCCCCCCCCCGCGGCC
>SJYX01007679.1:0-117645 GCA_006410675.1 Oreotragus oreotragus | reverse complement strand
GGACACCTCCGGGGGCGGGGCACGAGGGAGGAGTGGGAGTTGGGGGAGGGGAGGTCTCTGGGGGCGGGGCAGAGTGAGCGAGGCTCGAGGGGGCGGGGCTGCAGGAACTGAGGGGTCAGTTAAGAGACCCTAGCCGGTTAGGGCGGGCGGTAAGGGAGAGGCTAGGGATGCGGAGAACGGCCCCTGAAAAGTCATCGCCTAAGATCTGAGGGCATCTCGGTGATCAGAGGTTGGGGACTGATTCTGGAGAAACAAGAGCTGGGGTCGCAAAAAGTCGTGAAGCTTAAGCTCCGTGGCGATAGAGAACTGGGCGTTGGTTGTGGGGCAGGAGGGTGGACGGGAGGTGAGGATCCGGAGGGCTTAGGCGTTGTTGGAGGTGTGGTCAGGCTTGGGAGGTGCGGGTGAACTGCGGCGGGGAGGGGGAGGTGAGTGGCGTGCTGAGGGGCTGTGGAAGGTCTGAGAGGAGAAGGGAGGCAGGTGGGTGGAGGTGAGGACCTGGGGTACTCCGACTAGAAGGAGATGGGGGTCCTCCTCGTGGGTTATCGCTGAGTGGCCTGAAGGCCCCGGAGGGAGATCTGGGAGGGGAGGGACCGTGGCCTGCACTTCCAGTCCTCTGTAACTTGACTGGGGAGAGAGGGGCCTGGGGCCACACTGGAGACTCCATGGGGAAGTGTGAGGACCCGGTGCTGAGCAGAAGATAGTGATGAGCTGGAGAGGCAAGGTGGATGGGCTGAGAAGGCTCCACTGTGGGAAGGGATGAACAGGAGTCTAGAAGGAGCTGGGATTCCTACAGGGAGCTACAGAGAGGGCTTGGGGGCTCGAGGGGGTTTAGGATGGGGAGTGACTTAAGAAAGTTGTCAGCCTGGGGAGGGATCTGTGAGGCATAATGGAAGGGATTGTTAAGAGGTGGGGGCTGGAAGGAGAGACTGGGTGGCTGGCAGTAAGGGTTGGTGAGGGAATCCTGAGGCAGTGGGGGTGGGTGAGGGAGAGTGGGTGCATGGTAAGGGCATCCAGGCATCTGTCATGAGGCTTGGGGGTTCCCTGGGGTTCTTGGGAAGGGATCACTGAGTGGGGTGAAGGAGGCCCATGAGGGCCAGATCTGTGAGTCAGGGAGGAAAGTGCAGGTCCCAGGAGCCTAGGGGTAGGGTGGGGGAGGAGGACTCCTTTAAAGGGGCCCAGGGACAGTCGTGGGCCAAACAAGGTAGTCCAATCATTTGTCCATCAAGTAGTGAGTGGAGGTGGGAGCTGGAGCAGCTGGGACTATGTGTGACTGGAAGGAGGTGAGGGCTGATGGGTTTGTCAGACTGGAAGCCTGGAAGGAGAGGGGAGGGAAGTCATGTGGAAATCTGAGCTTCTGTGATGCGCCTGGAGCCAGCCTGGAGATGCAGGATGTGTGTCCAGCTAACTGCCATGGCATGGAAATCCCTGCCCTCTCAGGGCTCCCTTTCCTGTGAGGGGAGTTGGACAAGTAAGGCAGTACATAAATAATGGAAGGTTGGCCGTGAAGGAAAAAAAACAGGGTTGAGATTGCCAGCGATGCTGGGGACTGAGGTGGTCTGAGAATGTCTCTCTAAAAAGGGGAAGTTTGAGCTCAGATTTAGCCGTGTGGAAATCAACCCATACCATACACATGCGTGCACTGTTGAAGTGGCCCCTGTCCATCCCAGGAAGAATACTCCCCCAGAAAGCAGAGTGAACAGCAGAGCAAAGATGGGAGCAAATGAGGGAAAGGGGCAGCTCATGCAGGGCCTGTGTTTGCAACAGGATTTTTGTCGTTCTTGGGGTGAGGGGGCTGTGTATGCAGAGGAGTGACTGGGTTCTAGAAGAACCCCTCTGGCTGCCAGGATGAGCCATGAAGGGAGGTGGGGGAAGTGAAAGGTTTGGAAAATGGTGCTCTTATGGAATGGTGGGGCTCGGGCAGAGCTATCCATACATGACTTGTCCGTTCTTCAGCCTGAAACTTTCAGCTGTGGACAGGGTGGGCAAGAGGATCAGGGGTCAGAAAAGAGGGCTGCCCTGGGAGTCTGAGCAGAGAGGGGCCCGGGCATTGGGGGTGGTGCAGCAAGGCCATCAACGCAGATTCTTGGCTCCCTCTTGAGATATAACACAGATGATTCCAGCTCCCAAAGGGAGAGTCCTGAGGGAAGGAGAGCAAGGCGGAGTCAGACCTGGGTGGGAGGCAGGACTCTGCTGGAATGAGAAGGAGGCCAGGTCATTTCCCAGCTGGGTCAGGGCTGGAGGGTGCCCATCTTACAGGGCAATCACCCTGCTTCCCAGGGTGGAGGCAATATCAAACCAGATCTACGTAGTTGGCCTCACACAGGGCCTGTGTGCAGCCTGGCACACTGCCCCAGCTTCCATGAGCCTCTGGGGCTTGTGAAAGAGTGGCTGGAGCCCTTGCAGGGAGGAACTTTGCCCTGAGGAATAGACATGATGAGCCTTAGCTCCTGGGATGCTGTCTACCTGGCACACAGTTGGTGCTCAGTAGACGAAGTCTGGATGGGTCTTACCCTTGTAGGCAATAGGGGTGGAGACATTCGCATGGGGAAGGGGGCACACGGTGGGTGTGCTCTCCCCCCGCCTGATAGGTGATGACTCCGAGGCCCAGACCAGGGCAGGATTTGCCCAGAAGGGCCAAGCAGGGAACAGAACCACCGTCTGCCTCCAGGGGCTCCTCTGTCAGCGTTAGAACCACTGTCTGGTGGCCCCAGGGAAGAGGCACTGCTGTCTGCTGGGACAGGAGGGGGAGGGGACAGAAACTCTCCTGCCAACCCCATGTCACCTTGCCATCCCCTTGCATCTCCTCAGGGAGAAGGCCCCCAAAGAGAAGCCCAGCCAGCCGCCAGTCCGGCAGCCCCGCCAGGGACCCACCAATGAGGCACAGATGGCGGCAGCGGCGGCCCTGGCCCGGCTGGAGCAGAAGCAGCCCCGGGCACGGGGCCCCACATCTCAGGACTCCATCCGGAACCAGGGTGAGCCTCGACTGTCCTTCAGCCATGGTGGGGGGACATGGGGCAGGTGGAGCAGGCCTGTCCCCGCTGTCCTCTAGGTGGATCCTCTGCTTCTCATGGGTCCCGGAGCCTTTGGGCTCCCACACTTTGAGGTAGGAAGAGGTTTAAACCACAGTTGTGAGGAAGATCCCCTGGAGAAGGAAATGGCACTCCACTCCAGTATTCTTGCCTGGAGAATTCCACGGACAGAGGAGCCTGGCAGGCTACCATCCATGGGGTCTCACAAAATCACACATGACTGAGCAACTAACACTTGTACCACAGAGGGGAAGTGCTGGTGAAAAGGCTGAGGAGGGGTCTGTCTGTGATCCGGGGCAGGGATGTCTGGGATGGTGGGGGGAGACAGAACCAGAACTTGGAGCAGGAGGAGGGCATGGTCTGGTGCAGCCTGAGCCTGGGGGCATGGAGAGGTGTGGGAGCCGGGAGGACCTCGAGCTGGAAGGACTAGAGTGTGACCCATGTGAGGATTCAGGCCTGGACAGGGCGTGCAGGCTCACTCCACACACCGACCTGTTGTCCATCTCCCTGCCTCTCCCCACAGTGAGAAAGGAACTCCGAGCTGAAGCAACGGTCAGTGGGAACCCAGAGGCCCCAGGGAGCAACACGGTAAAGACACTGTGGCAGCAGCAGTGGGACCCCCAAAGTGGGGCCTGGGGAGGGGGACCTGGAGGGCCCGCTTGGGCTCTTTGCTGCTGTGGTCTGATTGGTACCCAGTCCTGGGCTATAAGCATCTGCTGCTGGGGATGAGAAGGAGATGCAGCTGTCAGGGTGGATTGAGGTCACCTCTGGCCTCAGGGTACTGAGGCAGGTTAGGGAACCCCGTGGTGGAGGGTGGTGTCATCTGGGACCTGCATGCATGGCACGTAATGAAACCAAACCCAAGTGCCGGGGGAGGGGCTGCACTTCCATTCAGTCATTCCCCTGTAACTGCACACGGGGTGGAGCTGTTATAGTTCTCACTTTTCAGAAGAGAAAACTGAGGTTCAGAGAGCCCAGTGTCGTCAGTTTGCACCTCGAAACCAGCAGGGGCAGGACTGGAATTCCCAGGCTGTCTGACTCCAAAGCCCTTTCCCTTAGCGCTGCCCTCTGCTGTTTATCTTGGTGGTTGGGCACACAGAGACTGGTGTAATCTGGGAGGCTTTCCTGGAGGAGGCAGGCCTTAATGGAGAGCTTGGTGGAAAGGGTGTTCTGAGCAGCACCACCCGTGAGGCCTGACTGAGTTTTAGAAAGGAAGGAACCTTGAAGATGACCTAGGAATTGAGTTGCAGACCGAGGCCGGGACTCACCCAGGGCACTGTTGACCCCCTGACTCCCTTTCCAAAGCCCATTCCTCACTCCTCAGTCAGGGGGAGCAGGAAGAGCAGGAGCCTTCGGTTGAGCACTTGCTCTGTGTCCAGAGATGCTCTCTGTTCCTTACCTTGTTGAATTCTGAGTTGGTCCCTTGAGGACATCTTACAGCCCGAAGATGAGCTCCGAGGGGCTTGGGTACTGGGCCACAGTGCTCCACAATAGGCAAGAGGCGACAGCGTTAGGCCTGGGGCTGCCTGGCCCCCAGGGCCATGCTCTCAGGACTGTGGTACTCAGGGTGGCCTTTGTCCACAGTCCAGGCTCAGACACCTTCCCTCATCTTCCCAGGCGCCGGAGCCCAAAGAGGAAGGCTCGGCCCACCTGGCGGTGCCCGGAGTGTACTTCATCTGCCCTCTCACAGGGGCCATCCTAAGGAAGGACCAGCGGGACGCCCGCATCAGAGAGGCCATTCTCATGGTGAGTGCCTGCCCCGATGCCTGCGCCGCCCCCGGAAGTCTGGAAGGCCTGGCAGCCCCTGCAACCTCACCACCTGGGTGTGCTCTGGTTCTGTGCTGACCTCCCTCACCTATGGGACAGAGTTCACAGTCCGGGAGGGTAGGTGCAGAAAGCCGCCTCCACCCTCCCCGGGGCACCAGCTTTGAGCATGTTATATCCGTTCTCAGAGATGCACCAGACACAAACTACCAAGGCATCTGTGCCTCCTACATGGGCTGCATTTTTGTTTTACATAAAAATCAATCTGCCGTTCACATCTGACATGGAACTGCAGCGTTTATCAGTACAGGGAGAACTTCCATATTATTATTTTTTCCTTAAAATTCTGTATTTGGAAATAATTCCAAATCTAAAGAAAAACTACAAGAACAGAAAGAACACCTGAATCTCCTTCACCTAGGGCGGGAGTGACCTGTTACTGTTCCAACAGATTATTACAAATATTACAAATACAGTGCTTCCAGACAGCACATCTCTGCCCTCACAGTTCTGGAAATTACAAGTGGGCTACAGTCAAGATGGCCACAGGGCTGTGTGCCTTCTGGGAGCCCTGGGGATTCAGGCTGTTTGTCCGCTGCTCTTCCTTCTTCTCCCTCACGGCCAGCTGAGCCAGGCTGGGCCTTTTCCAGCTGCCCGCTCTCTGCTTCTCTCTCTCTCTTCCTCCTCTTATTGGGTTCACCTGGTAATCCCAATTAATCTCCTTATCCTAAGGTCCGCTAATCATCAGCCTTAACTCCATCTGTGCAACCCCTGCCCCGTAACCTACATTCTCCCAGGTTCCAGGGATCAAATTACAAACACCTGTGTCATTCTCCCCACCTTACCCACATCTGCTAGTTGTTAATGTTTTTACCTCATTTGCTCTGTCACCCCTCTCTGGGTTTGTTTTTTTTCTGCCATGCCACATGTGGGATCTTAGTTCCCCCACTAGGGATGAAACCCCCACACTTTGCATTGGAAGCACAGAGTCTTCACCACTGGACCATCGTGGAAATCCCTCCATTTTTTTCTGAGCAGTTTGAAAGTCTGCTTTCTCCATAGTGACTGCACGGTGACTCCTGTAAATTGTCCCTTGACTAACCAGCCCTGTGTTGATGAGCATGTAGGAAGTTTCCAATCTTTCACTAGAGAGGACGGTTCTGATGATGAAAACCTGGTCTGTACAGCACTGCGAGCTGTAGGTTCCATTCCAGAAGCTGAGTTGCTGGAACAAAGAACATCTGCGTCAGGCTTTGGATAGTTGTCACCAGGTGATCCTCCATAGGGTTTGTCCTGATTCACTCTCTCCCCAGTTTGTGGGAGAAGGTTCCCATTTGCCCTGTCCCCTGACTGTCACTGTGGGTGACCAAATGTTCAGTGTGTCTACTCAAATTGATAGTTAAAAACAACGTCTCAGCAGTTTTTAGTTTGCATCTCCCTTTTTAGGGTTAGGTTGTCTATATTTTCATATGAGAATGCATCTTTTGACCATTTTTGTATTGGGTATTTTTTTTTATTATTGATTTGTAGGCACTCTTTACATATTAGCAAAATGAGGTTTTTGTCTATGATCTGGGGCTGTTTTACTCCAGGTGCTTTTTTTTTCCCCAGCTTATTTTTGTATTCTGCTTATGGTCACATAGCCATGCAGAAATTTTTTCTATGTAATTCAGTGCATCACTTTTAATTTATGGCTTCCAGGTTTTGTGGCATACTTAGAAAAGCCTTCCCCACTAAAGAATTAAAACAGTTCTTCTATGGTTTTTCTAGTGCTATTCTGTTTTGCTTTTTAATGTTTAAAGGTTTGCTCCAACTAGAATTTATTCCTGTGTAGAATACGATACATGCAGCTAAGTTTATTTTCATTTTCAAAAAATTTTTATTGGAGTATAGTTAATTTACAGTGTTGTGTGTGTTTATTTTTTCCCCAGATAGTTACCCAGTTTTCCCCAGTCCTTATTTGTTGAAATGCCTGTCTCTGGCCACTGTGAAGTCCACCCCCATCACAATGAATATCTAAATGGATGTTGTGTTCCCTTGTCCTTTGTCTGTTCACATGCCCTGGTCCTAATTTAAATGAGGCTGCTGGCTGCCTGGATACTTCTGAGAACAGCATTGGGAGCTGCAGCTCTTTGCTGGGGGGTGGGTGTGCTTGTCCCAAGGCGGCTGGAGTGGGGGCCGTCAGCTTGGCTCAGCCATATCCTGAGGACAACCCCCTGCCCCCATCTCACAGCTGCTGCTTTGCAGACCCACTTTCTTGGCCTGTCTGAGCCTTTTTGTCTTATGCTGGTAACTTAACTGGCAGACTGAACAGGGTCCAGATTTGAAGTCCCCAGGAGAGTTGACCCAGTTCACATTAGACGTCAAGTGACACATACATGACTACCCCCACTGTAGTTCAGAGAGGCGGGCCGGGGCAGGCAGAGGCTCCACACCTACCTTCCAGGAGCTCTGGCTGGGCTTCTGCCGGGGTGCATAGGTAGATCTGAGTGGCCAGGTGGTCTCTGCTCTGATCCATCACCTCTAGTGACCCCACTGTTCACCCCCACCACTGTTCAGGCAGAGCAGACGTGTTTGGGGCTGCTGCAGGTACCAGCCCCACTGGCCATGTAACTGCTGACTTTCTGGGGCTGCAGAAAAACAAGACCCCATGGTGAGGCTGCGTGCCTACTATCCAGAGTGCGAGCACACTTGCTGCCTGACCTTGCTCCTTGCCTCAGTGACCCATTCTCAGTCTCTCCCTACTGGGATGCTGTTTGCAGGGTCCCTGGGGTCACCCAGAGGCTAGGCCAGCTGAGGGATCAAACATGGCCCCTCCAATCCCCAGGGAGGCAGGTGCCACCCCCAAGGCAGGGGGACGAGTCAGTGGCATCTCCACTGTGTTGCCTCCCTGGCTGTGCACTCGGCAGCCGCAGGTCACAGACCTTTTTTGCATTCTGTTTCTGCCACTTCAGTCTGTTTCTAGAACGTCCCTTGCAGGGCTGGGGGATTAGGAGAGGCAGTGCGTCTGCAGTGGCCGGCGGGTTCCGGACATGCTGCCAGTGCGTGCTGAGAGCCGGCCACTCAGCCAGTGTGGCCCCCAGGCCTCCAGGAGGGTGCTTCTTGACCCTCTGCTTTCCTTACTCCCTCAGCACTTCTCCACTGACCCAGTGGCTGCCTCCATCATGAAGATCCACACGTTCAACAAGGACCGGGACCGGGTGAAGCTGGGTGTGGACACCATTGCCAAGTGAGTGGGCAGCCCTCTCCCACCAGGCGCCAACTCCTGCTGAGGAGGCCTGCAGGGAGCATGGCCCTCTCCCTGGGCCCTCGGGGAAGGGGTCTGGCCTCTCTGGGGCCATTTATCAGTCTTTAAAATGAAAGAAGTTTACTGCATCAGTTCAGTCGTTCAGTCGTGTCCAACTCTAGCACACCAGGCTTCCTTGTCCATCAGCAACTCCCAGAGCTTACCCAAACTCACATCCATCGAGTCAGTGATGCCATCCAACCATCTCATCTTCTGTCATCCCCTTCCCCTCCTGTCTTCAATGTTTCCCAGCATCAGGGTCTTTTCTAGTGAGTCAGTTCTTTGCATCAGGTGGCCAAAGTGTTGAAGTTTAGTTTCAGCATCAGTCTTTCCAATGAATATTCAGGACTGATTTCCTTTAGGATGGACTGGTTGGATCTCCTTGCAATCCAAGGGACTCTCAAAAGTCTTCTCCAACACCACAGTTCAAAAGCATCAGTTCTTTGGCACTTAATTTTCTTTATAATCCAACTCTCACATCCATACATGACCACTGGATAAACCATAGCTTTGACTAGACGGACCTTGCATCGGGTTGCCAACCCTGGCTTCCTATTAGGATCATCAGAAGAGAGTGAAGAGGCAGGGTCGCCGTGTTCCTCTTATTGAGCAGGTCTGGGTGGGGCTGCCTAGCAGGTTGTACTGCTCAGGAGCTCCCCAAGCTGGGGGACCTCCAGGGACCCATCAGCTCCAGAGACCGTTACTCTGGCCCTGCCCCACTCCACCCACCGTGGTGGGTCATTGGTGCCCTGGGAAGGCAGGAACGAAGGGGAGGCCTGGTGCGCCAGAGGTTGGGCTCTGTGGGGTGTCCAGGTATCATGGCACCTTGCTTGGGGTCACCCTTAATGAGGTGGCGTGGCTCTGAGCTGTCGGCCCCTGTCCACCCCAGGTACCTGGACAACATCCACCTGCACCCAGAGGAGGAAAAGTACCGAAAGATCAAGGTGCAGAACAAGGTGTTCCAGGTGAGGGCTGCTGGCAGAGGGACCGGGCCCATGAGGCCCCCCCAGGACCCAAGCCATCACAGGGAGCAGCTGGCTTGCAGACAGCCTGGGATGGGGGCTGAAGCTGGCTGCAGAAGGGCCCCTGCTTGGTGGGCGGGTGATGGAGGCGCAGTGGGGAGCAGTCCAGGCGGGCTGAGGTGGTGGGTCGGGGGTGGGCTCTCTGAGCACCATCCATCCTCTTCCCTGCCCACCACCCCCAGTGTAGTGTGAGTTCTCCGAGTTAGCTGAGAGAACATCAGCACTGGGGAGGTTTTCCACACAGAGGCAGGCTTCTGGCACCTGTGGAGAAAGTGGCCCACCACCCTGGCCCGTGGTGCCTGCCCCTGTGGCCGGCAGGGCCCCGCTATCTTCTGGTGGCCCCCGCCTGAGTCCAGCATCACACAGCTGGCCTGCCCCTTTGGCACTCCCTCCTCACGTTGTCCTTTGGCTCTTCAGCCTCCTTCACCCTAGTGTTGACCTTTCACGGTCCTGGGCCCTCTGTGAGTTCAGCCCCTCAGATGGCTTCCGGGGTTCAGCCTGTCCAGGGATAGCAGCTGCACTGAGACCAGGGACTCTGGGCCAGGAGGGCCAGGGTGGGCAGTCTTGTGGGGCACAGGGAAGCCCCAAGGATTCCCGTGTGACCTCTGCCTCCTCTCTCAGGAGCGCATTCACTGCCTGGAAGGGACCCACGAGTTTTTTGAGGCCATCGGCTTCCAGAAGGTGCTGCTTCCAATCCCTGACCAGGGTAAGAGCCCAGAGTTGGGGCGGGAGGATCCGGCGAGGGGTCTCCCTGACTAGGCAGTGACGTTTCTGCGTGTTCCAGAGGGCCCTGAGGAGTTCTATGTGCTGAGCGAGGCGGCTCTGGCCCAGCCTCAGAGTCTGGAGCGCCACAAGGAGCAGCTGCTGAGCGCGGAGCCTGTGCGCGCCACTCTGGCCCGCCAGCGCCGTGTCTTCCGGCCCTCGCCCCTGGCCTCGCAGTTCGAACTGCCCGCGGACTTCTTCAACCTTACAGCTGAGGAGATCAAGCGGGAGCAGCGGCTGCGGTCGGAGGCTGTGGAGCGGCTGAGCGTGCTACGGACCAAGGCCATGCGTGAGCGGGAGGAGCAGCGGGAGATGCGCAAGTACACGTACACGCTGCTGCGCGTGCGCCTCCCCAACGGCTGCCTGCTGCAGGGTGCGTTCTGGGCATCTGTGCGGTATCCTCGGGCTAAGTTCGTCCCCAGGGATGGGTGTGTGCGCGTCCCCGACAGCTGCAGGGTGCATGCTGGGCACCCGCGTGGCCTCTCTGGGCTGTGCTCGTCCCCGGGGAGGAGGCTGAGGGCTCGCGGCCGGCTAGTGCAGAGGGGCTCCCGCGAGCTCCAGTGCCACTCGACTGTCCCACCCCCAGGGACCTTCTACGCCCGGGAACGGGTGGCAGCGCTGTATGGGTTTGTCCGGGAGGCCTTGCAGAACGACTGGCTGCCCTTTGAGCTGCTGGCCTCAGGCGGACAGAAGCTGTCCGAAGAGGAGAACCTGGCCTTCAACGAGTGTGGGCTGGTGAGTGACAGCTCCCTGCAGGTTAGCCCGACTCTCTGGGCTCTTGTTAAATCAGCACAAGCCCCCAAGAGGGGATGGGATGGTACTGGGGAGGTGTCCCTGGGTGTAAGACCCACCATCCCACTTGTGGTGTGGCCTTGAGTAACTTCTATCTGTAAAATGGAAATGTGCCAAGTGTGTTGAGTCTTCTGCAGAGACCAGAAGGCATTCAAAATGCAGTAATTCCTTGAGGATGAAGGAGGGGGCCGGACTGCAGTCAGACCCTGATTCAGGGAGACTGGGAAGAAGGCCTGGAGAAGTGCCAACTGCTCCCCCAGGCTGGGTGGGCTTCAGCCAGGCCAGGGGGCAGTCCTTATCTGATGAGCCCTTGAGGGCACAGTGGTGCGGTCACCCATGGGGAGCAACCCTGGGCGAGCGTGGCCTGGGCTCCAGAGATTTGAATGTGAAGCTGGAGCTCTGCACCTCTCACCCTGCTGCAGGTGCCCTCTGCCCTCCTGACCTTCTCGTGGGATGCGGCTGTGCTTGAGGACATAAGGGCTGCAGGCACCCAGCCAGACACGTCTATCCTGAAACCCGAGCTCCTGTCGGCCATTGAGAAGCTCTAGTGAAATAAAGCAGGGTTGGCTCAGCCCCACCGTGGGTCTGCCTCATGCTGTCCTCCACGTTCTCCCATCCTGGTCCCCCTACCTCCTCCAGAACCACTCGCCCTGCCCATGGGGCACTGCGGGCATGAGGAGGGGCACTGGCTGGCCGGGCACACAGCCATGACCACCGCCAGGAGAGGGCATCGCTAGTTATCTGTTTAACAGAAGCTGTGGGTGCCTCCCAGGCAGAGCAGCCTGTAGCCCTGGCCAGGACCCTGTGTGCAGTGGCCCCAGGGTAACTGACCAAGAAAGGCCTGGGCCTGTCAGGACAAGTTCTGTAAAGTTATAAACCTGAATAAACAGGATGTGGACTAGTTTCCTGGTGGAGTTCAAGCTGTGGGAGGCAGGGTCAGCAGCTGTGGAACCACCAGTGAGCAAGGCTGGCTGTGACTCTGGTGAAGCATGGTCAGGTGGACACCTGCTCTGGGATGGTATCTGGGGTCCCAGGAGCCCCTCGTGTCCAAGGTGAGCTCCTCACTTCCCCTGCTTTCCTGTGTTGTCCCCACTGCCTACGAGCCAGCCCTGCTGAGGGCTCCTGGGGCCAGAGCCCGTGAATGTGACATGTGCCAGAGGAGCTTGGGGTGTGGTTAAGGATGAACTAGGGGACTGTCCTGGGTTATGCAGTGAGCCCAGGCGTCCCCATGGGAGCTCTAACGTATGGAAGGAAGACGGGAGATGTGATGCTGCAGGTCTTGAAGATGGAGGAGGGGCTCCTAACAGCTGCAAAAAGCAGAAATGGGGTTCCCCCTTCCAAAAGAATTGGGTTCTTCTGGAAGAATGAAATGGGGTTCTCCCGTTCCAGAAGAAACCATCCCTCCCCTCAATTTAACCCAGTGAGGCCCTCATGAGGCTTCCGCCCCTAGAACTGTTAGAACAATGTGGGTGCTTTGTCACAGCAGCCACAGGGATCTAACAGAGACAGGGAAACAAAGGTCTGGAGGGTACAGGACCTGCCCTGTCTGGACCCCGCCTTCATGGAGGCCAGTGGTGACTGGCTTTCTGGCCACTGTGAGGTGAGAGCTTCCAGGCCCCTGATGTGACTAGACATAAAAATTTCCTATAACCCAGAGCCACTGAGTAGCGCCCCCACAAGCTGTGCCTCACACTTGGGCAGCCTGCAGCTGTCCTCACATAGGGGCAGGACCTGGGCCCACCCTCCTTGGCTGCTTGGTCCCTCCTGCTAGTGGGTAGACGGTAAATTGTCAGGTGGCAAGTAGCAAGGTTAAAGGCACTTAACCATGATTGAGGCTGGCAGCCACACCCACAGTTGGGAGCTGCACCCATGCCTCACCCCTGTGGGGCCAGGATCCGCACCCCACCCCCACAGAGCTAGAGGGAGAGACCCTCTCCAGGAGGATCAGGGTGCTGCCAGGAGAGGTGGGCCCGGGAGGGTCTTAGCTAGCAGACGGCATGGCCCCCAAGTCTGAACAGGTACTCAAGCTGAGATGCCAGCTGATTCTTCTTCCAACAAAACAACGTGCTGTGAAGGGCCAGCAGGACTGGAGCCTGGTTCCAACAGTCCGAATTCTGCCAGAGCCTCGCTGCCCCAGGCCTTCGGTACATG
Source organism: Oreotragus oreotragus (assembly GCA_006410675.1). Lineage (NCBI taxonomy): Eukaryota > Metazoa > Chordata > Mammalia > Artiodactyla > Bovidae > Oreotragus > Oreotragus oreotragus. The sequence continues at coordinate 104,839 of SJYX01007679.1, read as the reverse complement.
TTCAGATGCCTCTGCTGGGCCCGTCACAGCCCTGTCCTAGGGCTGCTCCAGCGTCCAGTAGGTGCAGCACCTGGCTCCACAATTCCTAGCTTTAGCACTCCCAAGGTTGGGAACACCCTCTGCCCACCCGTCAAGGGGCAGGAGGGGTTAACCAGCACAAGCACCTGCCAAGGAGCCCAAGCCCTGAATGAGGTAAGCAGGGAGGCCAAGGACCTCACAACAAAGAGATGGGACAGAACTTGCTGGCCTCTGGACACACCAGGCAGACACCACGTGTTGGAAGAGATGACAGACACGCCAGGTCGGGCTAGACAATAGTTTATACAGGTCCATGTCAGGGCTGGGTGCCACGCTGCATCCGAGGGGCTTCAATTCATTCACAAGCATCTCGTCACTGTGCCTGCTCAGGGTCCACGGGGCACGACTAGGCCCTCCCCATACAGGTCACATCACAATAATGCTTTATTAAAGGGCGGATTAATATGCAGCTTTGGGAGGAAATTTTTTTACAAATATCAAAAAGAACTAACCAAGTATCCTATATAAAACTTTCCAGACCTCCAGGAAGGTCTGCCAAGCAGGACAAAGTGCTCTTTACACAGGAGTCAGGACTTTCAAGTATCTGAGAGGCGTTGAGAATACCCTAACCATTCTACATACATACACGGGCCACTTGGGCACTCAGGACAGGCCAAGCGAGCTGGGGGCCATGAGGGTCTCACTGGTGTCCATCCCCACTGAGCTCCCAGCTCCGGAAGTGGTTCCGCATGGGGCCTGGATGTCTGCAAGGCAAGAGAGGGAGGGGCTTCAGCCTTGGGTCCACTCTGGGGGAGGGCAGGCAAGCCACTGCCTTCTCACTGGGGCTTCGGCTGTGTTCACCCTGAGCCTGTGTGCTTCTGCAGCCCTGTCCAGCAGGCTCTGCACTTGACCCTCCAGGGCAGGGGAAGCCCGTGGTAAAGATGAGGAAAGTGGGCAGCAAGGCTCAGTGGCTGGCCTCAGGCTGGCCGGCCTCTGGCTCCCTGCCCTGGGTAAGTATGGTTCAGAGGTCCTACACTCCTCCTCCCTGACACAGCTCCTCACCAACCCTCGGTTCTCTGGTTTCCTGAATGTAGCTTTCAGAGCAGGGCAGGAGGCCCGACACCCACACTGCCATCACACCAGCCTGCCTGGCGCCTTTCAGGACCTCTTCCTCAGTCCCCATCACTCACAGGATGCGAGCTAGCGGGTGACTAACTGCCCCTTCCCTTCCCGGCCAGCTTGAAGGAAAAGAGGAGGGTGTGGTACCCTGCTCACCCCCAACATCAGAGATGTCCATGATCACACAGTCACCTTCCTCGTCGTCCTCCTCCTCTGTGTCCGCCTGGAAGCCGTCCAGGTCTCCAGTGCCAACCTCAACAGACAAGGCGCACCATGTCAGCAGCAGCAGACAGGGTCGGTGTGCCCCCCCGCCACCCACTGCTGCACACCCGACCCCTCTCTGCCCATTCAGGAGGCACTATCTGAGGCGCCTGATGAAAGTCAAAGGGTTAGTTGCTCAGTCGTGTCCAACTCTTTGTGACCCATGGACTGGAGCCCAGCAGGCTCCTTTGTCCATGGGATTCTCTAGGGAATAATAATGGAGTGGGCAGTCATGTCCTCCTCCAGGGTCTTTCCCACAAAGGGACTGAACCCAGGTGTCCTGCATTGCAGGCAGATTCTTTAAGGTCTGAGTCAGGGAAGTCTTAGTGTCTCAAGAGTTATGATCAAAGGAAACCCTGTGAGTACTCTCAAATGAACTAGTTATTTACCTTGTTAGAAAAAGAATGCATTATTGTTTGCAAATTAGAATTGGGGGGGATCCTCTACTTTGGTTTGAAAAGGAGATGGACAAAACACATGCTTTCTCTGAATTATTATCTGCTGGAATAAGTAGGTGGCTAAGAAGTTAGTAGGTCAGTGTTTTCTTCTCTGTCCAATAGCTTGGTCCCTCCGCCCAACACTTGTGAACTCTTCCCTCTGATGCCCACTCTGCCCAGTTCTGCCCATGTGGACACCACCAGCACCCTGAGAATGGGCATCAGGAGGGGTGGGCTGTTATCACTAGCTTCCACCAGAGGGGACAGAGACACAGAATGGGGAAGTAACAGGACCAATCCTAAACACCACCCATGCACAAGTGCTGTCAGAGGCAGTGGAGCTGGACTCCCTTCCAAGGGGCTCAACACCCTCCTAGAACCCTTCTACTCTGAGTCTACCTGGAAAAGGGATAACAGTACAGCGAGGCCGTCCGCTGTGCCCACGGTTCCAGCCTGGCTGGCAGACAGCTTACGCTCACAGACCCCTCAGTTCTAGTGAAGAAGCTGCAGAAGGGCTCCATGAGCTGGGCGCCCCCGAGGCAGGAATGGCCCCAAGCTGGCATGGGGGCTGCTGGGAGGTGCAGGGCAGCTTCCAGGCATCTGCTTCAGAAGCACAGGCAGTGCATTCTCTACCCCGCAGCCATGCAGGCTTGGGTCTGGTGAGCATGGGGGACAGGTGGGTCTCCTAGCCTCCCCAGTCCTGGGCCTCCAAACTGGGAGACAAGTGCAGACTGATGAGGACCGCTCTGGGCCCAGAAGCCCTCTGTGGGAGGAACAGCAGCCCACAGCCCCATAGGCACATGATGGGTCTCAAGCTTCTAAGATGAGGCTCCAGGATGGGGTCCCACATGCCGAGCTGAGGGTTGTCGGCACATGCAGCTGGGGGACAGCTCGACATGCTGCTGTAACTACCGCAGGCAGAGGGCACACAGCCGGCCATGCAGCCCTGTGAGTTAGGAAGACATGTCACCACCACCAAGCACTGAGGCTAGAAAGGACAGAGCCCCTGCCCGTGCAAAAACAGAACAACGCTGAAGAGCTGAGTTGCCGGGGGGACGGACACACGCACTCACTCACTCTTTGGGGCAGAAGTGGCCCCTAACAGCCAGTTCATCTCACTTGATCACGGTACTGTGTAAACCCATAAAGTATAACACTAGCTGGAACTCTAAATGAAAAGCTTCTAAAATTCCCATAAATTAAAAATCCCAACCTGATCTAAAATATTCATACACACCATCCACATTTTCCCAGGCCACCAACCCAGCCTTTAGGAAGTCTCCCTAGCTCCTGTGTTCTGCCTTGCAGGCCCAGCTCAGCGCACACCCAGAGCTCTCTTCTGGCCTGCCTGTCCCAAACCATCAGGATTCTGCTGGAGGTGGTCAAGGTCTTATGGCCCCAGCCTCTCTTTCAGCTGGGTGGCTGGGTCAGAGCATTCCAGTCAGAAAGACACAGGTGGAGTCTGCTCCTCCTTCCAGGTAAACGGGACTCTTCCCCAGGCAGGCTTGGCCATCCTCATCTTGCCGGCTGGCAGTGCAGCAGCTGTTCTGTGGCCACAAACAAGCAGGAGCAGCAGGAGACAGGAGGAGCCTGGCCCCGAACCACAGTGCTCACCAGCTCAGGACCTCCTGTTGCTGCAGACCAATTTCCATGCGTTTACGATCCCGAGGCCTACATGGTCCCAGGGGTCCAAGCGCTGTTACAAGCGAGGATGTGGGATCTAGTTCCTGACTAGGGACTGAACCCTCGCCTCCTGCATTGGAAGCTTGGAGTCCTAGCTACTGGACTGCCAGGGAAGCTCCAAAAAGGGGTTTTTAAAGTGCAGACATTAGCAGCTACTCTCAGACCCACTGAATCAGAACCACTGGGGCCAGCATGGCCAGAACCACTGGGCGTGTGGCCCTCTGTGAGATCCTGCCACACCTCAGAGCCCCTCTGAGGCCAGTTAATGGGGAGAAGCTGAATAGCACTGACTGCTATTCATGGGTATCATCAGATGAAATGCCCCATGTCACTGCCTCTCACAGACCAACCCCTCTTACCTGGGGAGAGGGGCCCCCAGTTTATTGGGGAGCACTTTTTCTCAGTAAATAACAAAGCACCAAGAGCAGAGATCCACGTCAAGTACAAGAGCAAACAGGTGATAAGGGCTAACCCGTCTTTCTCCACGTAAAGAAAGAGACTGTGAGCACGTGTGTGGATGCCGTCAGAGGGGAAGAAGAGCAGAGGAGATTCAGCAAGGTGGCTGTGGAGGGCTGATGAGGGCAGCAGCCCCCAAACCCTGCCTGGATCGGGACACCAAAGGGTCCTTCCAGCCCTGGCCACATTCACACTGGCTCCCCAGCTGGTTTCAACCTGAGCATCCACAGGTGCAGTCTTTCTGAGACTGTCTGGCTAACGATGATGTTGACCATAAGGAGTTCTGCAGCTCAGCACAGCTTGAACACATGAGGGCCTGTTCTGGGTCCAGGCCCAAGGAGGGAACTGTCTGAGGGGCTGGGTCCCTCACTCCTAACCAGATGGGCGCTACTGTATCGAGCCGTGTCCACCGCTGACAGGGATGGGGTGGGGGAGTGGCAGGAACAGCTGCCATGACTGCACAGGACTGTCCTAGGCTCCCTCTTGCTGTGATGATTCAGGAAGAAGGCTTACATCGCACCCAAGACCTCATCCGTGTGCGGGCGTCACTCCAGGAGCCAGCCCCCTGCCCATCCTGCCCCCAAACACGCGGCAGGAGCAGGGGTGGGGGACGGGGAGCACACGCGGGCTCCCTTTTTTCTCCCTCACCCCCAGCCTCCAGCAGCACCTCCTGGAGCGACAGCACCCTAGGAGAGCCCCGGAGGCAAGCAAGAGACCAGCTCTCACCACACCATCTCACCCATGTAAACTCGAGTCTCTGAGATCTTCAGCTGCGCGAGACCCTGGCCTCATTGAGGACTGGTGTCCACAACCAAGACCAGGCTTCTGGTGACAGCAGCCAGAAGACTAAACCCATCACCTTCCCATGCCAGTACAGAAAGACGTCAAACACGGACCAAGTCTGAGGCGGGGGCCCAGCCTCCGTGGGTCCAGGCAGTGTGGGAGCCTTCACTCTGGGGACCAGCAACTCTCAGGAAGCCCACCTGCCTCCAGGTGAGGCGAGGCCCTCCCTGTACGTGGCCTATCTACGTGGGGCCACACACTTCCTCCTCCATGTGCTGTCAGGATACAGTTACTTGGCTGCTCCCACCATGAACTCCAGTCTGTCTCCCCTTTGATGGCATTTTGCTCACCACTGTCTACAAGGCCTAGCAGGTTACCTGGTATGGAGTAAGCGCTTAGTAACTGTGTTAAATGAACATAAAAACTAACTTAACAGAAGCTGCTGCATGGAAAAGATGCACTTTTCATTCAGCACTGAAAAGAAATGAGCTGTCAAACCATGAAAAGACAGGAAGAAAGCATAAAGGCACACAACTAACTGAAAAACCCAGTGAAAGCAGTGGCAGCCCAGGGTAGAGGGAGGGAAGGACCAACAGGCAGACCATGGGTGTGAAGGCAGTGACATAGCTGTGTGACATTGTGATGCCACACACACCATCACACATCTGTTCAAACCCACGGGACGCACAGAAGCCAGAGTGCGCCCAGTAACCCTTGGAGTCTGGGTGATAGGGGTGCGTCCACATAGGTTCATCAGCTGTGACAGCCACGCAGACTTTGCTGCGAGTGCTTGGTGGGTGGGGAAACCTCTACACCCACGCCTCTATTTTGGCGTTTTGTTATAAATCTAAACATGTCCTAAAAGGAAGGTTTGCTACAAACTACAAGCCGCCGCGGGGTCTCACCTGCCCGTCGTGCCGGCGCTTTTTCATGAACTGGGTGATGCACATGCTACCCGCCGACTTCCTCTTGAGTGAGACAGGCATACCCTGGCCGGGCCCCGGGGCGGGGACGCTGCCACTGTCCTCCCTGGTGGCTGAGGGCACCGTGGTGACATAACTCCACTGGCAGGGCACAGGCAGGTGCTCCTGGGCGAAGCTCTTCAGCACCTGTGGGTGGACGTACCAGCACATCCTGAAGTCGGGCCTCTTCTCGTACACTGAGTTCTCAGAAATAATCCGCTTGAGCCTGGCCTTGGAGGGCACAGCCATGTCCTCGCCGGTGGTAGGGGTCTGCGGGCGGGCAGGGCCGGGGCTCGGGGGGCTGGTGGCACTGTGCTCTGGGCTGCCGGCGTCCCTGCTGAGCAGTCCTCGGCGGCAGCACTCCTGGAACTCCCGAATGATCACCTTGCTCCCATTCACGTTCCCATGCAGCAGCGGGAGCAGCTGGGCCAGGACTGGCGGGAGAGGGAGCAGGGGGATACGGAATGAACACGGCCCCCGGAAGGCTGAGACATAGACTGCTTTGGGTGGCCTTGTTATCCTCCTGGCTTACTGAGATGTAACTGACACACAGCAGCGATTTGACTTACATCGCAAAATCACCACCAACACTACAGGTTTAGTGCAGGTGGCTGCTTAGGGGTGGATTTAAACACAGGAACTGCTCCAGGAGAGAATCTGGGAGGCCCACACCTCATGAGGTGGGACTGGTTGGAATAAACTGTCAGGCCGCACCTCCTGTGTCTGTTTCTTCAGTAACTGCCCTCATGCACCCATTCTGAGTGGCCCTCCCGGCTCTGAAGAGCTAAGAATGTGTGACCATCAGGAAAACAGGCTGACTGAAGCAGCCACGCTGTACAGCTCTCATGAGCGTCACAGAAAGGACACGTCCTCAGCAAGCACTGGCTCTGGCTGTTTCTTTGAAGAACCTGTGAGTTACTTGGCCACCCTCAGAGGGAGTCTCCCGCCCCGCTCTTGCCCAGAGCTGGTGCTCACTCTGCTGGTCTCTCTTCTCTCTCTTTGAGGCCTTGGGCGTCTGCTCCTCCTCGGGGGGCACAGTCTCCAGCAGGCAGGCCGTGAACTGCTGCAGCACCTTCAGGTCAGCACCACCGTCCTTGTCGGCCGCCCAGATGCAGCCGATCTTCACGGGCTGGAGAATGCGGAACCGCTTTCCCTTGGCCAGAAACTCGTCCCACTCCTTGGCCTTCAGTTTCTGGCGCACCTTGTGATTTTCCGGGTCAGCACACTCCTGGCAGATTAGAGAGCAGACACTCGCTCAGGATCCCTGCTCCCCAGTATCCTTGGTGGCCCCCTCTGGGACAGTGAGAGAGCATATGGGAAGCGGGCAGAGCTCTTCACAGACTCAGGGCCAGTGTGGATGGCACCTGACTGGCGATAATACCGGCAGAGAATGTTTTCAGACTGAATAATTGGCACTTTCACCTGCGAGTATCTTAGGTGCACCTGCCTTTCTAGCCCTCACTGGAGAGTCACAGGTATTTATTTTTATTACCTCTTCAGCAGACCTCTTAGCACCACTCTGGGTTTTCTGCTTAACATGTGACCCTGGAGCTGAAATCACCATGCTGGGCCTCTCCCACCTCAGAATGATGCCACTGTCTAAGCCAGATTTGCTGTGGGCCTGACGAGACCCATCTGCCTCGCTGGTTGTAAATGTATGAAGGACAAAGGTCCCCAAGTGTGACTCTGAGACAGGTCACACCTGAGAGTCTCCCCACAACCCGGCGGACCTTCAGAGCTCTGGAAACGGCTCCTTCAAAAGTCCCACCATCCAGCAGAACTGAGAAAGCTGGGGGGTGAGGCTGAGCCTCTGAGGAGCGAGGTCCACAAGGAATCAGCTGCAGGGTGGGCCAGGACCTATGCAACCACCCCCAGGTCAGCAGCCACCAAGCTCTGGCCCAATCACCTCCCGTCCACCCCTCACCTCGGTTACTCCTTCATCCTCGGACAGGTACCCGTGGGGCACAAAGAAACCATCGTCCTCATCCTCATCCTCTCCCACGTCATCGTCATCGTCCTCAAGAGAAAAAAGCACAATGATAACGTGTGGAAACATGCGCTTTACTTATAATTCACCTGTGAACACGTAAACAGCAAACAGCCTTTGAGTGCTTCATGTGTCACTTCTACAGACACCCTGAGGATCAGCTAGGATCCCATTAACTAGCCCACTATACTCGTGGTGGAGGGCCAGGCAGAACATAGATAAGTGGGGCCCAGAGTAAGGCAGCGGGTGTGGCAGGAGACAGGCGGGCCCACCCAGGAGTATCTGGGCGCTTCCCTGTCCACACCAGGCAGGTATCACCAAACAAGGGTTTCCAAGAGTAGCTATAAATCTAGTGCTGAGATGCTGACTGAGGGAGCCCTCTCGCCGGAACTCTCGGCCCCTGCCATACTCACCCCTTCGCTGTGGGAGAGGGACTCCCCCGGCTCCTCCTCTTCCCACTCCTCATCGCTGTCCACCTCGTAGTCAAGGAGGTTCTGAGGGCACACACAGCAGACACTGTCATCTCCAGGGTCAGGAGGGAATGGCAGAGCTAAAAAGCTAGAACCCTGTGGAGCCCCAGGGCCATGGGAGAAGGCCATGCTGAGGATACACAAGGGTCGGAGCAGTGCCCACACACTCACCCTGTCCTGGGCCCAGGGGTCCCTTGGGCGGATGGCTGTCGTTTGCTTGTTCCATGTGCCCCAGTATGCTGGCCGGTGGTTCTCAGAGAACTGTAGAAGCTTCATCCTGCCAAACTTTCTCCGCTCAGGAACGCCATCTACTTTGCTGCTCTCCACAATCACCACATCACTGGAGACAAAGCCTGGCTTAGAAGGCTCCTCCATGGTGCACTCACCCACCACAACATCCTTCTTCCTGGGGTGGCAGGTCGTGGGCACTAGAGACGGGCAGCCCTAAAGCAGGCCGATGTTTACTCCAGGGACATGGCGCAAGGAGAGAGGAACCAGACGGGGAGCTGCTGCCCCACAGCACGTACAGAAGTGGGCACGTGAAAACAAGTACACTGGCAAGAGATGGGGAGCAGCCCTCCAGGCAAGTGGTCTAGACGTCAGCTCCATCCGGGGAGGAGTCTGGGGACCCAGGAGAGGCAGCCTGCACTCCAGAGTCGGGACTTTCTGTAAGACCACCACACCTGGGAGACTTCGGAGGTGAACTCAGGAGAGAGCTGAAATTTGGGGCCTGAGGCCAGGGAGGGAACTGACCGGTCAAGGCCAAGGGACTCAGCAGTGACCAGGGCTCTGCTTGGCCACTCAGGACTCTCCAACTTCACCAAGGTCAATCGGCAGCTCCCCTCAGAACTAACCTGTTAGAAAGGTCTGTGTTCCGGTTAGACACCATAGTGGGCCCAGACCTGAGTGGCCGCCGCCTTTTCAGATCTTGCAGGAAGGAGAACTCACTGCTCTGCTGCTGGAGGAGCTGGTCAAGCTGGTCACAGAGGTCTTGATCAAAGGCAGTCCGGCATCGAGGGGCGAGGACCATGTGCTCTTTGATTTCGAAAGGGGCAAACTTCCCACAGGAACCAGCCAGGGTCTGAAGCGGAAAAGGGATGTGATGGCACCACTGTGCTTACTGTGTGACAGACTTGCACAGCAGGTGTTGAGGAGGAACCACAGGACATGGGACCCAGTGTCAAAGGAGACACCTCACCAAGAACAAAAACCAAGATAATATAAAGAACCAGAGATCAGAAGAAAGCCAATCCTGCAATAACCTGAAAAAAAGAGGAATTGGCAGAAAAAGAAATAAAATGATAAACAAACACAAAGAGATGTTCAACTGCGCCAAGAATCATGGACAAACATGAAGAGAAATAAGTATGTTTTTCTTCACCCATCAGTCAGGTCCACAGAAGTGTGAGACACCCACACATTGTTGGGAGGTGGGGGTGGAAATCAATGGCAAGCCACATGATGCAGCCACACCATGACAAGGTACTGCAGCAACGAAAAAGAACGAACAAGGGCCAATGTGGCAAGAATCCAAGATACAACTCAGCAAAGCGGTAAACAATAAATTCATAATTTGTTAGGTACATGAATACACAAACATAGGAGGGAGGGAAATGCTCAGTGAAAGACCTGAAGGACACCCTTGCACCTCTGGAGTGTGGAGGAGGGAGGGGACGGAGGTCTGTGGTTTCCACAGGCAGAGCCTGGTCTAGAAGGTGACAGGAAGCAAAATCCTGTGCTGAATGAGCCCCATGGGTTGTTTTACACTCAATCCTGCCTCGTACCTTGAGCAAACATCCACTGAGGATGAAGACTGGTCTTTCTCCCTCAAGAATCTCAGCACACCCTCTATAAACACTTGGTAGTTTGAGCAAACGTGGATGAGCGCACAGTGGATGGTAAGAATTAAACCTCCAGATTCTACTGGAGATCAAAGCTCCCAAGGCCAGAGGACATCCCTCTCAATGAAAGCACAGCCAGTGGGTCAGAAAATGCCTCTTTATTTTTCAAACAGTACAGCCTGACAGAGACCAAAATCAAAGCCAGAGAAAGTGGGTTGCTCACCTTGGGGGCCTGTGGGGTCTTTGGTTTCTGGAAGAACCTCGTGATTTCGGCCTTCTCGGCTTTAATGCGCTGCAATCCAAAAGAAGATGAGGGTGAGAAGAAATAGAGAAGCATGCAAAAGCCCCTGTAACTGAATTCCAAGCATTTTTACGTTGAAAGCATTAATTTAATGCGAGTTCGCCAAACCCACAAATGGGTACCAAGCAACTCCGAAGGTTAGAGCTGCTCCTGTGGGCAGAGGGACCAGAGGAGGAGACAGCCAGCAGGGCAGGGCTGGGCCAGCACCCAAACCGGCCTAGTTACAGAAGTGTCAGTCCTGCCCATCCCCCTCCACCACCACCTCAGGGAGGACACGCAATATCCAGCAGCAATCAGGCAGAAGCCCTGCTTCTCAAACACACGGGAAGGTGTGCGATCTAGAAACACATTCTACCTTTTCTTCTTCTCTCAACCGTTTCTCCTCTTCCTTTTTCCGCTTCTCCTCCAGCTTTGCCCTATGAGACATCACACTCAGTGACACCTGCTGGCCCAGGCCTGTGCTGATGCCCGTGGGGGGGTGGGGGATAAGGTGACAGCGGGACAGGGCAGAGGGTGTGGGACCCCAGATGCAGGGGGCGGGGCACGCACTCCAAAGCCTCCTGGCGCTCCTTGCGTCTCTCCTCCTTGAGCCGCTGCTTCTCTGCCTTCTCCTTCTCGTCCTTCTCTCGCTTCTCCCGCCGCTCCTTCTCCTTCAGCTCCTTCTCCTCCTCCCTCTTCTTCCTGGCCTCCTCCTTGGCCCTCTTGGCCTCCTCCCGCAGCTTCTCCTTCTCCTCCTTCTCGGCCTGGAGCTTCAGCTGCCTACGCAGACGATCCTTATCCTGCACAGAGACGGCACACAGCTCAGCCCCGTGGGCGGACACCGGGGAAGGCAGGCTGTGCACAGGCAGATGGGGAGGTGTGAGGCCCGCTGGCCAACACACAGAGAAGGGAATATCTGGTCTATTACATCTGCTTCCGCCCTGAGAAAGGCCATGAGGATTGGCCAGCTGCCACAGGGCCTCGTGGGCAAGTAACAGTATGATGCGTTTAAGACACCATTTTCAAGTGTGGAATGAGGGTCAACTTTTACTTAGTTAAAAAAAATGAAGTAAGCCCTTCTCGGCTGCCTACATGGGATACCCGCTGTTGGGTCAGAGTAACATTTATTTGCTCAAAAAAATGTGGCAATAAAGACCCATTTAAAACACCTGTAGGTTTCCCCTCCCTGTCCTCAAAAACAAAAACATTTTCCTGGGGCTTCCCTGGCGGCTCAGTGGATAGTACTCTGCGCTTTCACTGCAGGGGGCACAAGTTCCATCCTGGTCAGGGAACTAAGATTCTGGCACGCCACAGCCAAAAGACATTTTCTGTCCATTCCCTCCAGAACTATTCTAGACAACGGGGTTTATTTTATTTCTCTTGAAATGGGAGAGCAGGATGAGGCAAGGCCGGGAAACCTGACGAGTTAAGTTTTAAAACAGTGGGAAACAGACGAGAACACATTAAAAAACATGAGCAAAAGAAACCCTTTTTAATTTGTAAAGCCATTTCTCAAAAGAAAACTTTAAAAAAAAAAACCCATTTCTCAAAAAACCAAAGAAACATTTTTCAGGATCTCAGAAGAAGGTCAGAAGGTAAGAAAAGACATCATGATATCTTTGACAATGCCTGGGCCTCATCACCAGCAGGAGGAAACCACTGGTTTCTCTGAAGCATGAACATCTCATTTTATCGGTTCCTCATTCCCAAGAACTTGTATGTGGCCTGGAGCACTGAGTTATTATATAACATGGCATTCACACTGAACAAGTTTCAGCTCTCAGACAGAAGGGGTGGTACCTTCTAACATTGTCAGTCATGTCGGAAGCTTTGCGATGATCTGGACGGTAGGCCACCAGGCTCCTCTGACCATGGGATTCTCCAGGCAAGAATACTGGAGTGGGTTGCCACTCCCTTCTCCAGGGGATCTTCCCAATCCAGGGATCAACCCCAGCGACTCCTGTGTCTCCTCCCACACTGCAGGCAGATTCTTTGTCCACTGAGCAACTGAGGAAGCCCCACCTTCTCACAGCACTGGGTAATTCTCCAGGACAAGAATCATCATAGGCTTCCCACCTTTGGCAGGAGCCCGACAGCTCAGCTCTCCATCTGGGCTTATGATTGTGCCTTTGTCCCTAGAGAACACCCTGCCCTGATCAACCTTTGCTCCCTATCACAAAAGCCATGGAGGCACGCTGATAGAGATCTGAGAATGTCCTTGCCAAATGTCCTCGTGGGACACTTGGAGCAGGGGCTTGAGTAACTGATCAAGTACCAGGGTGAGGAAACCAGAAGCAATTGCCGTGGTGGTAGTGCTGGTGGCGGGAGTCTCCTCACTGCTAACTGCAAGCAAAGGAGGTTTCTGGAATCAGGCATAAATCAGACCTCTTCAGCCACACCTGCCAAGCAGGTGCCTAGTTCTGAAATTCCAACAAAGAATGAGATAAACTTTCAAAAAGACATCAGGAGCACTTCCCTGGTGGTCCAGTGGTTAAGACTTCGCTTCCATTCCAAGGGGGTGAAGGTTCAATCCCTGGTTGGGGAGCTAAGATCCCACATGCCTCTGCGGCCAAAAAACCCCAAAAAAACCCCAATACTGTAACAAATTCAATAAACACTTAAAAAACATTAAAGCCATCAAACCTGAAACACAAAAAGTGAACGCGGCCATGAGGCAGACAGCACAAGAAGCACCTGATAAGCACACAGCCGACTGTCATGAGTGCCCCTTTCCTGAGCTGGTGCTGACGGGGGAGGAGTCCATGACCTTCTTTGCAATTCACTCAGTAAGAAAGAAGGCCCCCCTGCACTGCTGCGTGTAACAATGTAACCCCCCAGATAAAGGAAGACTCAATAGGGGTGTGTGTAACTTCAATCTACCTGTAGGAGCATGGGGTGAAGGGAAACTGGGTTCTTTTTAAGGCCGTTTTAAATTACAATGAGGGGGACTTCCCTGGTGGTCCAATGGCTAAGACTCCAAGATTCCACTGCAGGGGGCATGGATTCAATCTCTGGTCAAGAACTAAGATCCCACATGCCAAGTGGCTCAGCCAAAAATAGAAAAAGAGAAGAAGAAAACCTTACAATGGGGATGCCTAACTATTATGACAGTACTGATTCTAGTAAAAGCTTAAAAAAAGACTACAGGCGAAACTTCCAGATTCAGCAAAGCTCAGAGTGATGCAAGCTACAAACATGAGGCCCAATTAGGTAAAATGAAGCAAGAACTGAAATGCTGCCCAGGACGAGCAGGGGAGAGTGAAAACTGGGTCAGAGCCATGCAAAAGGCTTTGCTGCCCGTTTACTGCGAAGAGTGCAGCTGGGGAACTTGCTACTTCAGGGGACAAACCTTACCCTTTGCAGTTTCATCTTGTTCTTCTCTGCAGAGCCTCTGACCAGTTTCTTAGTTATCTGAAAGGAAAGACACTGAAATGAGAACACGGGTTTCAATCACTTTAACATGTTTAACACACTGAACTGTCCTTGAGGGGAGGTCTCCAGGAGGGCAACACTCTGCAAAACAACAATGGAAACCTTTCTGGGTGACGGTTCCAGCAAACAAAACCAGAAGGTCTTGGTTGGGTCATAAGCTCCAATAAAGCACCTAAGTGTACATGTGGAGGTATTAAGGGAGGCCAGAAGGCAGATGACCAAAAACGGAGGCCAAGTTTGGTATCAAGAGCCACAGGCAGGGCCTTGGTGTTGGGGAAACACAGAGCAGCAGGCCTATAAGCAACTGTGGAGGCCGAGTCCTGAGTCCTGCAGACACCCAGCCCTGCACGGCTGCCCCTTCTACTCTTCCCCAGGAAGGCCGACAGTGGAGGTTTTCTGTGACTCCAGGCACACCTTGCTTTCTTTCGCTTCCCAGATAACACGTTAAAAAAAAAAAAAAAGTGGCAACTCTGCATTGGGCAAGTCTTATCAATGCCATCTTCCCAACAGCATTTGCTCCCTTTGTGTCTCTGTGTCACATGTTGGTAACCCTCAAATTTCAAACGTTTTCATTGGTATACATGGTATGCTCATCAGTGGTCAGTGATCCTCGATGCTACTACTGCAAAGACCACGACTCACTGAGGGCTCAGACGATGGCATTTTTTGCAGTGAAGTTTTTTTTTTCTGGCCACGCTGTGCAGCATGTGGGATCCTGGTTCCCTTACCAGGGATTGAACCCACTTCCCCTGCAGCAGGAGAGCAGTCTTCACCACTGCATCACCAGGAAAGCTTCACAGTTAAGTATTTTTTTAATTAAGGTAGGTACTTTGGGCAACCAACAGAGCCACGTGACTTGCTTTACTGTGACATGCACTTTATTGCAGGGGAATCTGAAACCAGATCCACACTAACTCAGAGGTTTGCCTGTCATGTCTACAAATCAATACCATGTGACTCAAGCAAGACGTGCGTGGGCTTGGATTCCCATGGGCCATAAACTTGTAGTCCTTGCCCAGTGAGGTTTTACCTCTTAGAACATGGCGTGAACATCCAGGATAAAGAGTCAGCTGGCCAGAAGTGGTGATCCGGTCCAGAACCCCTATGTTCTAGAGCATAGCGTTCTCAATCGCCCTGCTGCATAATGTGCGTGGGCTGCAAGGACAGACCAAGACACGTGGCTGGCCTCCCTCACCATGCTGGCAAAATGGCTCTATGGGGTCGCACAGAGTCGGACACTGAAGCGACTTAGCAGCAGCAGCAGGAATACACACAAGCAGTCCAGGCTAGTGGTCTAAGCTCCCTCCAGAGCAGGGTATCCTTGCAATTGCACCATTCACTGGACAAGCAATGGGGAGAATTTGGGCTGGAAAAAAATACCCGCCCTCCCCAGGCTCATCTTATGCAGCCAAGAAATGAGACAAGATGAAATATCAAAAGCCCATCTCTCTCGAAACTGTCTGACATACTGACAAACCGACAAAACTACATGAAAACAGTGCTTTCTCTCTTAGGGCAGGAAAGCTCGGCCTTAAGACTTCCTACAGATTAACACATACAGATAAGATACCTTTCTTACTCGGGACACACTGAGTCCTTTCTAGACCAAGCCTTCCCTCAGCAGAGGGCCGAGCCTGGCCATGTGACTGGCAGAGCGCTCAACCCCACCTCTCTAAGCCAGGTGCCCACAGAAACACCAAAGCTGTCTAACCAAGCGCTTAAGAAAAAGCATCCACTTCTCCATCATTCACTCTGCTTGTCAAACCTGCGGACTTCACCCCCACAACAAAGGAGAAGGTAGCAGGGTTTGGAAGGTGCTGTATCCATGTCACTGTCCTTTGTATTCAAAGAATACAGCACCAAACATGACTGCCACACCCTGCTGTACCAGGGCATTTGTGGAGGAAGACGTGTTGGGTCTCGCCCACACTTGCTGAGATTCAGCTGCAGAAATCAGGCCCCTTCCAAATCTTACCCTGTGTTCTGAGTCCAGGAATAAAAGAGTTCACATGACTACCAGGAGCTGGCATCATGATATCCAATAATCACAGCAACTGCAATTTAACTTAAAACTAATATCTCTTCTGCTTTACTATACATTTGGATAAACCTTACTGAACAGCTATAACTTTATCTTCTTGACATTTGGCCTAAGTATTTATAGAACTCTTTCAAAATACAGGCCACACATTTTACTTACCTGGCTAGTGTTAGTATTTAGCAACTTGGTCGTGTCCAAATCTATGCAACCCCATGGACTATAGGCCGCCAGGCTCGTCCATCCATGGAATTCTCCAGGCAAGAATATTGGAATGGGTAGCCATTCCCTTCTCCAGGGGATCTTTCCGACCTAGGTATTGAACCTATGTCTCCTGCATTGGCAGGTGGGTTCTTTTACCTCCTAAGACACCAGGGAAGCCCTATCTGGAACTCAGCTACCAAAAGTAAGACCCAGGATTCTAGTATGAGGTTAAAACAGATACATCAACTACCCAAGAGTCAAAACATATGTAACCACATCCATGCAGTAAAATTTCTGCACTGTATTAGGGAGACTTCAGAGCCCCCTCGGTTTGGTGAGAGCAGTGGGAGGAGCAGCGAGGTGAGGAGGCCCACAACAGCTAGTACCCTGACAGCAGGGGAGGGAGAGCAAGTGGAGAGGAGACACGACTCTACGTGCCCCACGCAAGGGGGACTGTCAGCACGCAGACACTGACACAACCAGTCCTGTGAGCCTGCACTTCTGAACCACCACCCAGGGAAGCTCAGGACAATTATCATCCATCAAGGCTGAGAGTCAAGAGACGACAGAAATATCCATTGGGACTCCCCTGGTGGTTCAGTGGCTAAGACTTAGGGCTCCAAATATAGGGAGCCTGGGATTTGATCCCTGGTCAGATCCCGTACGCTGCAATTAATCATTCTCATGCCACAACTAAAGATCCCACATGCCACAATGAAGATAACTGGAAAATTCATCGGGCTGCAACTAAGACCTAGGGCGGTCGGATAAATACTTAAAAAAAAAAGAAAAGAAAAGAAATATCCATCAACAAAAATGACTGTGCAAACTGCAGTTTATCCACACTATGGCACCATCTGCATACAGTATAGCAATTAAAAAGACATACATCTTTCCATCCCAGTGTAAAATACAGTTAAACATACCCTGGAATAAAAAAGAAACATATTGACAGTATATGGCTCATGTAAGGTAACAAAATGATACTGTATATTCCCAGGGATCCTTCACATACACACCACACAGAGCAACGTAAAACAACTATAGTGGCAACCTGCGGGACAGGAAAAAGCCAAAAGGGGCTTTGACCTCCAGTGATACTTTTTTTAAAACACAGAGCATTTAATACTTGTATAATTTAAATTACCATAATTTAATATAAAGAGTTCCAGCAACTGTACAGAGGCAAGGCGTAGATTCCGGTAACACCACTGTATCCACAGAGTCCTTTAGGGAACAAACATCTGAGTCAACAATAACGTGGACTAATCACACATGTCTCTGCAAACAAACTGGAGAAACAGCTTTATCCCAGGTGGTAAAAGCTCTGAGGCCAAACAGCCACACTTTGGCTAGTCAAGAGGCCTGGGGTTATCCAGAAAAGGTGTTTCTAAGTGTTTTTTCAAAGTCTCTCTAGATGAAGGGACGGGATGATCTGCATTTTAACGAGCTGGGTCTCCCTCTCGGCCACACATGCAAGCACACACGGACCAGCTAATGTTTGGGGGTTCCCAATGCAGATTTATGATACCAAGTCCAGGATAAACTGAGCCCAATAAAAACCACACACATGACATGGGAATAAGAAACAATCTGCAAGCCTACAGCAAGCTTCTACCTACAATCTGGAGAAGGCAGAGAGAAAATGGAAAAAGAATTCCCCACAGTAACAGCAGGGAAAGTTGTAAATGTTAGGTACCAACCACAAAAATCAACCACTCAGGAAATCCAGCATTCCTGAAAGTGAGGAGATAAACCAGAAACTGAGTGTGCAAGGCATCTCCTGGTGGTCACTCCATTTCACTCTCACACATGGGGTGTCACACATGGGGTGTCACCCAGGGCTCTATTCCATGCTGTGGGTGACTGGGGCACTTCTGTGCCACAGGCTGGTAAGGAGGGCTGTAAGGCCTCACCACCTGCAGCATGAACTATTTGCAAAGCTGAGTGATAACACTGTCTTCTAGAACATCTAAAACCCCAAGCCTGTGTATGGAGTCAGATCAGGGTCTCAGAGGCAGGCTTTGGTAAACTGAGCACACCTGGTTCATGCGCTCAGCATTTAGGCTGGTGCACAGGAAGTAGCATTGCTTTGTGACAAGCCCCAACAGCGTGGCCTCCCAGTCCTGGGACCTGGCTATGTGCATAAAAACAAACTTAAAAAACAAAGCTATGAAGGAAAATGAAAATATGTACATGTCCTGTTCTCTGGGCTCACTGGCTGTCACCAGTCATGTGACAAAGTAGTTCTACAAAGCAGCAGCAGCGAGGATTCAGTGTAACCGGAGGGTCAAAACAGAAAAAGATGGCTGATGGCATGGGACCCAAACTCAGGTTCTGAGAGTCTGGGTGACAGCTCAGATGGGAATTTAAAAGCTGAGTGTCTCAGTCTGACACATCTAGAAACTCAGAAGGAAAAAAGATGACCCTGGACTTGATTGCTATTTTGTGAACCTAAAGAGGAAGCCACTTTCCCCATTCTCCAATCTCCTCGGGAGATAAAAGATAAGAAATGCAATCATCTAGAAAAATAGCTAATATGCTAGGGATAGAACTTCAGAAAGCAGTCAAGGTAGGCAGTTTATGGTCAAATGAAGCAGGTACGGTAGAAAATAAACAACTCGCCCGAGGAGCCAATCTTATGTGAAAATCCGATATGAACACATACAAGTGCTACAAAACCCTCAAACCACAGATACTGTGAAATATGCTTTGTGATTCTTGACTAATTGATTCAGTTCTACCCATAGGACCTCAAGGACAGGTGAGACTAGAGACATTTGCCATTATGTCCCTTGGAAGCCAATAACAGAAACAGAAATTTCCAAAGCCACCTGCCTGGGGCCTTAAACATGGAGCCAGGTCTTTTCTGTTCTCATTTCTCCGGGTGAGGTTTTAAGACAGACGGTCACGAGAGCTGACCCTTCAGGATGCCCCATTTTGTTCTTCCTGCCGTCTTTGGGTCTCGTCACCAACGCTGAGTGCTTACCAGCAATGACTGTATGACTCTTGTGTTGGAATAGGAGTGCCTGGAGCTGAAGTTAAAGGGACTTGAAGGACTTCCCTGGTGGTCCAGGGGCCGAGACTTTGCGCTCCCAATGCATGAGGATCCAGGTTTGATCTCTGGTCAGGGAACTAGATCCCACAAACCACAACTAAGAGTTCACATGCTGCAACTACAGATCCTGCATGCCACAACAAAGATCAAAGAGCCTATATGCTGCAACTAAACCCAGTGCAATCAAATAAACATCTAAAAAAATATATGTGTATATACATACAAAGGCTAACTTGAGGATCACAGCCATTAGTCACTAGTGTGGCTAAGGTGCCCAGCACCATTATTTAAGCGTGAACAAGGCTACCAGGAAGGCACGGACACACACACACTGGTGCACGTCGCAGTATGCACAAAAATGAACAATTCAGTGACTCTCGGTAGTAGAAAGAATTCTGCACTGGACCTGCCCAGGTCCCAAGAGCTCATCTGTGGCCACACTCACTCAGCCACTAGCCAGTTGGGCAACATAGGATCCCTGGGTGAAGAGTGAGGGGCTGGATGGAAGCCTCTAGATTCAGGCAGCACTGACTCGGGGGAGGTACTCACTCTGCAGACGGGTGTGGAGGCAGGGAGGGGGCTGGGGCCTGTATGCAGCTTTGTGGGCACAGACTGCCCCTCGGGGGAGCTGGTGGGAGAGGAAGAACTCAAGGACGAGTGGCTCAGTGCCAAGTCCTCTTCTGGGCTGGACTCCGGTGTCTCGCTCTCAGAAGGCACAGCCTGGCTGGGAGGAGTGGCAGGAGGAGACCTGGCTGACGGTCTGGGGGCCAGGATATCCTGTAAGACAACCACGGGTATCTTCCCCTTGAACAGGATGCCCCCGGCTTCACGCCAGCCATCCCGGTCCTCAGAGCACGTGCTCAGGCCACCAGTCAGCTTGGGAGAGTTTTGGGGTGAGCCCCTCTGTGTGAGTCCCCTCCTGCCTACAACCGAGTCAGCACCCCCTGCCTCTTTCTTGCACGGAACTTCTGAAAGGGCCTCTTCAGGACTTGCCAGCTCGTCCTTCTGACTGGCCTTTGGCGGTCCCCTGTCATCTCCAGCTTTGTCTGGGACTCCATTTATGTTCTTCTGAGCTGGGGAAGCGGCAGAATTCAGTTTATTGTGGTCCACCATGTTGTCCTGGGGGTCGCTCGAGTCCTCTGTCAAATCGATTATGACCACAGCCTGGCCAATACTGGTTTCAACTTGACTTCTTAAAAAGTTATCTAAGGGTCCCTTCCCATTGACAAGTTTTGGCCTAAAATCAATGTTGGAACCCATGTGACAGTTCTCCAAGTGGTCCAAAGAGGTTTCTAAGTCGTGGACTTGAGTCTGCACAGGGCCACCCCGAGAGCCCCCCGTGTCGTCCAAGCCATCGTCAATTTTCTCCTTGGGGACAAGATTCAGGCGCTTGAATGGCAGTCGAGCTGAAACCAGAAGAGAAGGAGGACCTCTTTTAAGTGATAGTTTGAAGAGTGACAATCAATACTTTAACATTCCATATTCTCAAAAAATGAACAACCTTGATGTACTTGGGGGTAGGGAGAATATCTAAAGTTTAAAAAGGGATTATCTTTTCATTGGATATGAGTTTGAGCAAACTCCAGGAGATAATGAAGGACAGGGAAGCCAGGCATGCTGCAGCCCATAGAGTTGCAAAGAGTTGGACACGATTTAGTGACTAAACAACAAGCCTTTTCCAACAACCGAATTAAAAGCAAAAACAAATGAACAAAAAAACAAAAACAAGAAATGGAAAACAAACAAAATTCCCAAACACTGACAAGCTTTTAGAGCAGGGACTTTGCAAGAATTTCGAAGAAGACATTTTCTGATCTCTTTGAGATCCAGTTCAAATTCTAAAGTTATTTATTATGGGTGGAAATCCTATTTGAAGATAAGTGTATCAGGCTCCAAAAGCTAAAGAGATAGATCCATTTGCAGTTGAGATCTTGTTCTGCTCCTACCATTCCAGGCTGTTAGCTTTTCTTGCCAACGAAACAAGTATCCTCCCATTGCATGTCAACCTTCTGGATAGTTCTGAGAGATAGGCACGTGGAAGACTGAGGAAATGCAGATGGGTGGCTTTCTTACAGAGTCTGCCTATACTCAAACACTCAAACATCTTATTAACTACCTTCTAATGTAGACCAAACATAAACCTTTTCTGGCTTCGTTTATAAGATGATCATGCCCACAGATTCTACGGTTTGGCCCTAATGCTTTAACCTCGGAAGGCGGCCGCCCTTCACACAACTCCTACCAACACCAACCTTGCTGTCAGTCGTGACAGGAGAAGGCCAGCCGCTACAGGGGAACCAGATAACCAAGCTTTGAAAACCAAAAAACATCCTTTTTCATATAGCCCAGCCACTAACCTGACCTAAGGGTAAATTCATTCCTCCCTTTTGCATGAAAGGATTTTGAGATACTTCCTATAAAAAGGTGTTCGACCAGGGACAGCTGTGCCTGCCAGGGGACATCTGGCAACATCAAGAGATGTCACTGGCTTTGACAACCTGGGAGCAGAGGCTAGGATGCCTGTGAAACTCTCTAGCCGTGGCCCCAGCCTTTTTGGCACCAGAGCCAGGTTTCGTGGAAGACAGTTTCACCATGGACTGAGGGTGGGGGGATGGTTACATTTTTTTGCGCTTTATTATAATTACATCAGTCCCATCTCAGATCATCAGGCACTAGATCCCAGAGGGTGGGTACCCCTGCTCTACGGTATACAGAATATACAGTATATTTTTCCTCCATGAGAAAAAATATTACAAAGTCAATATGCTGGAATCCAGCTGTAAAAGCAGCAATCTCTGCATCTGGTCCTGGGAACAGCACGCAGTGAAATGGGTTTCCCAGCTTCCAAATGTAAGATGCAACTGTCTTCTCCCCTCCACCCCCTTGATGCTTCTGATGAGGACCCCAGGAGATGGCCTGCCTCTGCTCAAGGGAAATGAAAAATATAATAATTAAGAAAACAATGAAGGACATAAGGTAGGAACAAATATTTAACCCATTCCCAGAGTTACCTTGTATTAACTTCTTGACTGGAAAAGCTGGCCTGTCTTTGCAATCCATGGCTGTGAATGAATGTCAAAGGATATGTTATTAAGTGCTGGAAACAACGGAGCAAAAAATACAGTACCTACTATACAAAGTGGTTGTCCAGTGGGGCTCATCTGGGTACTCCCACCACCATCCTTGGCCTTCCCTGGTGGCTCAGTGGTAAAGAATTTGCCTGCCAATGCAGGGGACAAAGGTTCAATCCCCGGGTCAGGAAGACCCCCCCGGAGAAGGAAATGACAACCCACTCCAGTATTTTCGCCTGGGAAATTCCATGGACAGAGGAGCCTGGCAGGCTACAGTCCATGGGGTCACAAAGAGTCAGGCACAACTGAGAAACTGAACAACAAAGGACATTTTTGGTTGTCATGACTGAAGAGAGTGTATTACCAGCATCAAGTGGGTAAGGGACAGGAACACTGCTAAATATCTCACAATGCACAGGACTGCTCCCCACCACAGAGAATTATCTGATCTCAAATGTCAGTAGGTTGAGAAATTCTACCCTGAATGCTGTCACATCTTGTTTTATTTCCCTTGAGCACTCAGCACACCTGAGACTTTTGTGCTTCTGTCTCTCCCCTCATCAGAACACCAGCTTTGTGACAGTACACAGACTTGTTCCACACATGGGCTCAGGGCCTGGCAGGTAGTAGGAAATCAAGTAAGGAAACTAGAGATGAAAGAAAACATTGCATCAGCTGATTTTACCATAATAGGAGCCCAAACATTCTCCTCCAATCCAACCCCTCTCCACCAACAAATCTGTACAATTGGTATAGGGCTTATTTTCTCTTAAAATAGGGTTTATTATAAAAGGTGATACATAAAGAGAACAAAAAACAAACAAACAAAAATAAATAAATAAAAGGTGATACAACTTAAAGCATCTCGAGCCTGCCAAATTGGAGCTGAAGCACAGTCAAGAAATGATAAGGGAGGATATTTTCCTGCACGGGGAGGGGGCCGAAATATGCAAAAAAAAAAAAAGGCATAACAGTATCAAAACTGGTACAGAAATGACCATAAACAGAACTAAGTCCTTGAATAAATATCTTCAAATGGCTAGAATAAGTTGAGCTGATATCTGCTAGATCTGGCTTGGAAAAGTCTAGTTATTTTGGCTAATCTACATTCTTTTTTTTTTAAAGATACATACGAGTGAGTATTTTTAAAAATCAGATCCTGGCTTTCTAAAAAAACTCAGCTGCCCACAGATGAACCTACTCTACCCGCTTCCAAGCTAGGAAAACAAGATAGGTACCCAGAAGACATTTCCTTTCTTCCCATTTCAAGATAGTATTATTCCCAAGTTTTCAGTTCTCAAAAACATGAACTCCTCCCTGCCTCCGTTGAAGGATACATAATCTTTAGCCACTTAATTTTCAGTCAATCACAAGGATTTATTGGCATGGCCCTGAGTCACCAGCTTTGATGCAAGCAGAACAGAGGTGACCTCAGGTCGACATAAAAGGGATCCCATCCAGGGACTCAGTCTATTCAAACGAATACGTGCAATTAACAAACATTTCTGTACAAACTTACCACTGCTTTTTATTCTGAGCATATATCCCTCCTAATTTTATCTGGCATTAAAACATCCTCCCATTTTAGGATAGCCTAGTCATAATAACAGAAGGTGCTTTGTAAATTCCTTAAACATCCATTCTGGGTCCAATGACCGTCCATGACAACCAGCCCCAACTTTATATGAATTCTGTCTCTCTGAAATCCCAAAGTCTGGAAACAGCACAGTGCTTCTCAACTAGGAGGCACCTTGACAATGGATAAACATTTTTGGTTGTCCCAGATGAGAAGGGCTTGCTACTGAGATCTTATGGGTGGAGGACAGAGATGCTGCTACAGTGCACAGAATGGCCCCCAGTGTCAATAGTGCTGAGGCTGAGAAATTCTGAACTAGATTAACGGATGTCCCTACCGACACTTAATTACTGGGCACCTACTATATGTCAAGCACTGCGCCAAGTCCTGGGGGCAAAATGGGAGTGGAGCAGGGGAGACAAGCCGTCTGGTCCTCCTCAGTTCGCCACCCCTATTATAAGGAGCCTTCCAGGCGCCAAAGCCCCCTCCCAAGACACAGGAAGGAGAAAGATAGGTCTTCCTGCATATCCGGCGGCATCAAGAACCCGGGACCCCTACCACCCGGGCCTCTTACCTGGGCTGGCCCTGACCCTTAGATGGAGCTCTTCCGGTCCCCCGACCCCATGGGACCCCGGACCTCAGTTTCCACATCCGGCCAATAGCGCCGCTGCAAGGTCCAACTTGTCCGGGGGACACAAACGCACTCGGTAACCAACAAATCCGGCCCTTTCGCCTCTTTGGGTCTCAGTTTCCCCTCCGGGCTACACACACACCCGTGACCGCAAAACGCTCTGGAAGGACGAACTGACGTAAAAGCGCCGGAAAAAAAAAATGGTCGCGGCTGCAACAATAACGTCAAAGAGATGCCTTTCGGGTCGTAAGGCCCTTCCCCAGGATTGTAATGGCTCCACGGACCGAACGCCAGATGCAGAGCCGTGGGCCCAGGCCAGAAGGCCAGTCCGCCCCCAACCGCCGCTTCGGCCCACACAGGCCGCGCGCCGCGACCCCTCTTTCCCTCAGCGCGGGCTGGAACCGACCTGCGGCCTCTCCCCGGGCGCCCGGCGCCCCGCACTCCGGCTCCTCCAGCATTGCGCGGGCGACGTCTTGAGTTCCCCTCAGGCGGCGGAGGAGCGGGCTCCGCTCAGGCGCCCGCTGCTGCTCGCCCTCCCGCCCGCGCCGCTGCTGCCGCGGCCGCCGCGCTCGTATTTGGCGGGAACCGCGGCGACCCCCGCGGCCCACACGGCGATTGGGTGATGCCGCGTCACGTGATGGCCCTACTCGAGAAGAGGGGAGCGCCGGGAGCATCATCGCGAGAACCGAAGCTTCCATTCCTTTCTTGGCTCCCCTATTGATATTCCAGCTGTGGGCGGGGCTTCCTCACGGTGGTCTGCCATTGATGGGTAGCGGGTGTCCTGCGATTGGTGGTGGGTGATGTCAAATTGAGTGTTCGACACTGTGATTGGCTGAGCCCGTGTGATATGTCTGTGGGAGGCGGGACGATCAGGCTCTACGTCACGACGAAACGCTGTACGCAGCGCGCAGGTGACAGCCTGAAACTGCGATTTTGTTGAAGACTAATTTTTTATCCTAACTGCACATAGGTTGTGGTTCAGACGGTAAAGCATCTGCCTCCAATGCGGGAGACCTGGGTTCAATCCCTGGTCGGGAAGATCCCCTGGAGAAGGAAATGGCAACCCACTCCAGTATTCTTCTTGCCTGGAGAATCCCTTGGACGGAGGAACTTGGTAGGCTACAGTCCATGGGGTCGCAGAGAGTCGGACACGACTGAGCGACTTCATTTCACTTCACTGAATATAGCCACAGTAATTAAAATTATAATTTATATAAGCAATAAAAGCAAACTGGGCATCGCTTCAAAAGTATTTGAGATGCGATATATATATTCAGAGGAAATGAATGAAATGGATATTTCTTGTTTAATCCTCAGGGTTTTGCATACTGTTTCTTCGCCGGAAACACTTTCCATAGCTCCTTCCCTGGTTGATTTCTACCTAAGTTTCAGATCTTAGATTGAAATCCCAGGGGAGCCTTTCTTCCCCAGCCTCCAAAATGAAGTTGCTACAACACTGTTCTTTTTCTTGGAACAATTACAGCTTGTATTTATTTATTAACATGTTATTGACTAGTGAATTCATTTCTGTTTTTATCGTCAGCTCCATGAGGACATGAATCATTTATCACAGTATCTTCAGGACCTACTGGTGACTTATTCATTAGTAGGTACCCAATAAATATTTGAGTGAATACATAAGTATCATTTGATTGAACTGTGTGACCATGTCAGTTAAAAACTTCACATGGAACAGAGACCTTCAGAGTCAGTCTTTGAGCCTTAGAACAGGTTTTATTCAGCACCAATTTACTCTCTCAAGCAAAGCAAAGTGAGAAGCAAATAATTAGTCCAATTTCAGAATTCTATTTATCTTGTAGATTGGATAATTACATCAGTAGGGTTGGCTGAAAATAATGTGGAAAAATAGAACATCACTTTAGGCAAGTCATGTCTTACTCAAGGTCTCAGTTTCCTTGTCTGAACCTTTAGGATATTTTCCTTTCTTTCTCTGACATTTTGGCACCTGAAATGATTTAGGCTGGTGGATCACCATTCAGGACACCCATCAAAATCACATGGGAGGTTTTTCACACTATTCGTAATAGTCCCATCAGGATCTTAGGGAGAGGTTGGGGCATGTATATTTTAAAGCAATAGTCTGATCTAGTCCAGTACCTTCTGTAGAGGCACTTATGAACTTTCAGCAATCCTCTGCTTCACAAAATCGCTCAACTCTGTCAGAGATTTCAACACGGAAGTTGCAAGCACTTTAGCTCTAGTCACTTTATTGTTCTTACAACTTGTAGTCAGACTTGTTATCCATTGTGCAACTGGCCCCAATCCTGTTCTTCTTTTTGGATTCATTTACTCATTTTGATTCATTCTTAACTTTCGATTCATTCAACAAAAAACAACTGATGAAAAAAAATCAATAGCAGTAAGCATATATGAATCTGAGAAGCCTTCCTGGAGGAGGTGACATTACAAATATAATTCTTTTATGCACAAGGGATGGGAGGAAAGACTGGGGGGAAATGAGCAAGAGAGGAATAATGTTAGCAAAGCCCATAGGCAAAAAGGATAATGGGTTATAGAAGTCAGAAAAGGTGATGGGGCCAAATTTTAAAAGCTTTGTAGGCCATGTCAAGGCCTTAGAAGTATTCTAAGGCCAATACTACTGGCTTTAGAATAGGCCAGGGAATGATGTGATCTGAATTATGTTATAGAAGCATCTTTCTGGCAGCCTTGTAAGGGATGAACTGGAGGAGAGAACTTGAAGCTGGGCACACCAGAGAGAAGACTGGTGGAGTGGTCTGATCAGGGCAGAGAGACAGCTGGGTAGTGGAAAGGAGGTACAAGTCATAACCTGATGTCTGATTTGGGCAACTGTATGAATGAACACGGGACTGGAAGGGAAGGTGGTGAAAGACCTCAGAAGAACTGTATATAGCTGAGATTAGCGAACAGGTATGTGAAAATTTGTAAACTCAGCCTCTGGAGTTCTACCTGCCCCTTTTTGCAGAAAAGTTTAAGCGCTTTTCCTGAGACATCAGGGCCACCTCCGGGACACCAGGGGTCGCTGCAGCCGCTACAGCCCCTCTAGGCTCGCTCCAGTCCACTCATAGGCCGAGGCGGCCTCTCGGTTAGCAGGCGGGATGTGCGTGCACTCCCCGGCCGGCAGGGGGCGCGTGTGAGCAGACGGGGCCCAGGGCGCGCGTGCGCGCGCGGGGGCCGGCACCGGAAGTGTGCGGTTGCCATGTAATATCCTGGCCGGGCGGGCTCGCGAGGGTCCGAGGCGGCGCCGGAGCGGGCGGGGCTGGCTTGAGGGCGACGGAGGCGGTGCCGTAGGGGCCCGCTGAGGCACGCTGGGGGTTGGTGGCGCCCGGAAACCTGTCGCCTGCGCGGTCCCTCCGGTTCGCTGGGTCCGGGCGGCAGGCCCGACGGCGGGAGGCAGCATGTCGGTGGCGGGGCTGAAGAAGCAGTTCTACAAGGCGAGCCAGGTGAGCGGAGGCCGAGGCGGGGCGGGGTGGGGGTGGTGTGCGGCGAGCCCCGGGCTCAGACTGCTCGGAAGGGGGCCAGGCGATGCCAGGCCTGGCCCTGACTCGGGAGGGGACGGAGGTAGTGAGGGGGCGATCTTGGCACGCGTCCCTCGCAGGGTGGATACAGCCTGGGAGGGACAGGGTCTGCGTGCTAGGGCGTCCAGGCTCTGTCCGCCATGTGGGCTCCAGTCTCCTCGAGGAGGGTGGGCAGACGGTGGAGGGGAGCAGAGATGCATCCAGAGGTTGTTCTCGGACGTGGATCCCTCGCCTCCTGTCCTTCCCTCTTAAAGGTCAGGGAGGGAGCGGAGAGAGAGAAGAGGAAGAAGCCGTCCGGAGGCTGTCGACACAGAGCGCCCAGGGGCAGGGAAATCTGTGTCTAGAGCAATTCTTTTTTTTTTTTTTTTCCAAAGATGACAAACAGCCTTCTCAGTGGGCCGGGTGCAGAATTGAAAGGGTTGAGTGAAAAGTCAATTTCCCACTTCAGATATGTATTCTAAGGCCAATGTCAGTTCCTCAGACATCCAGTCCCTCTCCCCAGAAACAAGACTGTCACCAGTTACCAAAGAGAAGTGTACGCCTCTTCTTTAAAAAACCCACGTAGTGGTAGCATGGTCTACATAGAACAATGTACTTGCTGGTTTTCATTAACTGTCTTGGAGATCATACTAGAGTCAGAATTCTCCACCTCGGGTCTTTCTCTGTCCTGGCAGCCATCCTAGGCGCTCTGGGGCATTGAGTAGCACACCTGGCCCCCTCCCAGTCGATTTAGGAGCTCCCCCAGTTGTGACAGCCACCGGTATCTCCCATGCTGCCAGATGTCTTTAGGGGAACCCCCTCTTTCCCTCCTCCCCCTAGAGCTCCGACACTAGAGCCTACTGCTCAATTCTGTTGTTTTGTTTTGTTCTTTTGAAGAGATAAGATGTCATGTATTTCATCTTCCTCCTTTGCTTTTCCTCTACCTCCTCCTGGATCTTTTTAATGGGTACGTGATATTCCGTTCCATGAAGTCTACCATGATTTTTTTTTTTTAACTAGTTGTCTGTTGATGGATGTTTAGATAGTTTCAAGTAGTTTTCTGCCATGTACAGTACTGTTATGAATAGCCAGTGAGTATCTCTGCTCACAGGTAGGATTGGCTTTACAGGTTAAGTTCCCAGAAGTGGAATGTGGAATCCAAGAATTGTTTAAGTGTTCTACTTGTGATGGACAGAATAGGTGTTTTGGAAATTCCACGCCCCATTGTTCACAAATCTGGTGAAAGCTGCGTGGATCCATTCTTCAGAAAACTAGGCAAATGTAAAATTCAGTTTATAGGCTCAAATCCAAAAAGTTCCCAGATTTCTCCATCCCTTAAGAACCTTAGGTTTGGAGTTTGTGTGGATGGACTCCAGGAATGAACGAGCAATGGTCATAGGAATCCTTTAGGCAGTGCTGGCAAACCAGACTTTAACCCATGACTTGGAGAGGTCCAGTGGGAGGGAAAAGAAGTGTGTGTCCCCAGTGATACACAGCCGGGACCTTTGGCCCCTTGAGGGGGAAAGTAATGATCTTAGACGGGGCTAAAGATATTTGGGGTCTGTCTCTCGACTCTAGGCTAAACACTGGAGGAAGAGAAACTTAATCTAGGTGGATTCTAGGGTTGTTGCTCAGAGTACAGCCCTGTGCCCCAGCAGGATGGAATGAGTGACCTGGCCCAGCAAGCCTCTACCTCCCCCTCTGCCCCGCCTCGCTGCACACTTGACCAGAGCACTTTGCAGTGCTGCTCATTATCTTGCACCCTGATGTAGCCCCTCATGTAAGAACTATAGGTCTTGGAAGAACTCCTGCGCCACCTTATTCCTTCCTGTGGACGGGTCTCTGGAAGCCCTCCCCGCCCCTCCCTCAGGCACGAGGGCCCATGCTGGTAGCCCATCCTGCCCCCAGAAGACCCACTGTGCTGGAGGAACTAGCTGGGCCTCTCAGGGTGTCCACCTGAGCCTTTCCTCTCAGGGAAGGAAGAATGGCCTGCATTCAGACCTGAATGTAGCACTTGGAGGGAGCACTTAGAAACCTGGAAATCTCAGTGCAGCATAAGCTGGTGGTTCGGATCAGTTTATTATCGCGGCATTCTGGGACCTAGTCCCTAAGAATCGCCGCTACAGCCACGTCCTCCTCTGAGAGCCTGAGAGCCGCCGTCTTGGCCTCGTGACCAAGTCCGTGTTGAGCTGTGCTCTCAAGAATCACCCTGGCTGTGTTCCATTCCCTCTGCAATAGTTTCCATAGACCTCCACTGTGGATCTGGACATGTCCACCTCTCTGTATTTCTTGTCTTGATTTTAGAAACACCTCCATCCTCTTTCTGTGTCCTCAGGATAGGATCGTCTGGGCCAGGTAACAGTCCTGTTAAGTCTTAATATATATTGAGGGGACACCAAGTGAACGTGTTTTAAACCAATCTCTGTTGATCTCAGTCAGTCTCAGTCTCACTTTATCCTGCCCAAGGGTCAGCATACTCTCCTTTCTACACCAAAGGACTGGGGGGCATTTGTCTTCCAGTAGTACAGTGGTTCTCAGCCAGGGCCAATTCCACCCTCTGAAGGACATTGGCAGTGTCTGGAGGCATGTTTGGCTGTCAAAACTTGGAGGTAATTAATTGTACTACAGTGTACTGGGCCCCAGATGTCAGCAGTGCTGAGGTTAGGAAACCCTCTTTTACAGTTTGAGAAAAGTGAGGATAATTTTACCCAAACCAAACCAAACAGCAACAACAGAAATCCCTCCTGGGCATTCTTGTGGCAGCTGCCTGCTTTTTCTAATTCTTGAAACAAGAGATAACCTGATATATGCAGATGGACACATATGTAAAACTCAGCACCCGGACACCACATCTCCCCTGCCCAAGTCCTCAGGAGAACCCCAGAGTATCTATTGGCATCTGTCAAGCTTGCATCAGCACCTCTTCACTTAGAGGTGACTAACCCTTCCCTCTCCCCTTTCCTCTCCGTGCAGCACCCCAGGGACATTTGGCAGCATCAGAGGTTTTGTCAGGCCTTGGGGAGCAGATGCTAGTGGCACTGAGTAGGTTGCAGTCAGGAATGGTTGCTAAGCACCCTGTAACACACAGAACAGCCTTCTGTACCACCAAGAGTTTTCTTGTCCGAATGACAGAAGCACCGACGTTGAGAAGCCCCGCTCTGAAACAGGTTCTTGATTTCAGAGGCTTGTAACAGTGTCGTCTCTAAATTGAGAAAGGTGGATGCGTGACAGAGAGCCAGGAGTAGAGAAGCTTGGTTTCCGGCAGGTCTCCCTCATCGATGACACTGGTGACAAACCAACTTCCAGTAGCTGGCATGACTAGTTCCGCAACAGTTCCTCTCTGGTGAAAACTTTCAGGTCTTAAACAAAATCGATTTGAGCTTGAGTGGGAAGTTTGTGAGTTTTTACTTCTGGTCACTTACAGGCTGAACTGGAGAACGTTGAGGAATCCATAGCATAAAGCAGAAAAAAGTAGGTGTCTGTCCCGGGCCGGTGGTTGTGGTCCTCTCCTGCCTCCCCGTGTAATAATGCCAGTCAGTACCGTCTGGTCTTTGTGCACATCTATACTGGGGGGAGATGCCTTTATGAGTCTCTCTGGGGAATAGAGGTGGGTTAAGGAACCCACTAGCGAGCTCCAGTCTCAGAAGCTCACTTGTCACTGTGGTGTGTGTGGGTGACATTAATTTCCACCTAAGTTCCTGATGGTTTCCTGGTCATTCTTGTGGCCGCGCTGTGTGGAAATCTGAGAGTGTAACTAGGGGTAGATCTGGCAGCTGCCTGGAATGCTGGCCTGATTTCTTTTCTTTTTTTTTCTTTGCCTGAAAGGAGGGAGAGAGTTTGAACTAAAAGATTGGTTCCATCCAAGCTAGGAGGGGAACTCATGACCACCGTATCCCGTAACTTTGAAATTTGTTCGATTCTCTCTAGGCCCCGCGTTGGTGTCTAGGAGGAAAGATTGAGCTTCCTGGGAGAGGCGTGGGGGTGGGGGAAGGACTAGGGGACCTAGACCCCAACTTCTAGGAGTAAGCAATAGTTGGGGAAATGTCAGAGGTCTCCCAGATACTGCCTGCTCTGACCTATTTTTTAAACTTCATTTTGTGGAATCACACTCTTGATTTCCCAGCAAAGTGCTTGGCCTGCTGAGTAACAGAGGTGGGTGATCTTAGGACACAAAAATCTGGAACTTATAACCCCTTAAGTGTCAGCACGAATCAAAATAGGGAGCCTGGGAGTGACAGGTGTCAGGCAAGGTCTGGGGGTGGGGTGGGAGTGGTCTCTGCCAGCAGCTGCAGGCACTCACCCCCGGAAAACCTTCTGCCTCGGGGCAGCAGCTGTGGAAGGGCTTTTGGCCGTGGCCTTGTCCACGTGCGGCAGGAACTGGGTTAAGTCCACTCTTACAGGAAACCATTCTGCTGACTCATCCGTAGGAAGACCCATGACCTCGCAGTGTCCCTGTAGGACCCCGGGCGGAGATGATCCCATCCTGCCTCACAAGCTAGCTGGGTGCAGTGACCAGCCCTGTGTTGTAGGCTGGGCTGTGGAGCTTCAGAAGTAATCCAAAACTGCCCTTCCCCAAAGGAAGCAGGGGCCTCTCATCTCCAGTGCTTCCCAGGCCTGTCCATAAAACCAGGTTAACCTGACCTCCTGGGTAGGACCCACTGTTCACCATCAGGGAGACGCCCCAGAGTTAGGCAGCATCCTGCAGCTCTTCGTTATTAACATGCCAGGACCAGGGGCTCATCATGTTCTGAGTCCACTGCTCATAACTGCTATGTATGGAGCCTGAAGCTCACTGTGACTCAGAATCCTGGGTGTAGTAAAGGCAGTTTATCACAGAACTCAGTGGGAGCTGATCGCCCTGCCTATCTGGGTGTGTTTTGAGGCCAGGCTGTAGGATACTTAATTATACTCCGTGTGCCACTTAATAAGAGCCTGTGAGGTGAGAGGTTTCTCAGTATCTCCCTGCTCAGCTTCAGGAATTGGAGGCTATCACAGTTTTGAGACCCCAGAACTGTCGCAGACTTAGCAACTAAACCCAGAAAACAGTGCCGTCCACCCACCTTTCCCCCAGCGTCCCTCCAGAGCCCTCCTTTGGGGCCCTGAGTGCTCCGCCTGCCCTTCCAGTGCCCCTCTGTGCAGCCCTCTGTGTCTCTCCTCAGAGGACAAACTGACAGGCTGCGACTGGGCCCTTCGGGCCCACCATTTGCTTCTGGCCTGCGTGTCCCATGGCCTTTGACCCTGGGTCAGGGACCACAGTTAGTGCTGCCCTGGCCCCTATCTCCACCCTCTCCTCTTTGTTGCCAATATCTTGAGACTGACCCAATCTAGGGAAAGTTAGTTCTTCATTTGGGGCGTGCAGCCAGCTTCCTCCATAGGGTTTCAGAGGCGTCAGGCCATTGGCCGGGGAAGTAGGGGAGGAAAGCCTAATTGTCTTGTTTCTGCTTTCCGAGGTCGGGGGAGGGGCAGGGGGAGATTTCTGAGGTTTAAGGAGGGTTTGATGCTGGAGCCTCCCAGCCATGGGAGGGTTTGGGAGCTTGCAGACCTGTGGAGGCATCTTTACCCTGCAGCCCTGCCCAAACCCTTCCCCGGGGAAACGTTAGGGGTGATCTTTCTGGACTCTTTCCCAAGCTGTCCCTGGAAAGCTGGATGGAGGAATGTGTCAGACTAGCAGCAGCTGCTTGCTCTTTGCCCCCTCCTTTCTCATCTCCCTCTTCCTTCTTCCCCTCCTCCTCTTCTCTCTCCTCACACCCCCTCTTCTCTCCCTGCCCCCCTCCCCAGGGCTGAATTTACAGCCACTTCTCCCTAGCGCTGCACTTTGGGTACATTCTGCTCATTTCCTGTTGAGTGGTCCCCCAGGCTCCACTAGCCCAGGCTTCCAGAGGATGGCCTCGTCTTCCTTTTCCACTCAGCTCCTAGAAAAACCTGCTGACTGGGCCTGAGAGGGGGGTCACGCGGAGACTCCCAACCACAGCAGGAAAACAGACGTGCGATTTCCTCCAAAGGACCTGACTCAGCCTCAATCGCTGCCTCTCTGGGTAGAGCTGCTGCCGGAGGCTCAGACTTCCACACCTGGGTATTACGGTCGTCCGCAGGTGCCGTGCCCTGTCCCAGGTGTGAGACAGCCCGCCCAGGGGCCATTGAGCTCAGTGAATACGAGGTGGGCCAAGAGACATTTGCCCCGAGTTGTAGGTTGTGAGAGTGCAAAGGTGGGATGTCCACCTGGGCACGAGAGAAGCCAGAGCTGGGCCTGCGGAGGGGAGCATCCCTGGTGACTTGGGGTGCTGTGTCAGCTCCTTCCCCACCCTCCCGTGAGTGTAGACAGCACACTCCAGTCCAGCAGGTCCGCTTGGCCTGGTAGCTTCCCTCTTTCCCCACCCTTGTCCGGCTCTCCTGTGCACTTCCTGTTTGCCCTCAGACCCTGGGACTTCCTTCATCCTTGCCGCCTCTCTGGTCCACCCTCCGGAAGTACTTCTCCTCCCTCCCAGCCTCTGGCCCAGTGGTCTCTTGCCCCCGTTCTGCACACCGCACACCGAGCACATCCTCACACCCAGTACGCTTTCTTCTCATTGGACGTGAGCTCCTGAGGGGGGCGGGGGCTGCCTGGTGGGTGGTGACAGGCCCAGGTCCCTGCAGGTCATGACTCACTGACCAAGTTGTCAGGAATAGTGGGCACCTCCCCAGAGCAGGCGTGGGGCAGTCCGGTGCCATGATGGTACCAGTGTGAGGCAGGGTGGCCAGCGAGGCCTCAGTCAGGAACAGGTCCGACTGGTTTAAAAAATAAGTCATCAGAGCTCAGAGGTTGTCCCCTTTGCTTGGTATTTGCTTTGAGGGCTCCAGGCCCAGAAGAACCTGCACTTGACTTTATCACAGGCAGTCTCTGTTGTTCCGACCCCACAGCCAGATCCAAACCTAACGGGAGGTGCCCAGCTTCCTGGGGAAAGGAGATCCCTGGGCTCAACCACTCTGGCCTCAGAAGCCTGCTGGGCTCCTGGACCTCTGGGTTCTTTGACTTGACCGGGTCCTATGTGCAGCCCCTGTGGCTTCCACCCTTGACCGCCTTCTGCCTCTTCTCTTGTTTCCTCCAACAGGCAGCCAGCTTTCTCCCTGTCCTTTGCTTGGCCCTGCTGGTACACTCTGTGGACTTGCTACCCTGCCTCTGGGCCTTCTCCTTCCTGGACCTAAGTTCCCTCCCTGGCGCCCCTCAGCCCTCCAGATCTTCATCCCCAGTCACAACACACCCAGCCACCCTCTAGATGGTGGTCCCAGACCGGCTGGCTGGTACAGGCAATGCAACGGGCTCCTAGGCCCAATGCACCTGAGGCCCAGCCCTGACCTTCCCTGTCCTTCCCTGTCCTTGCCCCGAGGACCTGGGAGCCTGCTGTATCTATCTCCTCAGCATCTGAGCCTGCAGTAAATACTGTGCACCAACCTCTTAGCCTGGGGCCTGAATTAATTCATTAATTTGACCTTCAAATAGACTCATTTTTTAAGTTTGTTTTTAAAAGGGATCTTGACGTTACTTCTTGTAATAAATCATAGTAACAGGATCACCATATACAGTAGAAACAAAGCAACGTAATCAGTTCTTCCTGGATTCCTGACCTCTGAACTGGGGTCTGCTCTCTTGTGAAAAGAATTGTGAATCCACAAGTTCCCCACCAGGATTTTACCTGGCAGTCCAGTGGTTAAGACTGTGCTTCCACTGCAGTGGCACGGGTTCGATCCCTAGTTGGGAAACTGAGATCCCACATGGCATGTGGCACAGCCAAAAAAAAAAGCCTAAAAATAATTTATTTTTTAAAACAAGTATCCACTAGGAAGTTTCTCCTAGCCAGAATGAAGGGTACTGCAAGGGGATTGTGGCAGGACTAGCTTTCTCACTTGTCCCTTGCATTCTCTCTCCTCTTGGCACCCCTCCCCTGCCCCTTATAGTCTTCACGTGGAACCAGGATCTCCTGCAGGCTTGAATTAAGTCTCAGAAGAGAGAGTTCTGGGGTGAGGGTGGATTTCCCGAGCATCTGGGGAGGAGGAGGCCTGACAGTCTGTGTCCCTGTTCAGACTGTGCTTAGTCCCCCGACACCACGCTGGCCAGCACAGCTCAAGCCAGTCCAACCTTCTCTGAGGCAGGAGCAGTTGACTGATGGTTTCTCTCTGGTCATTTTGGGTCTGGGCCCCAAGAGTTAGCGGAGAACTCTCACTTCCAGGCACCACTCCCTCCCCATCCCCTGCCACCTGCCTCCCCACTCTGAGGCCCCTTGGCTAATCCCAGCAGGTGTCCGTCAACTTGATGGCCTCGGGTCATCAGAGCCTTAATAGTCTGAAGTCCGGAGGGCAGCCCTGGCCTGTCAAGGCCACCCTTTGTCCAGAAGAGGCCAGCCGAGGGAATGGGGTCAAGGATGTCCATGTCCCCTGCCCCTAACTGCTGGCCTAAATCTCCTCTCCTAGGACATTTCCTCCAAGCTGGGGAAGTCTTGCTGTCCCGCAAGGCCAGCATCTCAGCCCCAAGGAGCCTTGGAGCAGCTGCAGCTCCCCGCCCACTGCCCTGCTACAGCTTGGTGTGGGCAATGCCCCGAGACTTCTTTGGGTCTGCTCCTCCCCCAGCCTTGATGAATCTGCTTCACACCTCTTTGGGTTCCTCATCACCATGCCTTTCCCGCCAGTGGCCTCCTGTCCCCTTTCACCCCAGAGCACCTTGTGCCCTTGGCCTTGGCCGATGGTAGGTAGGAGGCACCGTGGGTTTGGGATGCCTCCATGGGAAGTTGTGGAGACGGGGTACGTCGGGGACCCAGGACGCAAGGATGCTGTTCCAGGGGACTAGGGTGGAGGGCCTTCTGCCTGGTCTGAGTCCAGGAGGCCGCTCAGCTCCCAGCCGCGCCCGGAGGGGAGCTGACTGCTGTCCAGGCAGCGTGCGCTCAGCTACTCTCCCCCACGCTAGACAGCGCTAGCACACCACAAAGGGCACATCCCTCTCCAGGCACTTGAGTTGGTGCTAAACTGCCTTGGATGTCGAGCGAGAGGTAAGGAGTGACCCGCCGACAGCCAGGCACCAGGAGAGCTGAGTAAACAGGCGCGGCATAGTTGAGCGTCACAGGCCCTTCCCTGATGTGTCACCGCACCTGAACTCACCACTGAGGAGCACACAGCTTTGTTTTGCAAGTTCACACGGCCTGAACAGAGCGTCCCAGGGCAGCTTTCTCGTTCTGCTTTTTCCGTTCACACTGCTGGCGCCCTTCGTCCTCCCGAAGTCTGTGACTCAAGTTCACTTCCACAGCTCCCTGTGGTCCTTTATGTGTTGACCACGTGTCCCTCCCCTGGCAGCGGGCACTGAGGCCCCTGCTGCGTTCCTGCTCTCAGCATGGCAGTGAGCAGTCATGTGGGTGTGCCCCAGGTGAGGTCCCAGAGTTCCTCTAGACTCCTGCTGTGTTTTTGTTTGTTTGTTTTTATCTATTTATTTGACTGCAAGGGGTCTTAGTTGTGTCATGCAGAATCTTTAGTTGCTGCAGGTGGGATCTAGCTCCCTGACCAGGGATCAAACCAGGTTCCCTGCATTGGGAGCATGGAGTCTTAGCCACTGGACCACCAGGCAAGTCCTAGACTGCTGCCCTTTTAACATGACCATATAGATTTTAAGCAGGCCCAACCTGGAAAAAACCACCTCTTCAGTTGGCATGACACAGAGTCAGGGCAGATCAGCTCAGGGCGGGAGGGTGACGGTGGCTTAGCAACTGAACTAGGGCAAATGTGACGCAGGGTCCTGTGACACATGCCCAGTACGGAGAAGCCAGGAGTGACTCACGAGACGACCCAGGCCTTGGCCTTGATCATGGACATGGGGAGAAAAAGGGAGAGCAGCATGCAGGTTTCCCTGGGAGCCCTGGACACTGGGGCCTCCGGGTCACGGCTGCCCTGCGGTGGTCCAGGAGCCCAGACACTGCCTGTCTGTGGGCTCAGCCCTGCCGGGGAAGCAGAGGCTGTCTGAGTATGAGGGGGAGGGGAGGAGGCCCTGGCCCCTAGACCATCATCATCAGGTGAAGAGGGATTGGAATATTCTTCTTGCTCCTAGCTCAGGAAGTGGCAACACCAGACACGTGTCTCAAGGTGACAACAGAGAAGGAAGATCTGGAGACCAGGGCAGGGCAGCTTTTCTCCTGCAAAAACTATAAAGGCATTGCCCAGCCATCTTGGCAAATGTGGCAAGACACCCCGGCTTAGCAGGGCACGGTCTCCTACACTCAGAGTGTAAGCATGGCGTTTTGGGGTGTATACTGGCATCATCTTGAAAGACAGGCCAACTCTTGATGTGCCATGATGGGTTGGGTGGGACATCCTGGGAGTCAGGGCAGAAAGCCCCCCAGGGTCAGCCAGCAGAAGCAGGAGGAGGTGGGGTGCCCCACAGGCTGGCAGGAGCCATGCTGGACTTGCTGCCCATCCTCCTCCCTCAAACCCTGTTCTTTGCTTCCAAGTAGAGCTCTAGAATGTGTGTCACCCATCAGCAGCACATGGGGTACCGTGAGCCCTCTGGAGTCTGGGCTGTGGTCTCTAGGGGCTTTGGGTAAACAGGGACAGCTGGGACCTCAGCCTGCTGGCGACACAGTTCACGCAGTGTTCACACATGTCCCGGTGTGTGCAGAGGGCCTTCACTCCAGAGACACGGGCATCTTCACATCCCAGTCTTCCAGTAGCTCTGCATGTCCTACCTCTGAACGGTGCCTGTGTGGGGACTTGCCTCCAGCTCCCTGCCCTCCTGGGCTTATTCTTTCCCTGGGCTTTGCAACACGTGGGGAACAGCAGACTCGTCTTTGCAGAGCAGCTTGTGGTTCTTGAAGCATGTTCCTGGCCAGACCCCACAGCGCGTCATCAGCTCCCCATTTTGCAGTCGGGGAAACTGAGGCTCAAAGGAGTTGACGTTAAGACACAAGGCTGTCTGCGATTCACACCCCCGCTGCTCCCTGTGTCTCTGCCCTGCCCTGGGAGCTCACGGGCACACCCTTGTTTTGACTTGTTGCTGACACACCTGGTTGGGGGTGTTCTTCCCAGAGGTCCTGAGGGCGGGGGTCTGTTATCTCAGCAAATACTGATCTCCTGTCACCTACTGGGCACTACTTGCCCTGTCAAGAGCGGGCAGCTGGTGGGAAGTTAGCTGGACAAGGCATGTGTAGGTGGGGAGGGGAGGCTATCCCGGGTGCTATTGGCTAGAATAAAGGTGACAGAGGAGATGGGCCCTGAGAACCACTGGGGCAGACAGTAACATCAGGGAATCTGTGGGCCAGTCCTGCTGTGCCTCCTGAGAAGGGGCAGCTCCCTCCCCTGGTGCTGCCACCGCAGGGGATGGCGGCCAGGGGACAGGAACAGCAGGATCTGGGGCCCATCTGGCCCTGGAAGCCCCTCTTGGTCTCATCTTGTGCCAAGATTCCTTCCTTTCTGCTCCAGGTTTTCAGGATTGACTTTGCAGGTCAGAAGGGAAGGTACCTCTGGACAAATAGGGTGGGGGACAGAGGGAGGAGCGGCCGTGCAGGGTGACAGGGAGTCAGGGCAGAAAGCCCCCCTGGGATTGTGGCCCACCCAGTCAGTTGCTTCTGGTAGCCACACCTGAAGAAACTGGTCTCAGTGGCCCTGAGTCACCTGTTGTCACCGCCCAGCTAGTGTGCCAGATAAGGGTGCGTGCCTCAGCACCCACTCGGAGCTTCTGTCCTCCCCTTGAGCCTACCCTCAATGATCCGCGAATCCGGGTGTGTGGCCTCTCCAGCTGCAGCCTGACCAGTTTGGGGGCTGTTTCTCTTTGGCCTTCAAGCCTGTTCGCCTGTCAGCCTGCCTTTTTCATGTCCTGTCCTCCCAAACTGCAGGCGTACCCCTTTCATGGGGGCTTCTGTGTCGATAGGAGACCGCCCCACTTTGGGACCAGCGTACCGCGCTCTAGTTGGGAAGAGCGGGGGCTTTCTATAGTTGGGGTGAGCGGGGGCTTTCTCTAGCTGGGGTGAGCAGGGGCTGCGCTCTAGTTGGGGAGAGTGGGGGGCTGCGCTCTAGTTGGGGAGAGCAGGGGCTTTCTCTAGTTGGGGTGAGTGGGGGCTGCGCTCTAGTTGGGAAGAGCGGGGGCTTTCTATAGCCGGGGAGAGCGGGGGCTGCGCTCTAGCTAGGTCGCACGGGCTTCTTGCTGCGGTGGCTTCTCTTGCGGAGCACAGGTCCTCGGGCTTCAGGAGTTGGAGCTCCCAGGCTCTAGAGCACAGGCTCAGTAGTTATGGTGCACAGGTTTAGTTGCTCTGTGAC
The DNA here is from genome assembly GCA_006410675.1 of Oreotragus oreotragus. NCBI lineage: Eukaryota > Metazoa > Chordata > Mammalia > Artiodactyla > Bovidae > Oreotragus > Oreotragus oreotragus. The sequence continues at coordinate 64,771 of SJYX01007679.1, read as the reverse complement.
GTGTGGGATCTTCCTGGACCAGGGATCAAACCCATTTCTCCTGCATTGGCAGGTGGATTCTTTACCACTGAGCCACCAAGGAGTCCCCAGCCTGGGCCCATCTTGCTCAGACTTTTTTCCTTTGCACACTTTCCCTTTGCTCTCTGGTGAGGGGGCCGCTGTGGGCAGACCTTGAGTGGAGAGTGGGGATGTAGACAGGCAGCCTCCCCAGACAGAGTTCGGCCTAACTTGAACTTCCCATAAGCAACACAAAGGAAAGTGAGGGGTACGGGGGTTAGGGATGCTGTCATCTGGTCATCTCCCAGGTCCTCGGTGCTTAGCCGTGTGGAGTAGTGTCATGAGGTCAGACCCGTGTGAGGTCCTTCCTTCCTCCCACGGGCACTAAGTATCAAGGAAGTACATCTAGTCTTGGACACAGTTCCAGGCACAGACGGTACAGAAGTGCCCGGGTCGCTCACTCAGAGCCCAAGGGGCTTGAGAAAATGAGAGTGATGGGTGGGTCAGGGACAGCCCATCTGAGGAGGGAGCTCTAAGGGGGACCAGATGGACAGGATCCAGCTGTGGGAAGGTTTGGAGCAGAAGGAACAGCACAGCAGAGACTCTGACACAGGCTGAGTGTGCACCTTTGTGGAACAGAGCCTGGTCCAGTGTGGGGTTGGCCTTCAGCGAGGAGGTGCCAGGACTGGTAATGGGAGAGGGTAGCCAGTGGTCAGGCTCCTCCTACCTGGATCCTTCGGAGGCGGGTGATGGAGAATCAGGAGGGCTTCTTGGAAGAGGTAGCTTTACATTAGTTAGGCCTTTCAGAATGGAAGTGGTTAGACAGGGAGACAGCATTCCAGGGGTTCTGGGCTTTCATCACCTTAGCTTGTCGTCATTGGGGTGCACGTGGCCCCTCCTCGAGACATGTATTCTGGTGTCCACAGCCTCTTTTGTGGTTGGCTATGGCGATAGCATTGGATGCATGGTTTGCTCCAGTGCCTTTAGAGGCCGAACAGCTGTGCATGCGCCTCACAGGATTTCCAAGCCCTGTTTCCTGTCTCTTTCCTGAAGGGTTGCTTCTGCATCAGCTCTGCCATTGACAAAAAGATGAGTTTGCGAAACATCTTGTTTACTCAAACATGCTGGACAGAAGTTTGCTGTGTGCCTGGACTCCCCCTGGTGGGTCTGCAGGCGGCAGCTCCCCCACGGCGCACTCTGGCTCAGGGGCAGCAGTGCAGGGCGGGTGTGGCCTCGCCAGCAGGGCTCGGGGGATTTATGACCTCATTTGTTTGTGGGTTGGGTGTTTCTTTTTATAAGTTTTCATCTGAAATTGATTTTCCCGCTTGTGTGACGCACAGCCCTCCTTCCTCATCCCTGAGATGAGAAATGAAAATGTACAAGGCCAATTTACACCAGGGCTTTTCAGCACTGGCAAGAGTTCCAGGTGGAATTCATTCCTGAGAGATGAGCCTTGATCGCAGGCAGTTGTGGGGTAAAAACCCTCGGCACAGCCTGAGGTGCCAACTTGGGTCAGGCCCACCTCTCCCCTTCTCCCAAGGAGAAAGAATCCTGAGCCCCTACCCTGCTCTGCTCCCCATATCTCAGCCCAGCCCTGTGGCTTTGGCCCGTCACCTCCCCCAATAGCATTTGGGGCAGGGGTCGCTCAATGAGGGTGGGGGTAGGCCCATCTGATCCTCCCCATGTAGGTGGCATCATACCCTGGTCAGGGGTCCGCATGTGACTGGTGTCCCTCCTCCATGAACAGCTCACGGTCCAATGTGCCTTCGGTATTCATAGAGAGCTCTGTAACGTCCCTGGAGCTATAGGCTGAGGCCACCCAGGAGTGGTGGGTACAGTGTGAGGGACTGGAGTTCCAGGAGGCGCGGGGCAGGGCCCCCAGGTCCCCCAACACAGGCCTTCTGCCTCGGGACAGTGCACTCATCACGGGCTGGGTGTTGTCCTGGTTGGCCATCCTCAGTGTGTTTCCCATCAGTGTCCAGGATCAGCTATGGTCCTCTTGACTGCCTGCTCCCAGGGAGGGAATATGGCCTCATACTCAGCAGGATGCTTCCCCAGCCAGGTGGGAGGGGTGGGGATTGTAGTCGGATCTTGCGTCCCCGGCACCCTGACATCCCAGCCAGTCTCTGAAGTGAGGAAGCAACATCGGAGACGCAGGGCAGCCTCCAGAACAAGGTGGCCCAGTCACCCCTGCTGTCTGGCTTTGTCTCACACACGCACACGTGCGCGCACACCTCACTGCCTGGCCCTGGGCAAGGTACGTCACCTCCTGGGTTGTGAGTCTTTCCACTCATTAATTTGAGGTAAAGATGACTCCCCAGCGGCTGCAGCTGGGCCAGTGAGTGCCGGAGGTCTCTGTGGCTCCACCCCTTCCTCTGGGGTCCTCAAGGTTGACCACAGGGCCAGCTAGACCGCAGGTCCCAGGAACTAGGCGTCTCTGCTGTGTTTTGTGGACACATTAGAAGATGCACACCTAATGTGGCCCACCTCCCCTCCAGCAGTCCTGCCTCCCCCTCTCCCCAAAACAAGCCAGAAGTGCTTCACCTGAAAGCCGCCCCACAGCCGTCCCAGTGCCCAAGGGGGCTGCTTCCTCCCCGATTCCGCCGAATGCACTGGGAGCTGGTTAATCAAAAGTGGGAGCGGGAACGGTTCTTGTCCAGTGCTTCTGCTTTCTCGTGGAGGAATTTGGCGCCTTAACATTAAGCAATTCCAGGACCAACCATCACTGGAGTCAGTGCTCAGGGAAGTAGGGGTGGGCATGGAGAGTGGTCCCCAGAGGAGGTGGGACTAGGCGCTGTGAGGCCCTGACCCCAGGCCCCCGCCCCTCCACAGAGCACCCAGAGGACACTCGGGCCTGTGGTTTTGGGCCAATGGGCTGTGAGGGGAAAGCCTGCCAGCCAGTTGGGATCACAACCACCTGCATCCTCCCAGCCTTGGGATCTGCCCTGGGCAGGAAGCCTGGCAAGGCCTAGGTGGGGGCCCCTGTGAGGCTGAGTCCCTGGGAGGAGTGAGGAGAGCCTGAGGGCAGAACAGGCCTGAGTCAGGCAGGAGGAGAGGGTTTCGGGGTCCACAGGGGCCTCGTGATGGGTAAAGCCAGTCTGAGTTCTCGTGGGGACAGCAGTGTGATTGCTATGGGGGGTCTAGGGACTTGGTCATCAGCCTGGGGGTAAAGGAGCAGCTCTGGGTGTCTGTCGTGACAGGGGTGGGAAGGCTGTGGGTGCTGGGCCCCCCAAAGCCTGCAACAGCAGAGGTTGGACTGCACTCTGTTCTGTCTTGGGACCTTGTCCACCAGCTCATCACAGCCTGGACAGTCCCTGAGCAACTGTCCCCTCCCATCACTGCTGCCACCTCCGGTTCATTCTTTCCAACCACTGGTTCCTTCTTTGCTCCTGGTGCCCTGCCACATCAAGATCAGACTCTGAATTAAGCCAGACGTGACTTTTGAGGGGTTTTTTCTCATGTAACGGTCTCCCCCCTCATCTCAGCAGCATGTGCCAGGCAGGGGAGCAGCCGCTGGGACTCACATGGCATTCAACTCCCTACCCACCAAGTCAATCCTGAGAGGAGAGTCTGTGCAGGGAGGCAGGAGGGAGCACCACAGGGCAGAGAAGCCAGGGGGCTTCAGAGGGCAGGAAGCTAGGTCTGACCAAGGCCCCCAGGCCAGGCTCGTCTCCATAGCAACAGCCCACTGCCGCCTGGGAGCCCTGCTGCAGGCTTGTCCCTGCAGTCTTGGGGACCCCAGGGGTGCTGCTCCTAAGCCTGCATCTCCGTGCCAGCCTCAGGCCCGAGGTACCACCCCCTCTGCTGAGAAAACAGCTCAAGCTCCACATACACCCCGACATGCTGTGTGGAATCGCGTCTGGGGGTCCATGTCTCCCCCTTGGGGCCAGATCCAGTGGTCAGATCCAGCGTACTCAGTGGAGGGTTTTCTCTGCTCCTGTTCACAGAGCTGCCATCACAAACTGTTTAGCTTTCATCCCTAGGGGGAGAGGAAGTGCATGCCCAGAGGCTTGACCTTAATTCCTGGTCTGCTGAAGGAAGTTGTGACTTGACAGGACACCTCCCTCTGTGGGGCTTCACAGAGGGGTGTGCCTTCTGCTCTGTCAGCTCACAAGTATGCACTTGAGGCCCGGGACAGAGGAGGCTCTTCTGCTGCCAGTCTCCTGGGCTGAGGTGTTGATCACTACACTCCCACGTGAAGCCTCGTGTGGGTGTGAATGGTGTTTCTGTGGTCCTCATTTCAGTGGCACCCCTCCTTTGCCCTTTGTGGTGGGTCCCAGCCCCACACCTCATGCCTCTACTCTCAGAGCCACGTGGGAGCCAGGCTGCCTGGAATCCAAGCTCTGCCCCTGCTGGCAGGCATTTCATACTCGAGCAGCTCATGGGGGCCCAGACTCTGGAGATCATCCCGACCCAGAGCCACTGAAGGTTTGCAGGCAGGGACCGACAGGGACTTGGGGCAGTGTTGCATAGTACATCACCTCCTCAGAAGCACCCTGAGCTCACCTCCGTAAGAAAGGTGTCAGTTACCTGAGCTCACCCTCTGAGTCCCTGCCAGCACTCCCTAGTCAGGGGCCCAGGGCCCAAGCAGAAAGAAGACTCGAGAAGGCCAGCGGCTTTGTGTGTCGACTGGGCAGCAGGCCAGCCTGGCTTTGTCCACCTCATGGGCTCTCCAAGTCACGAGACAGAGGCCGTAAAGGAAACTAGAAGGGGCTGTTCTGAGGTGTTTCGCGAGCAGCTCCCAGATGTTAGGAAGCCGGCAGGGAGGGGACCGCAGTCGGAAGAGATGTGGAGGCGATCCTGTCCATCCCCATGTTCCTCCCAAACCGTCCCCGTGCTGGCCTCCCCATTCAGGCATCTCTCAGCCCTGCCGAGGATCATCGGGGTGGCCATCTCTGAGTGTGGGGTACCCTGTGCTGTGAGCTCCAGCCCAGACCGCACTGGGCGCTGCAACTCACCCAGCCTCCCCTGCCTTCTCTCCCTCACCAGAGGGGCGTTCCTCAGAGCCAACACAGTCTGTGCCAGGGTGGTGGGCTCCTCCCTGTGGTGGTCACAGACTGGAGCCAGGAGGGCTCATGCCTGAGAGTCTTGGGTCCCTGTGCCCCAGCTACAGGGCATTCCCCGGCCCAAATCCAGGGGATGGTGGGGCTGGATCCCAAGGCCCTTCCACCCTCATCGCCTGTCCCATGCCTTTTGTTCCAGCTCTCCGGCCAGGGCCCGAGAGTGGCTGCCCCTGGCCCATAGCCTGGCACTGGGCTTGGCTCTCCCTTTGAGGGGGACAGAAGTGGGGGCTTCTCCAGCAGTCACCGGCAGGCAGGGAGAAGCTAGCTGGGTGGAGGGCAGGAGGGGAGCCGGGATAGGACGGGGACCTCTGCCGTTAACTCAAGAGGCGGTGGCCCCCCAGGCCAGTACAGTGTCTCATGAGGCATGAAAATGCTGGGCAGAACGTGCGGAGCATCCATCCTGGACCACAGGCCCTGGGCAGCTCTGCTTCTCTCCCCACCTCCCACTCCTCTGGGCCAGCCTCCTCCCGCTGCTTTTCTTAAACTCTTAATTCATCAAAGCGGATTGGCTACCTGGGTCACCGATCCTGCAGATAGATCAGCCGTTTATTTTCCATGTTGTATAGATCAGGATTCCCTGCCAAGATGATTCAACTACAAGGCCTCCCCTCGGCGTGTCCCACTCGGCAGGATCCGAGCTTCTGCCATCCATCCCCAAGCCCCGTTTCCGGGACAGAAGGTTCTCCTGCCTTCTTGTTCTCCACTCAGCTCCTGGAGCAATTGCTCTGCCGGCTCTTGGCACATGGCATCCTGTGTTTTGGGGTTCTTCCAGTGTGTGTTCTCTGTTCCTCTCCCGTGTGTCAGATTCCTAGTTCCTCTCCAAATGTGGCCAAAGGCCTAGAATGCTGAAGAACACTTGTCTTTTGAGAGAACAGCCCCCTCCTCCTACTGGTCTTTAGTATCAGTGCCCATGGGGCCACTCTCATGGGTGGAGGTCGTGCAGGTGCTCAGCAGCAAGGACCCACCTCTCTTCCAGGCTCACTCCCTCCCCAGGTGCCCGGGACTGCTGTCCTCAGAGCACACAGCTCTGCTGCTGCTCAACGTGGGAGCCTGAACTGGGCCAACTCATGAGCGTGCCATCTAAATCCCACCATTAGGTCCACATGCCAGCTGAACCCAGGCCGTCTTGGCAGAGCAGCCCAAGTGGGCCAGCTCTCAGGGAAACAGGTTGGGGGTCCTTCCACCCGCTCAGTGGCAGTAACCTTTCCACAGCTCCGGGTGCCCCTCAGTTCACACCACAGCTGTGGCCCCTAACCCGCCCTGGAGGTACCTGCAGCCTGAATTGAGGGCAGGGCACTCTCTTCCCAGAGGATATTGAAGCCATAATACAGGCTGGGCTTCCCTGGTGGCTCAGACAGTAAAGAATCCTCCTGCCAATGCAGGAGACGTGGGTTCCATCCCTGGGTTGGGAAGGTCCCCAGAAGGAAATGGCAACCCACTCCAGTATTCTTCCTTGGAGAATCCCATGGGTAGAAGAGCCTGGAGGGCTATAGGCCATGGGGTCACAAAGAGTTGGACACGACTGAGCAACTGAACAACATGAACAAATCAGGTCAGACCAAACATGTGGTGGGGGTTGGCTTGCTCACTTTCCCCCGAGAGGCAGCACTGGAGGAACCGGCCACAGAGGGAGCCCCCTGTGGGGTGAGAGGTGTGCATGCCTGGGTGGGCGTGCAGAGGCCAGCAGTGCCCCCATAGAGCCGTTGTCACAGGGGCCAGACAGACTCAAGGCCTGTGCTCACAGGGCCACAGAGCAGCCCTCCCTCACCAGTCACACCTGTTGGCTGGTCTCAGAACCACTCATGAACCTTTTTACCAGGCAGCTGCCCAGCCTCTTTCCTGCTCTAACAGAAAAGACCCTGTTCTGGACCTTCATGGAACACGGGAAGCGCCTCCCAGGGCAGAAATGAATCCAGGCTGCAATCCGAGAGGCCTGTCCGACAGGCAGCAGCAAGTTCATCTCCAAAGGCTGCTGCCAGGCCTGGCCCCATGACTCCCCTGGGAGGCACCAGCGTGGGTGTCATGGTGGCAGCCAGTGTGGGCCACTGCCAGTTGCTCAGGCTACCCCCCAGCTGCACAGGCCCAGGAGGCCATGGTTTCCACACCACTGCCGTCACGGCCCTGCAGGAGAGTGGGTAGCAGTCAGCCACCTGCTCAGCTGTCCCCTTCCCTGGGTGGTGCCAACGGCTGTGCAGGCCTCAGCTAGTGGGGTGAATCCCTCTGCACCGTGAGACGATGGATGGGGTGGGGGGGCTCTGGGTGCAGACAGGAGAGAGAGCACAGCCCATTACCTGCCAGGCCCCTCTCCCACAGGCTGGGGACGTCAGCAGGTTGGGGTGTGGGATGCCGAAGCTGTGGGCGAAAGTGTCACCTGCGTGGTGGCGCTGCTGCCCTCGTTGCGCCTCAGAGGGTGTGTGCAGGGTCCCTGGGCAGGACTAAGCGTCAGAGTCCTGCCTCCCACCTGGGTGGGCACGCCCTGCCCGCAGCCTCACCGGGCAGCACCTCTGCTTGCAGATCTCCTGGGGGCCCCCTGCCCCTCCTGTGGAGAGCTGTCCTCGCCTCCTCAGGGACCCTGCCCTCAGCGCCCCTCCCTTCCCTGATGCTCTCGCTGTGGTTGGCCTGTGGCTTGCCCATTCCCTGTCTTCCCTCTGGCCTTTTGTCATCCTCTCACCCATTTGCATCAGTTCCAGACTGTGAGCCTTGAAGAGAAGGAGCTTGAGGCCAGTCAGCCCAAGGGGCTGGAGCTTAGCACTCCCTCGTGGGGGCTGGAGGGACAGAGACCGGTGGGGACCCAAATGTTCCCAGCGGGGCCTCCAGGGGCCAGAACAAGGAGGGCCCACGTGGTAACTGTAGGGGGCTCCCAGAGCTGACACTTCCAGGGGGCCTGGAAGAGGCCATGAGGTCTGCCCGTGGCCTCCCCCTCAGAGGAAGGACGTGGTCCCTGCAGGCGCCCAGGCCCCCTGTACCGAGCAGGCCCTCGGCCCGGAAGGTGTGGTTTTGAGCCCTGGTGCTTCAGCGGCCCTCCCGGTTCACCAGAAGTGTCTCGTCTCACGTCAGACACCTCACTCATTTCCCTCTGGCAACCACTGAATTTGAGAACGTCCTGTTTTGCCATTATCAAAAGAAGTGAAACTGTCCCATGAAACTTGGGACGCCCCAGAAACACCTATAGGAGAGACACAGGGCTTCCCTTATAAAGTCAGAATCAGGTGCACAGCCCCTGCCTGTCTGAGGAGGTCCCTGAGCCAGGCCTGCCTCCTGCCTGTGCCCCATGCCCTCTGGACTCCAGGGTGCAGCTGCCATGAGAACCCTGACTGGCCGGGGTGTGTAGCTGCGTGAGCATCGCCCCCAGGCCCTGGGTGGGCAGGGCAGGGATAAAGGCCTTCAGGCTGGGCCTGCCCTGCAGCTCTGCCTCCATGGAGATACAGGATGCTCAGGGGAAATAATAGGGCAGCAGGGTGGGCAGTGCGGGCATCATGGGAGCCCCCCAAGTACACGCTTACACACAGTAGCCCTGTGAGTGCACAGCTGTCACCCCAGGTTTACAGAGGCAAGAACCGAGGCCCAGTGAACTCAATAGCCCAAGACCACACAGGCCAAAGGCAGTGGGCCAGTCATTGAGCAGTGCTGGCTCCTGCCCTCAGGAGCCCCTGGAGCTGTCCCAAGGGGTGGGCAGACTGCTGCCAGCCATTAGGAAATTGCGTGCATGTGTGTGTGCCCATACCAGAAGTGACTTCCGGCCCTGTGACAGTTGGCCCATGCAGGACTGGTCTTTCCTTCCACTTGGTGCTCGTCATTCGGCCTCGGGATCTGCTCATTACTGGCCCCAGGGGGTGGGTGGGGGCAGGGGAGATGCAGAGCAGTGGTCTGCAATATTCCTTCCCTGAGTGGCAGTTCAGTGGGAGAAGGTCACAGTTCGTGGGCCTTGGCCCCTCACCTGGAGCTGAACTACAGCAACACTGTCCAGGCATGGGCACCACCACCTATAAGGGGGACCCAGACAGTCTGCACAGCCCTGTGGGGGTGGGGGACACTCTCAGACTGTGGAGCCGCCAGCACAGCCTGACCACGTTGCCATGACCAGAGAGGGTCCCCCCCAGGACAAGCTCCAGACCCTGGGTTTGCGGGAGTGTGCAGGTTTGGAGCAAGGACCTCTTTTAGATCCCTCCCCTGTCATTGGCTGCCACGTCCAGCATCCCTGGAAAGCCATCATGGCCGTTCTGAGGCCTTGCTTTCCTCCTCGGCTCACACTCATTTCACTCCTTTTGTCCCCCAGCTGGTCAGTGAGAAGGTCGGAGGGGCAGAAGGGACCAAGCTTGACGATGACTTCAAAGAGATGGAGAAGGTAATGGGAGAACGCACCTGTCTGATGCCTGGCAGTGTTACCAACCCCCACAGAACCTGGCCCTGAGCACTCAGGTCCGCAAGGCTCATAGGGAGGGTCTGGGTGGGTTGCAGGCCTCCCCCAGCTCTGGGCAGGTAGTGTTAGGGACACAGCGCAACCACCAGCAAGGAGGGAGAGAGACCCCGAAGCAGCAGGGGGTTCCCGTGTGGATGCTGAGGCAGGCAGGGAACTTGACGGCTTGAGGGTGGTCCAGGGGCTCCTGGTTTGGCCTCAGGCACCCTGATGGTTTTGAAACTCCACACATGGACTCTCTTTACAGAAGGTGGATGTCACCAGCAAGGCTGTAACAGAAGTGTTGGCCAGAACCATTGAGTACCTGCAGCCCAACCCAGGTAGGGGCACCTATCAGCTGTGAGGGGTCTGTACCCCAACTCTTCAGGTCTCTGGCATTCAGGAGTCCTTTGGTTACTGGAGCATGAAGAAAGGCATGGGCCTAAAGAACTGAAACACCCAGGGGTGGGTTTCAGGCATGGCTAGATCCAGGCATTCGAAGGATGTCCTCAGGGTCTTGGGTTTCCTACCGCTTTATCTGTCAGCTCCTATTTTTCGTGATCCTAGCCTTAAATTACCCTTAGAGCTAGTGGTCCCAGCAGAAAAGAACATGTTTTTCTTCCAATCAACTCGTTGGACTAGTGTGAATTGGCTGGCAGGCCCCAGCTATGTACCTGCCTCTGGACGTGCAGTGGGGTCTCGGGACCAAGAGGAAGGCAGGGACTGCTGGGTTCTCTGGTGAAAGCACCAGCAGCCGCCTCCACCTGAGGCCTGTGCCAGGGATGGACTGGAGCTGCTGGGGGTGCATGCCTGTCCCCCGGCCCCAACCCCTGGAAAAGGTCTGGAAAAAGGGTGCCTGTACCCATCCACACCTAGACCTGTCTACCCTGCTTCTTTGGGGGTCTCGAGGAGCACACCCCACTTCCCCCCTTCCCCAGCTCCTACCCACTGTCAGTGCTCCCAGGAGAGGAGAAGTCGGGGAGGTTCTGGTTCCCTGGGCTGGGGGAGCACTTCAGAAATGAATGGGCAGAGGGGCAGCCGGTGGTGCTGGCCAAGCACAGGCCTGGCGGCTCCTCAAGACCATGCCCATCCCCACTTGGCCTGTCCTCTCCTAGCCTCTCGGGCCAAGCTGACAATGCTCAACACGGTGTCCAAGATCCGAGGGCAGGTGAAGAATCCTGGCTACCCACAGTCAGAGGGCCTGCTGGGCGAGTGCATGATCCGCCATGGGAAGGAGCTGGGCGGCGAGTCCAACTTTGGTGAGGCCGAGGTTGGGGGGCCTGGATGGGGTCGGGGGCGTTGGGTGGAGAGGGCCTGAGAACATGGGGCAGTCTCTGGAGCTTCTCCAGAGCTGGCTGGCTCCATGGAAGAGAGCAGTCGAGGCTTCTTTGGAAGCTCCCTCTGTCTCCCATGAGCACTGTCTATAGTGTCATGGCCATGGGAAAGCTGCATCCCCCCACAGCTGACCCAGGCCAGACCTGGGGGCCTTCAGAGAGCTGGGAGGGTGGCTCACGAACAGCTGTCGCACCAGCCCCTGTGGCTCCGGGTCAAATTCCAGGGTCCCTTGTTCTCAGTTCTGGCACCAGGTTCTTAGCTGTGGGGGTGACGTGTCTTCATCATGCAGGCCAAGGCCTCTTGTGACAGCTTCCTCCCCAACCCCACGCTCTCCCCAGGCGACGCCCTGCTGGATGCCGGGGAGTCCATGAAGCGCCTGGCTGAGGTGAAGGACTCCCTGGACATTGAGGTCAAGCAGAACTTCATCGACCCTCTGCAGAACCTGTGCGACAAGGACCTGAAGGAGATCCAGGTATGCCCCCACCCAGCCCTGCCTGGGCCAGATTCCCAGCAGGAGGTGCTGCGGGGTGGCCCTCCCTGAGGCCCTGGGCACAAGACCTGACCCCCGTCCTGGCCTGCAGCACCACCTGAAGAAGCTGGAGGGCCGCCGCCTGGACTTCGACTACAAGAAGAAGCGGCAGGGCAAGATCCCCGATGAGGAGCTGCGCCAGGCCATGGAGAAGTTTGAGGAATCCAAGGAGGTGGCGGAGACCAGTATGCACCACCTCCTGGAGACTGATGTGCGTATGCAGGCTGCGCACCCCTCCTCATGGACCCTGGGGGAGCCCCGAAAATGAGCCCAGCGGTGGTGCCAGCTTCCCAGGGCCAGTGGCTGGGCTTATTGCCTGTTCAGGATGTGAAGGAAAGAAAGTGGGTACAAGAGGACCCAAGGGGGTGACTGGCCGCCTGAGGCTTCAGGGTCGCCTCAGGCGCCTCACCTTCCTCCAGCTGCAGCTCAAGGGTCAGGCAGACAGGCAGGGATGGGCCATGTCCAGAGCAGTCTGTGAAGGCTCCCTGCAGGAAGCAGCTGGAGATGGGGGTAAGGAGGGCCGCACTGCAGCCCTGGCTCGCCCCTTGCAGATCGAGCAGGTGAGCCAGCTCTCTGCCCTGGTGGACGCCCAGCTGGACTACCACCGGCAGGCCGTGCAGATCCTGGATGAGCTGGCCGACAAGCTCAAGCGAAGGTGAGTCTGGCCCCTGCCTTCTCCCTGTGAACAGCGGCCCACTCTGCCGACTAGGAGGCCCAATGGCCTGGGGGTGGGGCCACCTGGGCCAGCCCTTTAGGGCCTGGGGGATGACCTGCCCCTGGGGAGCCCCACCCTGCTGTGAGCAGCAGCAGGTGGGGGTTACCTCCTTTTTAGAAAGAACCCCCAAGCTGCATGGGGTGGGGGTCCCAGGATACAGCAAGACCTCATCACACTCCCACTGGTCCCAGGGGAGAGGCTTGGGATGTCCTTTGGGGAGAAGGTTTGCTTGACTGTCCCTGGAAGGGCATTCTCCTTCCCTGTTTCCCTGGGCACTCGGCCCTGAGGGCCATCTCAGTCAGGAGGCGCCCAGGACCTTGAAAAGGAAAGTCCTGATTGGGGTGGTTCCTGATGCGGGGAGGGTGGCTGTGGGGCAGCAGCACCCGGGCAGCCATCACCAAGGAGGCTTCTGGGTTCAGTGGGGCCCAGCCTGCAGGCAGCCTTGGAAGCACACCAGGGGACCCCCACCAGTGTTTCCGTGCGTGGTATCCCCTCACACAGCCCCCCAACACGCACCCTGAGTCCCAGGGTGGCAGCTGACCTTAACACGCACGCACTCCCCTGCAGGATGCGGGAAGCCTCCTCACGCCCCAAACGGGAGTATAAGCCCAAGCCGCGGGAGCTCCTGGACCTCGGAGAGCCTGAGCAGTCCAACGGGGGCTTCCCCTGTGCCGCGGCCCCCAAGATCACAGGTAAGGAGTAAGAGAGAGGCTTCTGCTCTGTCCCAAACCCCTTTTAGGATAGCCCCCAGCCACAGGGCCAGTCCCCTGTGAAAGAGCCCCCGCCACCCAACCCTGGGATGGGCGCCAGGCCCCACCCCAGCATCTTTGGCCCACCTTGTGCTTTGTTTGCAAGCAGCTTCGTCATCTTTCCGATCATCTGACAAGCCCATTCGGACCCCCAGCAGGAGCATGCGTGAGTATTCCACATGGGCACAGGCCCTGCCCTGGGCTCCCACCTGGGGTTTAGGGTCCTTTCCCCCACCTCCCCTCCCCACCTCCAGTAGGAGCAGAGCTGGCCCTCACTGCTCCAAGTGCTATGTGCTTCTGTTCACTGACACCCTGATGCCATGAGGCATTGCCAGCTCCTCCCAGAGTCTTTCTCCCCTCGCCACCCCCTACTCTGGGCAGCCGTGGGAGGTGGTGGGCAAGACCAGGCAGCTGGGCAGGAGGGGAGGTGGCATCACCCTGCATACTGCCTGGGGCATGTGACAGCCTAGACCACCCCCCAACCTCAGCACCCCTGGACCAGCCGAGCTGCAAGGCCCTATACGACTTCGAGCCTGAGAACGATGGGGAGCTGGGCTTCCATGAGGGCGACATCATCACGCTGACCAACCAGATCGATGAGAACTGGTACGAGGGCATGCTGGACGGCCAGTCAGGCTTCTTCCCCCTCAGCTACGTGGAGGTGCTGGTGCCGCTGCCCCAGTGACCACCCCTCCGTCCAGATCTCTGCATTCCACACGGCCAGGGCAGTGCTTGTGGCCGGCGGGGTGGCCTGCTTCCTGCCGGTTCAGGGGCAGCAGGGTCCCCATTTACACTAGCACTCACCGCCGAGGGGCTCCCTTCCCCACTCCGCGTGGCCATCTTGGGGCTGGGCAGTGTTCCCCATCTTGCTGCTCTAGACTCTGCCCCCGGCCTACCCACTCGCCCCAGGAGGCTCACACTAAGGTGCTCTTAGAAACACTAACTCCTACCCCTCTCCAGGGATGGGTGACTCCAGGTGGACCTCCTCCTCTCCCCCCACCTCTTCTCACACACACAGATTCAAACACATGTTCTTTCCCACCTCCATCCACACACATACATGCACACTCACATCCTCTCATGTCTCCATCCAACATTCACACACATGTACACATGTCCTCTCCCACCTCCACCCCTCACAGCCCAGAGACTTGCCCTTAAAAGGCTGGGACTGAACGTTGGTGCGATGGGGTGGTCTAGGCAAGACACCCCGGCTGAGACTCACCACCGTGCTTTTAAATCCCCCCTCCAGGGTCCCCTGGGCCCATGAATGCCTACAGATGCCACCTCCCTGGAAGGGCCTCAGCCCTTCCCTCTGGCTGGGGGCTCACGAAGAGACGAGGCTGGGTGTCTCAGAGGCCAGGGCCCTCAAGGACAGGCCATCACCCTCCTGCAGGGCACTGAATCCCACACACTCATGCCTACCGCCCCATCTCCAGCCAAGCACAGGGAGCATCTCTCTCTGGCACAAGCTGCCATGACCAGCAAACACATACAGTGCGTGTACACATACACACACATATACAGACACACGGGACCATGGGAACCCAGCCTCCACTATGTGGAAGGTCAAGCACAAAGGCTTTGACAAGTGAATGTTCCTGAGCCCTGGTGCTGGGACCCCTGGGGAGTCCCAGGCAGCTCCCTGTCCCAAGCCAGCCATCACACCCTCTCTGGACAGTGGCTCAGGCATCTCCTCCACACCAAGGTAGGCAGCTGCCCAGGCCAGCAGGGGACCCTTGGCTTGGCTGACATTCCTCTCCTCTGGTGACTAATAAAGCCCCCAAGGACACCAGGCCCCCCTTCTCGTCCCTGAGGCCCCTTGGTTAACCAGCATCTGGAGGAGGCACAGATGTCATAGCCTGGGGCAGATCCAAATGTAATCATGTTTTTTTAAAAAAGTATTAAATGTCTCTTTCTACAGTCTCTGGCCTGGTGGTGGTGCAGGGCAAGCCCTCCCAAGGGGTCTCCGGCCAGGGCAGGGCCTGCATGGGCACCAGCCTGCAGCAAGGGGGAGGGGTGGGGGTGGCTGTCACTTGGCTGGTCACCAGCTCAGGCCCTCCCCACAGTCACAGCACCTGAGAGACACCTGGCCCGTTTCTCCTTTATTATATAATCTGAGCCCCTGCTGTCACAGTCAGTCACACAGGACAAACAGCACCGAAGCCCTGAACCCATCCCCTCACCCAGAGGCGCAGGGGCCACGTCTGATCAGAGCCCTCTCCTGTCTTTGGAGACTGGTTCCCTTAGTTCCCTTGCTTGAGGAGGCTGTAAACCTGCTCCAGCATGTGGCCTAGGCCCTGGTCCTTGGGCATCCTGCTGGCCAGGGAGATCTGAAAACAGGCAGGTCCGGCACCTCAGGGCTGCTGCCCCGCTAAGGGCTCCACTAACCCCGGTGGTGTCCCTAAAACCACACCTGCAGGTGCATCCTGGGCCTAGGAATGTTGTCTGGGGGGTAAGATTCCTCCACACTTCGCACAGTCAGCTCTCACACGCCCTGTCCCCCGCACCCCACCCTAGGTGCCCAGGCCACACCCACCCTACCACCCAGCCCAGCCCTGCAGTAGGAGGTGACCAATGTGGCAGCTGTAAGCCCCGGTCACTGTTCAGTCTGAACAGAACAAGCAAACATATGAAGCTGGTTCTCTGTAAAGCCGAGTGGGATGTGTCTTCTGAGAATGACTCCCAGGCAGGACACAAGGCTGCCAAGCCCTTGCTGACACATACCCCTGACTTAACGGTGGGGGCGTCGGGGGGATGGCGCGACTGGATCGGCCTACTCCCAGCACCAGCCCCTCTGCCTGGCTCAGCTCTGCTGTGCTTCAGACTCAGAGCCCCTCCTGTTCAGGGGCAGCGTCTCAGCCAGGATAGCCCCAGGGCCACAAGGGCTGCAGGCTTTTACATCATCTGTACTTGATAGCCATCTCCACCACTGTCGCCACCCTCATGTGACAAACATGACTTCTTTGGCAGCACTTAATATCTGACTAAAATATTTTTGTACAAGTCCACTTAACTCACTTTTCCTCGAGCTGCCTGTGGATATATTCTTGTGGGGCTGGGCTCCCTGAGATCTTTAGAAAAGGAAGGGTTTGCATGGGACTCAAGGTGTGAGCCTCACTCACCTTCAGCTTGTCCAGGTAGGTGTGCTCCTGGTTCCAAGTCTCCTGAAACCTGACGAGGTCAGGGGCGCCCTTGTAGAACTCCACCAGCAGCATCTAGCAGGACAGGGAACACATAAGCCCCAGCCGCTGCCGCCCCTCAAGGGGCCTCTGGACTAACGCAGCGCAGCACACAGGGGTTACCTAGTTCCCCAAGAGAGGGGCCTCCGAGCACTGCCACCCTGGGGATATGAAGGCGCTTGGCAGGAGGGAGAGCTGCCTGGAGGAGGAGACGCCTCCCCCAGAAGCAGAAGAATCGCTGAATGCTATTCTTTCTACCCCTGCAGCCCTGAAAGACTCCCCGGCCTAGCCTTGGTCTGAGCAGGAACATCTGTGAAGTCACAGGTGTGATGAACTAGCTCCATTTGTTCAAATGCCTGTTGAATGGCAGAAAACACCTGAGGTCCTCACATGTCTCCACTGGGAGAATCAGTGGCAGGTGCATAGCCCGAGGTAGGAGCGTCCCTACTAGCACCTTCCAGAACAGCAAGGAGGCCAGGGGGGTGGGGGGAGGGGCCGGGACTGGGGACTTGATCCTTAGAGCCGGTGATTTTCAGCAGCAGAAAAGACCTGATCTGGGTCTTGATGTGGCACTTCAACCACAGCTTCCTGACTCCTAGAGTTATGTCCAACTAGTGGGGCGCCCTCAGCCCCCGCCTGCTCCTTCCAGGGTACCCCACCCACACCACCCCGGAGTGAGCTTACCATCTCATGGAGGATGTCATTAGTCAGGAAGTTGTCCTGGACATAGGCCATTTCCACGTCCATGGGGATGCCGTAGTCACTGGGCCTTTGCTGGCGGAGACACAAGTTGGTCACCACTAGCTACCGCCCCCTCCCCCCGCCCCCCAGCCCAATACTGCAGGGCACAGCAGGAAGTTCCCTGGGCTGGGGGCCAGGGAATCCATACTGCAGGCCTGGCTCTGGGCTGCGATCAGATTCAGAGCCACGTGGGGTCTCAGAAGAACCCAGGATTGTGACCAGGGAGGCAGGGTGGCCTCCATCACAGACACACACAGGAGTGGCCATGGCTCCCAAATTCCTTTCTAAAGCTGATTTCTGGCTCCAACACTGGACTTGGAGAATGAAACCAGACAGGGCTCAGGTCAGAGGCCATACTGGTAGCCAAGGCAGCTTGCTACAGTTGGAACCCCAGCCTTTTCCACACCACTCACACGTACTGCCTCAGCTCAATGACTATGTGCCTATCTCACAGTTGAGAGAGACTGAGGCCCCAGCTCCCCAGGTGAGCCGGGAAACAGTACTGGCTTTTTGCTGCTAACAGGCCCTCCTGACCCCGCCCACAACCACGCAGGGCCCCACCCACACCTCCCCTGAAGCCCCGCCTACCTCAGGGGGCGGCATCACCCAGAAGGGCGAGATCTTGGACTCTGGGCCGGGGTTGCCAGAGTAGTAAGGGGCTGCAGGCGGAAACACAGAAGGGGCTGTACCTGGGATCTCGCTGACGGGCAGGGCCCACGCCCACCCCTTTCCCTGGACTCACAGCAGAGCAGGGCGAGGCAGGGCTGGAAACCGTTGCTGGAGCCCTGCAGCCGTAGCTGGTAGTCCATCTGCGCGTCGATGTCCTGCAGCGACGGTAGTGCCGGGCTGTGCGGGTGGCTGTGGTACCAGCCCACCAGGGACAGGCCGCGCAGGAGCAGGCTCTGGTAGATCTGCGGGCAGAGACGCGGCTGGGGCCGGCACGGGACGGTGGGGCTCCACCAGCCCTGGAGCGCTCCCGGCGGCCAGCACGCCAGGCACCCATCCAGCCCCACACGGCCAACATTTAATGAGCGCCTGCTGTGTACCAGGCCCCTAAGGATACAGCAGTGACCGAGACAGACCCTGCCCCGCGCTCAGCGAATCCAGGGAGGGGGACAGTCAACAAAAGACAAAGAAGATGCTCCAGGCTTCTCTGGTGGCTCAGCTGTAAAGAACCTGCCTGCCAATGCAAGAGATAAAGGGTTCAACCCCAGACGCGGGAGGACCCCACATGCTGGGGAGTAAATAAGGCCATCCACACCAGTTGAGCCTGTGCTCCGGAGCCTGGGAGCCGCAACTACTCAAGTCCCTATGCTCCAGAGCCCGTGCTCTGCAATAAGAGAAGCCCCCACGCCTCAGCTAGAGAAAAGACCCAGCAGAGCCAAACATAAGTAATTTTTTTTTAAAGCCTCCTATATTCCCCGGTGGTCCAGTGGTTAAGGACTTGGACCTCTCACAGCCCCACAGGGGGTGGGGCTCAATCCTTGGTGTAGGGACCAAGATCCCGCAAGCCGCCGTGGCACAGCCAAAACAATCATAAAATAATAATGATAATATAATAATAAAATAATAAATGCTCCTATTGTAAATCTAAGGCAAAATATTATTTTGCTCACTGCTGTATCCCCAGCTCAAGGTACAATTCCTGGCACACAGTAGGTGCTCAATAAATAGTTAAATAAAGAGGCAGATGTGCGAACGCAAGTAGAAGCAAGCGTAAAGAGAAAGAGGTGGGTGGAGAAAGCTGTGCACCAAACGCACACCTATTCTGTCCTCCGGAACTGACCATGCTGGAAAAGGCAGGCGTGGAGCGCTTAGTGCAGTGCTAGGCACATACTAAGCACTGTATGAAAACATCGAAGGAGGGCATTTAGTATTTATCCGGCCTTTACCAGGTGACAGGCAGGCTGAGCGGGGAAGGGGCTGGCGGCATCTGCACAGAGGAAGAATGACGGTGGGGGTCACAGGTGTGGGGACTGGAGCTCACACGTAGCTATCTGCATCCTTGCTGAGTGGCGACACGGAGCGAGGTGCCCTGACGCGGTAGCCAGGACAGCTGTGTGTGCACCAGCCTGCGCCGCCCCCAACAAATGCCCCGTCACCATGCGCCCCCTCACCTCCTCTTCCACGGTGGCCGCGGTCTCCGCGTCCCCGAGCCGGCTCCGACAGGGGAAGGCTCTAACCACCGTGAGCACTGCACGGAGGCGGGAGAAGGGGTGGACATTGACCCCGGCCCCCAAACACCCTCTCTGCCCACGGGCCCCCAATACCCACTCTGACTGTTGATGTCCCAGCGGCCCCCCAGGTACCCCACGACCTGGCTGCGGGTCAGGTGGCTGTGGAAGTCCTGGGGAGGGGGAGGGACATGGGAAGACCCGCTCAGACTGCGCCTGGTCCCAAGGCCGTCCTGGGGGTCAGCCCACCCCCCTCCTTCCTCAGATATTGATTACCTACTATTTACCAATAGTGAACAAAGCAGTCAAGGTCTCTGTTCCAGGGACCCTCTGGGCAGGGACCAGCCCCTCCCCAGGCCTGGGAGCCCCTGAGCCCTAAGGGATAAGGAAGGAGTTGGGCACACACCACCAGGAACAGCACGTTGCTGGAGACGGCCACGTTGAACGGCTGGAACTTGTTGACAGCTGCGAAAGACGTTACTTCCACCAGGGTGCGGGGGTTCCTGTGGCAGCCAGGAAGGTTCCACAGCCTCAGACACCCCAAGGCCCTTCCCTCACCCCCACACTGCCTCCCTCGGTCCCACAGCTAGCTCTGAAGATCTGAGGCCTTGTCTCCATCCTGCCCCTGCCTGCCCTTGTCCCTCAACCCCATGCTGCAGAGCTTCTGTAGACGGGGATGAGGGCGGGGGTTCCAGCGGGCATGGGGTGCATCTGACCTGGCCGAGTCACGACTTCCCAGCATGCAGTAGCGCACCGGCACCCGGATCTTGTTTTCCACCCTTTTCCCTGGGGGCGTGGCCTCTGGGGAGTTGGCAGGGGTTATTAAGAAAAGAAGTCAGTATCAGTTTCTCCCCAGCCAGGAACTGGAAAACCAAGACCAGGCAGTCCTAGAAAGAAAGAAGACTCCAGGGGCAGTCTTAAAAAGTCAAGAAAGGACTTCCCTGGTGGTCCAGTGGCTAAGAGTCCATGCTCCCAATGCAGGGGACGTGGGTTCCACCCCTGGTAAGGGAACCAGATCGTGCAAGCTGCAAATAAGACCCAGTGGAGCCAAATCAATCAATCAATAAATATTTTTAAAAACAAAGAAATCAGGTAGCAAGTCAACAAACTGGACATAAGAAACTAAAAAATCAGAAGGGATCAGAAAATCAGGTGAGGACCAGACAGGCAAAGAAATCAGGCAACGGGGCAAAGAAATCCTATGGAGGAGTAAGGATAAAGAAATTAGGCAGTGGGACCAGGAAATGTAGAAAGTGAAGTCGCTCAGTCGTGTCCGACTCTTTGCGAGCCCACGGACTGTAGCCTACCAGGCTCCTCTGTCCATGGGATTTTCCAGGCAAGAGTACTGGAGTGGATTGCCATTTCCTTCTCCAGGGTATCTTCCTGACCCAGGGATTGAACCCGGTTCTTCCGCATTGTAGGCAGACGCTTTACCATCTGAGCCACCAGGGAAGTCCTAAGAAATGTAGAATTAGAGCTTAAAAAGTCAGGCGGTGAGAGTGAAATTAGGCAGCGAGGACTGGGAAGTCAGCCAGGCTTCTAGCGAGCTCTACACCCAGCCTCCTCTCCCGCCTAAGTTCTGTCGACCTCCCCCACAGTCCCCACCTCCTCCCCTCCCCCACACCTCTTACCCGAGTGAACAGGCTCCGAGGGGCCCTTCACTTGCGCTCTCCTACTCTTGTCCTCCGCTGAGGCTGCTGTCAGAACCTCCTCCTCCTCCTCCTCTATCAGCGGCTCCTCCTCCTCTCCTTCGCTGGCCGGGCTCTGGGTGGGGTTAGGGTGGGGGGTAACGCGACGGGACTTTTAGCTGGATTCTCCATGCCCTCCCAACAAGTTCGACCAAGAACTCCGGCAGGCCAGAACCTGCCATTCCTGTCGTTGCCCCGGGTGCCCACTAGAGGGAGAGAGTGAGCAGAGACAATCTAGGAGGAGGACCAGTTGCTCAGGCTGGAATCCCGCCTCCGCCTGTTACAAACTGACTTCAGGGTCTGCTGCTAAGGCACTTCAGTCGTGTCCGATTCTGCGCGACCCCATAGACGGCAGCCCACTAGGCTCCCCCGTCCCTGGGGTTCTCCAGGCAAGAACACTGGAGTGGTTGCCATTTCCTTCTCCAATGCATGAAAATGAAAAGTGAAAGTGAAGCTGCTCAGTTGTGCTGATTCTTAGCAACCCCAAGGACTGCAGCCCACCAGGCTCCTCTGTCCATGGGATTTCCTGGCAAGAGTACTGGAGTGGGGTGCCATTACCTTCTCCGGACTTCAGGCTCTATTCTCCTGTAAAACGGCACAATGACTTCCAAATCCACAGGGGTGGCATAAGGGTGAAATCAGATAATGCGTCCAAAGCATGTAGCATATGCCAAGCATATGCCCTGCTGCTCCATTCATCCAGCTGGCAAACACTTTGCATGGATTAGTTGATCAGATTCTCTCAATAACCTCTCCTCCTCCTTTCTCCTAAAGAGCCCTTCCTTGACGAGGTGACCTCTCTGTCCAAACTCAACAGCCACATCTCAGTCTCTGTCCCCTGCCTCCTCTCAGCAGCGTCTCCTGGTAACTCCTCAGGGATCCCCACCCTGCACTGACCGGCTTACCTCCCACCACTCCTGGACCCCCTTATTCTCCCTCATCTCACTCGTTGGGCCAGGGCTGGGTCCTCCCGCCTCTTTATTCCCCCACCTACACCCCTTCTGGGTGGCCTCAAACCCCAGTTGCCCCCTGGACAACTGCCCACAGTCCTGACTCCAGGGTAGGTCTCCCTTGACCTCCAGACCCCAGGTCTGGCTAGTCCCTGACATCTCAAAAGGGGGTGTTCACATTCAACAAGGCCACCCTGACCATCCCCCTAAACTTGCTCCTCCACACATCTCCAATGAGAGTAATCCTGTCCACGTGCTTGCAAAAACATTTAGGGGAACAAAACATCTCCTAACACCAACATCAGATCCACCAGCAAATCACATCACATCCACTTTCAGAATGAACCAGAACTTACCCACTTCCTCCTCCTCAAAGGCCGGCCAGATTCACCCCATCATCACCCACCTGCACCCTGAATCCCTGGCTCCTGTTGTCCTCCCAACAGCGGCCACCAGAGGGCGCCGCTAAAGACCTGACTCAGGCCCCACAGCGACTCTGCTCACAGTACTCCAGGGATCCGACTTCCCTCAGGGTACAAGCCCAAGTCCTCCTCACAGCCCACCATGCCCTCCAAGACTTGCCCCTTTCCCCTCCCTGCCCTTCCCTCCTCCTTCTCTCCCTATGATCACTCTCTGCTCCAGCCACATCAGAATCTTGCTGTTCCCCCAAAACACAAGACCAGTCCAGCCTTTGCACATGCTGTTTTCCAGAAATCTTTATAGCTCCCTGCCTCCACCCCTTCAGTTCACTGATCAGATGTCACTTTCTCAATGAGGCTGTCCCTGGCCATCCTATTCCTTTCAGCACTTGCCTCCTCTGCCCCTGCTCACTTCTTCCAAAATATGATAAGATGGAGTTATTTTTTTTGTTTCTCTCTCCATGAAGGCAGGGATGTTTCTCATTTGGCTCTCTGCTTTATCTCCAGCATGTAGAAGAGGGCCTGGCACACAGCTGGCATTTATTAAATGCTTGCTGAATGAATAGCCCTATGGTGTGGTGTGAAGGTTAGTTTTATAAGTCAACTGGGCTCAGCTATAGTACCCAGTTACTGAATCAAACACTAGCCTAGGTGTTGCTGTGAAGGCATCTGGTTGATGTGGTCGACATCTACAATAAGTTAACTTTCAATAAAGAAGATTATCCCTTGTGCTCGCTTCGGCAGCACATATACTAAAATTGGAACGATACAGAGAAGATTAGCATGGCCCCTGCAAGGAGAAGGAAATGGCAACCCACTCCAGTATTCTTGCCTGGAGAATCCCATGGACGGAGGAGCCTGGCGGCTACAGTCCATGGAGGTGCAGAGTCAGACACGACTGAGCAATGAACACACACACAAAAGGTAAAAGGATGGAGATGTATATCAGGCACAGATTTGAAAAAAGAAAAAAGCAGAGAAGAAGAAAGCACATGGAGGCTAGGCTGAAATAAAAAGGCTAGACAGAGTGTGGCTTGCACTCTTATAATAAGAAAAATGCAAACAATCTACGAACTATATCCACCAGAGAGCTGAGGTCCCAGTGTCATCAAGCAGCTAAAAATCGAGAAAACAAGGGCACCTCCAGGCACACCAACAGCTGAGGGTTGAGGAGGAACGTTAAGAAAACACAAAATTCAAAACGATAGGAAATATTTTCTTCCCATGGACCCATTCCCCAGCCACCCAGTTCCCTCCCCAGGAGCTACTAATGTTAACTAGTTTCTCATGAAGCTTTTCTAAGACAGGTTATGCATATACAAAGGAAGGGTACCTTTTTGTTTAAACCCAAATAGCAGTATAATATATACATCTTTGCCTTTTCATTTGATATGCAGCATTTTCAACAGAGTGTAAGAAAAAGATGGAATTTATTTTCTTACTTCAAATTCACAACTCTTGTCATTAAATTATAACAAGAGCATTATTTTACAAGTCCAGCAGTTTAGAATGATTACATGAAAATCAAGTTGCCCTCTTCCTTTCTCTGCCTTTTCAATTCTTCTCTGAGGTAATACCAACGCTTATAATTTGAGAAATATTTCTAAGGAATTTGAGGGTAAAATGAAGAACTTTTAAAAGCAGAAGAGATTCCTTAAAAAATTGCAAATAGAACTGCCTTATAACCCAGCAATCCCACTGCTGGGCATACACACCGAGGAAACCAGAATAGAAAGAGACACATGTACCCCAATGTTCATCGCAGCACTGTTTATAATAGCCAGGACATGNAAGGGAAGCCTCTTACACTGCTGGTGGGAATGCAAACTAGTACAGCCACTATGGAGAACAGTGTGGAGATTCCTTAAGAAATTGCAAATAGAACTGCCTTATGACCCAGCAATCCCACTGCTGGGCATACACACCGAGGAAACCAGAATAGAAAGAGACACATGTACCCCAATGTTCATCACAGCACTGTTTATAATAGCCACGACACGGAAACAACCTAGATGTCCATCAGCTGATGAATGGGTAAGAAAGCTGTGGTACATATACACAATGGAGTATTACTCAGCCATTAAAAAGAATACATTTGAATCAGTTCTAATAAGATGGATGAAACTGGAACCGATTATAGAGTGAAGTAAGCCAGAAAGAAAAACACCAATACAGTATACTAACACATATATATGGAATTTAGAAAGATGGTAATGAGGACCCTGTATGCAAGACAGCAAAAGAGACACAGATGTGTACAGCAGACTTTTGGACTCAGGGAGAGGGAGAGGGAGAGGGTGGGATGATTTGGGAGAATAGCATTGAAATATGTATACTATCATGTAAGAAATGAATCGCCAGTCTATGTTTGATGCAGGATGCAGGATGTTTGGGGCTGGTGTATGGGAATGATCCGGAGGGATGATGTGGGGTGGGAGGTGGGAGGAGGGGTTCATGTTTGGGAGTTCATGTACACCCATGACGGATTCATGTCAATGTATGCCAAAACTAATATAGTACTGTAAAGTAAAATCAAGTAAAAAAAAAAAAAGAAAAGAAAAAAAAAAAGCTCATCACCAACGCCCCCCCAAAAAAAGTTAATAAAATAGAGAAACAAGTAAAAGAAATTCTAAAAAATATATATGATGTAATTATTAAGTAATTTCTCCTTGATATCTTCATTAGAATCAGTTCAGTTCAGTTCAGTTCAGTCGCTCAGTCGTGTCTGACTCTTTGGGATCCCATGAACTGCAGCACACCAGGCCTCCATCACCAACTCCCGGAGTTCACCCAACCTCATGTCCATCGAGTCGGAATAGTTTTTTGTTTTTTGTTTTTTTTAAGACAGTGGTCAAATCATCTCACCTTCAGTTTCATAAAAATGTGCAAAGAGTTGTATCTTTAAACATAGCTTAGTGTAGGTGAGTAAAATTTGCCATTCTAACATATCTCTTTAGCATGAGGATTAGTTTAGGATGATTATTTTTTTAAGAGTGAAAATTCAGGAAGTCTTTCTTTTTGCCTCACCCTTAGCTGCCTAATTTTGGAGAAGGCAATGGCAAGCTACTCCAGTACTCTTGCCTAGAAAATCTCATGGACGGAGGAGCTTGATAGGCCGCAGTCCATGACGTCGCTACTAGTCGGACACGACTGAGCGACTGAACTTTCACTTTTCACTTTCACTCATTGGAGAAGGAAATGGCAACCTGCTCCAGTGTTCTTGCCTGGAGAATCCCAGGGACGGCAGAGCCTGGTGGCCTGCCCTCTATGGGTCGCACAGAGTCAGACATGACTGAAGCGACTTAGCAGCAGCACCAGCAGCTGCCTAATTTAGATAGAAGGCCTATTCTTGGAACACAGCTATTGCCAGAAATATCTGCAAAGAATATGAGTTAGGTGTGGTATGGAAAACTGGGCAGAGCCTACAGATCAGATTCCACGCTATATACATCCTCTCTGCAAGTTCAAGTAAACATTTATTTACCGAATATGTGTTTTTACTACTCTCTGTGAATTGCCATCTTCTCTTTTGAATTCTGAAACTACTACTCCCAACACACTCTTTTATCTTTAACTAAAAATGTTACCTAAGGTGTGGTGTGTTCAGCCATTTTGGTGAGTTATTCAGTTTTCCTGGGTCTCTCCCATGTACATGTTATTAAACTTTTTGATTTCTTCTGTTAATCTGTCTCATGTCAGTTTAATTCTTAGATCAGTCAGAGAACTTGGAAGAGTAAAGAAAAATTTCTTCTTCCCTGACATTAGTCAAGTTCATTTGACAGTGTCTAAGCTAAATAAAGATTTAGTTGAGAATGAATTATCTAATCCATTAGAGATGCCAAGATAAATGACAGTTATGATTCAGTTTTAAAATCTAGACACAATTCTTGAAAATGTTCAGGAATGTTTAATGAATGTTTTATTCATCCATTCATTTATTCATTCCTCAGCAATTTATCATTCATGCAGTCATTTCTTAAGTATTCATGGAGGATCTACATATGTAAAACTCAGAGTATGGAACGATGCTGGAAAACTTGAAAAAGGCTTTGTTTTCTTCAAGATCATCATCTAGAGAATGAAAGGTGTCACAAGATTAATCAATATGTAATTAATTATTTTAATTGTGGGAAGCACAAAGATAATTAAAGTTGTAAGGAAATGGATGATTAGAGTATCTGATCTAATCTGGGTGAGTGGGGAAGTTGTCCATGATCAATGGCCTACCAAAAGAGATGGCTAACAGTGGGAACAGCCTGCCCACAGAGAAGTATTTATCACAACATTATTCAGAATTGTCATTTCATGGTGATAATAAAAAGCAGACAACACAACACTTTTAGTTGGTTTTATTATTGTTTTAAACTTCCACATTTTCTACAAATAACAGGCGCCTGTTATTGCCTGCAGCATAGACAGGCTACTATCATTGTATTGCCCTTGACAAAAACTGTCCCTGAGGCAGTCACTTATACATAAAATAATGTTTTCACAGAAATTTTAATGTGAAATTAAAAACCAGAATTCACATTACTCATCTATTCACACCAAAGGGGACTCAGTTGAAGAGCTACAAACAAATCTTAAATGTGGATATTGAGACTATTTAATTTCTAAAACTCTGTTTTCCCCTAACAGTCTGCTTTTAGTCCCATCTCTCCATCTCACCCTTTTTCAGACTAAGTTCACTCAATACAACGGTAACAGACATTAAGAGGACAGACACATACACATACGCATATACCTGTTCTAACTTGCGGGCAAAATACAGACACGTACACATAAACAATCTTTTAAAGAACTATTCTCAGATATTAGAGAGATTTCAATTTATTCTGCTTTAGAAATGTATATAAATGTTGGTTTGTGTGATTGGTCTAGTTTGTGAAAAACATTAAAACTATAGAGATGACTGGATGACTAACAATTTCATTTTTATTAAAATTTAGAATAAGGATATATTTTGCAGAAGAGTTCTTATATTTTAGATATCGTGCTTTGTCATCTTTTACTTTGGTTACATTTTCTGTATAACATATATTGCTCTTAAGTTAGTGCTAATTTTCTAAAATTTGAATAGAAAATTTTAGTTCAAAATACCATTTATCTTTTTTTTTTGTTAATACAAATTTTAGATCTGCACCACTTCTACATTTTAAGCTGTGCCTAATTATAGTTTTTAAACATTCCCAAGTTGACAATTAAAAACTATGTAATGGTCAATTGTGCTTTTAGCTAGAAACACGAATATTGATGCCCAAAGTAGGACTAATATTTTACACATGTAAAATAAAAGACTGTATTCTTAAGGGTTTAATGCTAATACATATTAATATAAACACTTTTAAAAGTTTAAATATACATGTGCAATCAAAAGGAAAGGCAATCATTTTTATACTGAACAAGAAAATCTGTTTTGTTAAAAAATCATTATGCAAAATGAATTTTTAGTCCTATTTTTAGCCTTTTATAATTAGGAGACAATTTAATCAGCACAAATAAGTCATACTATTAGTGCCAATCTCATTATATATTTAGAAAAAACTAGAGTTAATTATGGAGATGTGATAAATGGAAAAGAAATAGGTAAAAGTTTGGAGGATGTTAAAAATTTCCTTGAGTGCTAGGAACCTACTTTAAATTCCATGTTTTTAAAGATAAACTATGTTTGATAGATCAAATATTATATATCAACTATGCTACAAGGATATCCTGTACAACACAGGGGATATAATCAATTATTTTATTAAAAATTATGAGTCACTATATTGTACATCTATAACATAGCTCTTGAGAAACCTATATGAAGGTCAAGAAGCAACAGTTAGAACTGGACATGGAACAACAGACTGGTTCCAAATAGGAAAAGGAGTATGTCAAGGCTGTATATTGTCACCCTGCTTATTTAATTTCTAGGCAGAGTACATCATGAGAAACGCTGGGCTGGAAGAAGCACAAGCTGGAATCAAGATTGCCAGAGAAATATAAATAACCTCAGATATGCAGATGACACCACCCTTATTTCAGAAAGTGAAGAGGAACTAAAATGCCTTTGATGAAAGTGAAAGAGGAGAGTGAAAAAGTTGGCTTAAAGCTCAACATTCAGAAAATGAAGATTATGGCATCTGGTCCCATCACCTCATGGGAAATAGATGGGGAAACAGTGGAAAACAGTGTCAGACTTTATTTTTTGGGGCTCCAAAATCACTGCAGATGGTGATTGCAGCCATGAAATTAAAAGATGCTTACTCCTTGGAAGGAAAGTTTTGACCAACCTAGATAGCATATTGAAAAGCAGAGACATTACTTTGCCAACAAAGGCCCGTCTACTCAAAGCTATGGTTTTTCCTGTGGTCATGTATGGATGTGAGAGCTAGACTGTGAAGAACACTGAGTGCCAAAGAATTGTTGCTTTTGAACTGTGGTGTTGGAGAAGACTCTTGAGAGTCCCTTGGACTGCAAGGAGATCCAACCAGTCCATTCTAAAGGAGATCATTCCTGGGTGTTGTTTGGAAGGAACGATGCTAAAGCTGAAATTCCAGTACTTTGGCCACCTCATGCGAAGAGATGACTCATTGAAAAAGATTCTGATGCTGGGAGGGATTAGGGGCAGGAGGAGAAGGGGATGACAGAGGATGAGATGGCTGGATGGCATCACTGACTCGATGGATGTGAGTCTGAGTGAACTTCGGGAGTTGGTGATGGACAGGGAGGCCTGGTGTGGTGCGATTCATGGGGTCACAAAGAGTCAGACACGACTGAGTGACTGAGCTGAACTGAACTGAACTGAACTTATATCAACTATTTGTTGTTCATTCTCCAAGTGTCTGACTCTTCATGGGTCTGTGGACTGCAGCACACAGCAGGCCTCCCTGTCCCTCTCCATCTCTTGGAGTTTGCCTAAGTTCATGTCCATTGAATCAGTGATGCCATCCAACCATCTCATCCTCTGTCATCACCCTCTTCTCCTTCTGCCTTCAATTTTTTCCAGCATCAGGGTCTTTTCCAATGAGTCAGCTGTCTGCATCAGGTGGCAAAGTATTGGAGCTTGAGCATCAGTCCTTCCAGTGGGTATTCAGGGTTGATTTCCTTTAAGATTGATTGGTTTGATCTCCTTGCTGTCCAAAGGATTCTCAAGAGTTTTCTTCAGCATCACAGTTCCAAAGCATTAATTCTTCAGCATGCTGCCTTCCTTATGGTCCAGCTCTCATATTCATAAATGACTACTGGAAAGACTATAGCCTTGATAATATCAACTATACCTCAATTAATAAAAGAAAGTCGGGTACTTCTCTGGTGGTCCAGTGGCTAAGCCTCTGTGCTCACAATGCAGAGGCCTAGGTTTAATCATTGGTCAAGGAACTAGATCCCCATGCTTCAACTAAGAGTGTGCATGCCAAAATGAAAATCCTGCATGCCACAAGAAAGATCAAAGATCATGCATGCCACAACTAACACCCAGCCAAATAGATAAACAAATAAAGAAGGTAGTCTATAAATACCAACAAATCACAGCCTAGTTAAGTATGAAGACACACATATAAATCATTCAAATAATATAATCTCTGATTTCCCATATATCTCATATGTGTATCTTTTGTTTTCATCCTTAGTGATTTGTTTGCTCCTTGGAGTTAACTAAATTATAGGAATTTTATTTAGTGACAAACTAAAAAAATCACACCCCAAAAATACAGAGTATGACAGGAGCTAGGATTGGCTGGCCTTCTCTGGAAGGAAATCACTACCCACTCTAGTATTCTTGCCTGGAGAACCCCATGGATGGAGGATCCTGATGGGCTACAGTCCATAGGGTCTCAAAGACTTGGACACAACCGAGAGACTATCACCTAATTGCAGTCCATGAACTGTAGTAGCCTGCCAGGCTCTTCTGTCCAGGGGATTCTCCAGGCAAGAATACTAGAGTGGCCGTCATGCTATCCTCCAGGGGATCTTACTGACCCAGGTCTCCTGACTTGCAGGTGGATTCTTTACATCTGAGCCACCAGGGAACTCCTGGCTGACTTCACATGTTCTTCCATTGGAACATGGCTGGCTACAGACTTATCCGTTTATATCAGTTCGTCAGGTAATTGAACATATTACATGACTGACAGTAAAAGTGTGGAAATACAAGGTGTAAAGCGAGGCTTTGGATGGGTCCTTTGGAGTGAGGCCCTAAGAAAAGAGAAGCAGAAGAGGCTCCTCCAGCCAGCTGCCAGTGACAGAGGACAGCTGATGGAGCAGATAAAATGCTGACACTGTCAGGCGGAGGCCTCCCTGCTTTGATGCAGATTAACTTTAGAAGGACTGATCTACCTTGGCTTCAAGCTAAGCATCCACTTTCCATCCCAGAAGTCTATAAGCTCTGGGCTTGGCAGCCTTGGAGACTGGGTTCTGTAGATACAGGTTTGTTTCAGTGTGAAGTGTGTTCTCCTATCACCTGAGAAACAGGGGTCTGTGCACACACGTGATGGACACTGAGACTTGCAGAGTCACCTCTTCCCAGCGAAGCCTTCCCTCTGAAATTCCCTTCACCCACGTTGGGAACTCACTAAAGAGCTCAGTGGGAATGGCTTTTTGGGTCAGTCCCTCTTTTCCAGCAGATGTCTAGCACTGTTCTGGTAGTTCAGCTCCTACTGGCCATCCATGTCAGCATTGGCAACTCATCTTCTATAATTCATGGGGTTGGCTTCAAGGTTCTGAGTCCTCTATCATGTGTGACCATGCACTGGCTGGGTAACTTTGGCATCTTTCTCCATTTCTGAGAGCTGGAGCCAGACCTCGCTCCCTTTATCTTGGTGACACTGTCATCAAAGTCTGGAATTCTTAATGGGCACCAGCCCAACCACATACTGTCTTGATGAACTCCTCTAAGGTCACAGGATCCTAGAATTGAAAAGCTGGGGAAACTCTCAGTTCAACTGGCTCATGCTCATGTAGTCCTCAAACATTAAAACAAAAAAATGGAATGTTATAAATTAAAATCACTAATGGAAAAAAAAATTCACTTGACTGTCATTCCCAGTGATTCATACTAAAGATTCTGTTTCTAACATAAGGAAAAAAAAAATAATCTATGGGGCAAAAGGAAGTTTGAACACTCAACCACTCTTAAACAAACATTATATCCTAAATAAAATTTTTAAATCTTTCCATTTAAAATATTTGATAACAATTGTATTTTTTAACATAATAGTATCTGAACTCCTACCCCTAAGTTAAACAGTACTTTTGACATTTTGAAGTGGATAATTCTTTGTTGAGGGGGAATGTCTGGTGTTTTGTAGGGTGTTTAGCAACATCCCTGGTTTCTATCCCCAGATGCCAGTATAACTGCTCCTTCTCAGATGTGACACAAATATGTCTTCCAACCTTGCCAAATGTCCCCAGGGAGGAGAGTCCCATTTGGCTGAGAACAACTTCCCTAAGCGCTCTGCAGAAAGATAAGAGAGGAGAACACATAGCACCTGCTCTAACAAGAGACTGACTCTGTGTCTTATCTATAAATAGGAGTAAGCAATGAATATTTTAGATTTATTTTTCCTCTTTGTCTTTTAGCAATGTACAGATGGTAAAGAATCTGCCTGTCAATGCAGGAGACTTAAGAGATGCGGGTTGGATCCCTGGTTCAGGAAGATCTCCTGGAGCAGGGCATGGCAACCCACTCCAGTATTCTTGCCTGAAGAATCTAATGGACAGAGCAGCCTGGTGGGCTACAGTCCATAGCGTCCCAAAGAGTTGGACATGACTGAAGCGACTTAGCGTTTGTGCGCAGGTGAGCATATGCATGCACACACACACACATACATCTCCATAACGAGTGTCACTGAAGGAAACCAAGTAGAACATTCAAAAATGTTGGCATGAAAAGGCTCTTAAGGAATGTCCTAACTTCTGACCTGAAGGCAGAGTACTGAATAGGGGTTTAGTCAGAGGTGGCAATGGCATCCCACTCCAGTACACTTGCCTGGAAAATCCCATGGAGGGAGGAGCCTGATTGGCTGCAGTCCATGGGGTCTCAGAGAGTCGGACATGACAAGCGACTTAGCAGCAGCCAGAGGTTTAAATTCAGAGACAATTCTGCCAATTTACAGAAGTATTAGGTTGCAAGTGGCATTTTTTGTTTGGACAATCTGGATTTTATCAAGAGGAGTAGTAAGGGATAGTTATTAACAAAATGTCAAGAGAAAATGTAGTTGAAAAGAACAGTTGCAGAGGACAGACACATGAGGGGCCTTAATGGAAAGTTTTCAGCCCTTCAATCCACTGTCCTTCAGTATCTTCCCAAGAAGTTAACACTGTGCAATACGTACTCTCCTTTGGCTGCAGTGAATTTCACTGGTAGTAAGGCACAGCTTTGGGCTCTCCTTTCAATAACATTGATAGCTTCTGTCTGAGCCCTAAATCTCTGTACATTTGGTCCCCCTACTTGGATTAACAGATCTGCTAAACCGTGAACTTCCTGATGTTCAAGCTGGTTTTAGAAAAGGCAGAGGAACCAGAAATCAAATTGCCAACATCTGCTGGATCATGGAAAAAGCAAGAGAGTTTCAGAAAAACATCTATTCTGCTTAATTGACTATGCCAAAGCCTTTGACTGCGTGGATCACAATAAACTGTGGAAAATTCTGAGAGAGATGGGAATACCAGACCACCTGACCTGCCTCTTGAGAAATCTGTAGGCAGGTCAGGAAGCAACAGTTAGAACTGGACATGGAACAACAGGCTGGTTCCAAATAGGAAAAGGGGTACGTCAAGGCTGTATATTGTCTCCCGGCTTATTTAACTTATATGCAGAGTACATCATGAGAAACGCTGGAATGGAAGAAACACAAGCTGGAATCAAGATTGCTGGGAGAAATATCAATAACCTCAGATATGCAGATGACACCACCCTTATGGCAGAAAGTGAAGAAGAACTAAAAAGCCTCTTGATGAAAGTGAAAGAGGAAAGTGAAAAAGTTTGCTTAAAGCTCAACATTCAGAAAATGAAGATCATGGCATCTGGTCCCATCACTTCATGGGAAATAGATGGGGAAACAGTGTCAGACTTTATTTTTGGGGGCTCCAAAATCACTGCAGATGGTGACTGCAGCCATGAAGTTAAAAGATGCTTACTCCTTGGAAGGAAAGTTATGACCAACCTAGATAGCATATTCAAAAGCAGAGACATTACTTTGCTGACTAAGGTCTGTCTAGTCAAGGCTATGGTTTTTCCTGTGGTCATGTATGGATGGGAGAGTTGGACTGTGAGGAAGGCTGAGTGCCGAAGAATTGATGCTTTTGAACTGTGGTGTTGGAGAAGACTCTTGAGAGTCCCTTGGACTGCAAGGAGATCCAACCAGTCCATTCTGAAGATCAGCCTTGGGATTTCTTTGGAAGGAATGTTGCTAAAGCTGAAACTCCAGTACTTTTGCCACCTCATGCAAAGAGTTGACTCATTGGAAAAGACTGATACTGGGAGGGATTGGGGGCAGGAGGAGAAGGGGATGACCGAGGATGAGATGGCTGGATGGCATCACGGACTCGATGGACGTGAGTTTGAGTGAACTCCGGGAGATGGTGATGGACAGGGAGGCCTGGCGTGCTACGATTCATGGGGTCACAAAGAGTCGGACATGACTGAGCGATTGAACTGAACTGAACTGACCCCATAATTAAACGGCAGGAAGAAAGCTTGCTTGGATTGATGTTTTATGAGACAAAATGAGGTAGAAGAGCTGCTCGAAGATGCTGTGTTTGTCTCATATTGCTTGGGTACCACGCAGTCTAGGCAGGTTTGCCAAATACCTAGGGAGAGCTGGAGAAGTCCATTCACAGATATGAATGCTGCATCTCCATGATAGAACACAGATGGTTGTTTCCTAAAAGGGAAAGAAGAGATGGCAGCAAAGAGATCCCAAAATGAACTCATGGAGAGAGCACAGATGCGCCAACCATGGGGAATATTCTAAACCCTCATCTTAGCAACTGGATAACTAAACTTAAAGATGGGGGAGAGGAGATCTTCCCTGCCTAGAACTTTGTTTGTGGGGGAACTGGTGGAGGACTCAGTGCCTTGTATCCGAGTCTGACTTTTCAGAATGTTCTCACTGCAAAGATTTTCTTTCCCTACGTGGGATTAGGAGGCTCCTGATCACGAGCGATGTTCCTGTTTTTACCTGTTTGCAGGTGCTGGACTGTCAGCTTCCATACCCACAACAGGCCCTCCCAGCCTTCACTCCGCTCTCCCGCCAGCAGGTATGCCTTTCTGTGACTTGGCCAGTCTTGTGCTTAGCATTTTCTGAGAAACTAGTGTATGCCATGCACAGAATTAAGTGTGTTCCACAGTAATCATAAAGCAAGCTGCTATTCCCAGCATTTCACAAGAAAATAAACAGAGACCCAGAAAACACAGTGAACAGATGTCACTGCTCAAATAACTAGTCACACAGTCATAAGTGGCAAAGGCTGGATTCACCCAGACCTGTTAACTACAAGGATCATGTTAGTTTCACTGTGTTTTTCATGATGACCTGGATCAAAGCTACCTACACAAGGAGAAGGTATGAATAAGGACTAATTGCTCATGCCAAGACTATTTGAGAAAATTATATGGAAATGTTAAGTATATTATTAAGCTGTCTACAAAGAGAATTTATTTTAATAAAGGATATGATAGATACGATGTTAATTATTAATTCAGATTTTTCATTTTTTTCATCACTGTTTCATTTGGGTAAAATTGATCTCCTCAGTTGGGCCTTCGCATGAGCTGATAAATCCTCCATACACCCATTCTTGGCATATTTCCCCAAACATGGTCTAGTACAATCTTTTCTTGCCTGGAGAATTTCATGGCAGAGAAGCCTGGCGGGCTATAGTCCATGGGGTTGCACAGAGTTGGACACGACTGAGCAACTCACACTTTCACTTCTGTCAGTCTTTTTGACGTTGACACATAGCTGGGAGGATGTTGTTTCCATCTTACAGTTGAATTATAAGACAAAGTGGAGTCAGGGCCAAGCTTTGGAGCAGAGAAATTATGTCATTGTTCTGGGAGCTCAGTTGTGCCCCTGCGGTGGGAGCCGTAAACTACACGCCTGAAACAAGGCTAGGAATCCGTTTGGAAAAACAAGCATGCTTTTTTATAATTTGTCGGACAACTGCTCAAAAAGGAGTAGCTTTTCACTATTGATGGGAGCTGCCCCGCTGCCTCCACTTGCTGAGCTGACGTTTCTACAAGTGCATCTCCTGTGTGAATGACATCACCAGGTAATCAAGGAAGGTGAGTTGCTCAGTCCTGTCTGATTCTTTGGGACCCCATGAGCTACATAGCCTGCCAGGCTCCTCTGTCCATGGAATTCTCCAGGCAAGAATACTGGAGTGGGTAGCCATTCCCTTCTCCAGGGGATCTTCCCAACCCAGAGACTGAACCCACATCTCCTGCATTGCAGGTGGATTCTTAACTGTCTGAGCCACCAGTGAACCCCAGTAATCAATGAACAAGTCCTTTAAAAGTGACCTGGGACTATCCACTCCCTGCTCTGTTGGGCTGATTCATAGAAGACAAGTCCTCCCAATGAAAGCAAATAGAAAAGCCAAATAAAGCAAAGAAAGCTGCAAAGCCTATTCTTTTACTCTTGGTGATAAGGATTATGTGACCCAGAAACACCATTTCTGAATAGTTTATTAGTGCCTACCCATGTGCCCCAGCAGAGGAAACCTCCCTGACCACGGAGAGCTGGGTCCCAATGCCTCTCCTTCCTGTTCCTCCCCAGGGCCCTGGGTGGCTGTGAGGCTGGTGGGTGGTCCGGGGAGATGCTCAGGCCGCGTGGAAGTTCTGGTCCAGGACACGTGGGGGACCGTGTGTGATGACCTCTGGGACCTGGCCGAGGCCGCCGTCGTGTGCCGCCAGCTGGAGTGTGGCCAGGCTGTGGCGGCCCCCACGGGGGCCCACTTTGGGGCGGGTTCTGGGAAGATCGCGCTGGACAACATGCAGTGTGTGGGCAGCCAGAGCCACCTGGGACAGTGCGTGCACGGGGGCGAGGCTGGGCACAACTGCGGGCACCTGGAGGATGCCAGCGTCGTCTGCACAGGTGAGCAGCTGCTGTCAGTCCCTGCCTGGAGGGCTGCTCCTGTGGCCTCCCTACCCCCACCACGCACACCCCAGTGCCACACACACAGCCCAGCCTCAGAATGTCAGTGGACCAGGCAGGCAGCCTGGCTCCTTCCTGGGTTGTTCAGCCACGCAACCACCCCCTGAGCTGCAGCGATTGCTGAATATGACTTATAGGCTGGATCTCAGCTCAGAAGTGGCTGGTTAGGTTTGAAAATTCTAAGCTGAACTTCGGTTCAGTCGCTCAGTCATGTCTGACTCTTTGCGACCCCATGACCTTGAATTTAGCCAAATCAGAGTGTTTGGGAAAAAAAAATCCAAATTCTTACATTTTGTGGTGAAAATAGAAGTGCATCAGGTTCAAAGCAGCAAACTCATGTTGCATTAACTGACTGGCAGTCAGGTTTCTGGACGGGGCAGAGAGCCCCGCCCCTCTGGGCACCAAACAGCTTTCCTGTGCACTCGACTCCCCCCACCAAGTCCCTTGCTTATCTTACCCCTATGGGTCCTCATTAACGTTTGTGCATGTGACTTCAGGGTGATGGACCAAGCTGTCAGCTGGAATGCCAGGCCTTCCACATCTGGGCCTGGTGACCTCCCCAGAACCATGTGTCCTTCTGGCTGGCTCTCTGCCCCCCAGTCTTTCCTGATTCTGCCCCACTGCTGACTTGAATAACGTCCCGACGAATGACGAGCTCTCAGGCAGCACCTGCCCACCTGGAGCCACCCTTATCAACTCCTGAGGCCCCCAGGGAGCAGTGGTCCCCAAAGATGTCCTGGGACAGCCTAGGTTTGCTGCCTGGCCCTGTGCCCCAAATCCCCAGGAAATGCCAGGCTCCTCACGGGCAGAGTCTCTGCTGCCCACCCCGCCCTACTTGTAGGATGTTCACAGTAAACGTTCTCCCATTAAGACGTGGTAAGACGCATAGTCCCTCTCCATGTTACAGGCGCTGATTCCACAGCTGCTCCACCTACAGGTAGGGCCCGTGCTACGTCTCTGCTAGACTCTGCATGATATGAGAAGGTCGTGAGGCTTAGAGTCAGATCCCGGTTTGATTTGCAGCTTCATTCTTTCACTCATCTGTTCATTCAACCATGTGGCAGGCTCTGTGCCAGTGAGGCACGGGGGCCACGCAGTGGTCAAAGCCCTGGACCCTCCTTTCAAGGGGTTTACTCCCTAACGGGAGAGACAGCATGACATGTGACCCCCTCAGTTAGACGACTGCATCTCTCCTTCCCAGTTCATCTCCATTCCTCTTCATTAAAGTGGGAATAATATGGAGAATACAGAGGTCATGGACTGCGTGTGCTCATGACCCCAGGGACTGTAGCCCACCAGGCTCCTCTGTCCATGGGATTTCCAAGACAAGAATACTGGACTGGGTTGCCATTTCCTACTCAAGTGGACCTTCCCAACCCAGAGATCGAACCTGTGTCCCCTGCATTGACAGATGCATTCTCTATCACTGAGCCTCCAGGGAGGCCCCAGGTCATGCATTGGACGATACCTACAGATTCCTGGCACCTAGAAGGCACTCACACAGCCATGGCTCCTTCCTCTGGTCACGTGCCCACCTAAAGGAGGGCATGTGGGGATCAGAAGGCCCTGAGCTGTGGGAATCTGATCCCAACTGGTTTCTCTTCAGCTAAATAACCCTGGGCTTCCCTGGTGGCTCAGATGGTAAAGAATCTGCCTGCAGTGCGGGAGACCCAGGTTCAGTCCCTGGATCAGGAAGATCCCATGGAGGAAGAAATGGCCACACACTCCAGTATCCTTGCTTGGAAAACTCCATGGACTGAGGAGCCTGGCAGGCTACAATGGGGTCGCAAAGAGTCAGACACGACTGAGCGACTTAACTAAATTTCAGTCTCCATGTCATTAGAACGGGCACATTGGATGCCATGCTCCCTAAAATTCTATGCTTTTGATGTTCTGCGACTAACAAGGAGGGAAGTAGCCACATAGGTTAGCTGAATCAAGTGTGCACCAGTGGGAAAGCAAAAGAAGGTTGTCGAAAAACAGAGATGTAAGTCTTACAATAGAAACTGAGAGACACCTTACCCTCTAACATTTTGTTATGAAAAACTTCAGATATACAGAAAAGTTTGAGGAATATAGCGGTTAACTCCTACCTGGATTCTATGAGAAATTTATCAATCCATCAATCATTCGTCAACTTACTTTTATTAAGGTTTTATTTATGTGCCGAAGGTTCACCCCTGTTAAGGTCCAGTTTGATGAACTTTGGTGATTGGACACGGTTGTGTAATCACCACTGCAGTCAAGATACATAACAGTTCCCTCGGCTCCAGAGTTCCCTCGAGCATTTCAGACCTGCTACCCTCCTCCTTGCCCCCTCCCCGAAGGATTTGCTGTGTGACTCTCCTTGCTTTGTTTAGGTGACGTCACTATGCCCCTGGGGCAAGAAAGAGGTGATGGCCCCCTGACAGCCCGCATGCAGCAGGCCACTTGAGGCTAACTGTCTTTGCTTTTGCAAAGTGGCCATGTGGCCTGTGTCAGCTTGTCAACAGGCAGTAACGCCATGTTTCATCCGAAATGGGGATCTCGGGGATGTGAGATCACTGGCCTTAGCGGCAGCAGCATTATTCCTGCTGAATCCTGATGGGAGGCAGCTGCCCCTTGGAGTAGCTGTTTACTTTCTCGCGATGTTCTGACTCTTCCCTCAAGTTACTCTTTCCTTTTTCCCCCATCAACAGCCTATGAGAACCTATTTCCCACATCACCGACAACATTGGTGGCCCAAAACCCACCTGCTTCAGCGCCTCCAGGTAAGGCTATTCCTTCTTGTCTTGTGTCTTTGCATGGGACAGAGGTGACACGGTCACACGCCTTTCATCGCCCAGGAGGCCACCCAAGCTTATTCATACAACTGTCTCCGAGCCCCCCGGAGCCTGTCGTGAGGCCTTATAGCTCCAAACCACTGCCTCTGCCACAGGCTATTGACCCAAGCAAATCTCAGGCCACAAGCCCCGGAGGTTGAGAACCAGGAAAATAGACTCAGCCTCCTGGGAGGAGTGGGGCGGTCACACTGCAGAGAGTGCAGAGAGCGAGGCTAGAAGGTGAGCAGTCTTAACCCGGGTGTTATTAGCTTGGCATCAGTTCTCAGATTGGTTGGCATCACAGTGAAGTTTTGAGCTTCACCAACATTCTGGTTTCAGTTGGTCTGAAGTCTACATGCTTGCAGTCAGCAGTTTTCATCTGTTCAGGGTCCACTTCCTGCAAATACGACTTAGGATTCTGTGTCAGGCCTTTAAAGATGGATGCCATCAGACGCCTTAGAGCTGTACGTTGGCATGGGACCCTCGTGGCAGCATGAAGGGTGTGGGTACAAAGCCACGGAATGAAAGGAGAGTCAGGGTGGCAGAGGGCAGTCTGGTCCTCAACAGGCAGAGGGAGTGGCCAGCACCCTGAGACCCCTTTCCTCCCCCAGGAGGCTGGGCCCCCGTGCGGCTGGCGGGCGGCCACGGGAGCTGTGCCGGCCGCGTGGAGGTTTTCTACCAGGGCGCCTGGGGTACAGTGTGTGACGACCTCTGGGACCTGCCGGAAGCAAACGTTGTCTGCCGGCAGCTGGGCTGCGGCTGGGCCATGGAGGCCCCAGGCGAGGCCCACTTTGGGGAAGGTTCCGGGAAGATCCTCCTGGACAACATGCAGTGCAGGGGGCCTGAAGAGCACCTGGACAAGTGCTCCCACGCTGGCTGGTTTGTCCACAACTGCAGGCACGGGGAGGATGCTGGCGTGGTCTGTTCAGGTAACCCCACTCCCTTCCCAGGCAGAGCCCAGCTGGGCCCTTTCGAGAAAGTCCTTTCCTAGGGACAGTGTAAAAAAATCACAGTTGAGAGTAAAGCAGGACAGGAACTTCCCTGGCAGTGCAGTGGTTAAAAATGCTCCTTCCAATGTGGGGAACTTGGGTTCGATCCCAGGTTGGGGAACTGAGATCTCCCAGGCCACAGAGCAACTAAGCCTGAGCACTGAGATTAGACAGCCTGCCGCGAAGAACCAGTGCAGCCCAAATTTTGAGAAAAGAAAAGAAAGCAGGATGTTTTTCACTGACAGCAGATGTTTTCATCTCTCCCACTTACAGATGCTGAATTCTCAGTGGCCTTGCTACCAGGTGGGGAAAGCGGTGTTCACACGTGTGATTTCTCAAAACCTGGCTGGGGGATGCTGTAGGAAATTGAATGGGTTCTGTACTCCAAGCCTGTAGAGCGGCTCAGAGATGTGGAGTCGCTGACTGTCCACTGGGAGAGAGGAAGAGCCTTTGGAAGTCACTTGGTCCCAACTCACCTTCTACCTCTTCAATTCACTTGTGCATTTCACACTCAGGAAGCAGATTCAATATTTCTTAAACTTCTGCACAGTGCTTTGGGGTTGTGAGGGGCTGGCAGTGAGATGCGAGTGGGGAGTGGTTGAGATGGGAGAGGCAGTTATGGACATTTTCTGCCCTTGGGCAGCAGAAGGCTGATGGGCCAGACCCGGCCCAAGTTAGGGCTCAGTTTAATTCTGACCCTCTCCTTGGCCCTCTCTCTGATCCTGGGCATTCTGGCCCCACGCTGCTTCCTTGTTGTTGGTTTTCCCACATGCTCTCAGCATCAGTACCTAGCGTTTTCCACAGCTGAACCCCCTCTCCTTTATCAGACCTCCGGTCCCTTAATGCCTTGCCCTTGGCCAGCTCCTGGCCGAAGGGTGAGTCATGACCAGAGGTGAGTGGACAAGGTCTGATAAAGCTGCAGTCACATCCCCTCCTGGACTGTCAGCCTCAGGGGGTGGGAATGGATTGGTCCTCAGAGAGTCTCCAATAGGAAGTTCTAGGCCAGGTGTTGCTGGCTGGAGAGATATTGGGGACAGGTAGGAGCCACAGGGACCTTAGGTCCTGACCCACCATCTCTGAGCTGCACAGGTCAAAGGAAGCAGTCAGTCAGTGCCTCTTCCTGTACTTGCATTGAAGCCTCATAACTCCCCACACTGGGGTCACAGAAATTGGCTACAGGAGTCAGAATGTCCCATCTTTAGTTTTCTTAAATTCCCAAATTTTAAAATATCTCATTTACATTCTCTGATTCTCTGTATCCTTCTCTGTCCTTTCTTTTTCATCTTCCTTTTTGTTTGTTTGTTTTGTTCCTCTCCTCTTGCTGGTATCTTGGGCTTTCAGAAGCTCCATTAAACTTTTCTTAGCGCCTCTTGGAGATAAAGAGCTAGGATAACATGACAAGAGAATGAATGCATCCAAGTCCGAAAGATTTGGATCAGTGCATCTTCCCTCCTGCACGTGACCGCCCCCTGCATGCTCTGCTTCACCCCCAGAGACTGGCTCAGGAGCTCCAGGAGGGGCCCTGATGATGTGTCTCTTGCCGGCTCCTTGGCGGCTCCTTGTGTGGGTGTGTCACCCTCGCTGACGTCCTTTGTGTTTGACAGGTCCCCCTTTGGATGTCACGGCGGAGACGAAGGCTGCAGGTAAGTCCGGGTTACCCTTGGCTGCCCTGATCATCGTCATCTAGCTCAGGCCCTAAAGTGATTTTTCGAGGAAATTAAGCAAAATACTACTGCCCTGTCTAAGTCACCCCTCTGAGCCTGCATTCTGAGTGACTTGTCCAGTAATGAAGGTTCCAGTTCCATTTCTATTAGTCCAGGAAGGTAATCCAAATGATCAAGTGTGGCCAGCCTTCCGGTCTCCCAACATGTGCAGGACAGACACGGGGCCATCAGCACAGCCACATTGCCAGGGCACTACCCCAGGGCATCATTTTAGAGGGCTTTCACCACACTGGGCACCTTCTCTGCCCTCTCTCCTCCTCTGACTCTGTGTCCTTCTCTGTCCTTTCTTTCTCATCTTCCTTTTTTGGTTTCTCTGCTTTGGCCAGTTTCCTGGGCTTTCAGAAGCTCAGGATAAGCTTTTCTTAGCACCACCTGGATTTGAAGGGCTAGAATAACATAATGCCTGGAGGGCCTGGCTGGTCCTTCTAGGGAGGAGCCAGCTGAGTGTAGGTCCACTTCTTACACAACCAGGTAATCTGATGAAGAAAGCTGTTGCTGCAGCTGTCACCTTTCATTTTGAACTAAATATTGGACAGATGGATAGACAAACAGACAAGCAGGTGGAGAATCAGACAGGTAGATGGACAGATGGACACAGAACAAATCAGAGTTGGAGAGGCTGGATGACTCAGGGCAACTTCTTTCCACTTAGTGGACTTTCAGTGGTCTAATTTTAATCAATTACAAGTGCTAGTGTGTAGAACACTGCCGTCTTGGTATATAGAAGCTCCATGTGAGCTTGACCTTAATTGTGAAAAATAAAGTAGTTTATTCATTATTACTGATGACATGATAAAAATCAAAGCTATAGGATATAGGACGCAGGGTAACTGAAATTGGAGTCGGGCTGCTCACTGCTCAAAAGCCAAGAAAGGCAAAGTTGGTGGAAAGGGAAGTGTGCCTTACCTTGGATGCCAGCAGTCGGGGGCTGGGGGAGTGGCGCCTGTCCAAAGGCTGACTCCCCTTTCCCCGACATTCAGGGGTCAAGAGCTTTTATAGGCTAAGGGAGGGGGCTACATGCAGAAGCAACACAGTCAGCTCTGACCAGATGATACAGTTACAAATTAGTTCAGCTCAGTCGTGTCTGACTCTTTGTGACCCCATAGACTGCAGCACTCCAGGCCTCCCTGTCCATCACCAACTCCTGGAGTTTACTCAAATTCATGTCCATTGAGTCGGTGATGCCATCCAACCATCTCATCCTCTGTCATCCTCTTCTCTTCGCACTTTCAATCTTTCCCAGCATCAGGGTCTTTTCCAATAAGTCAGTTCTTCGCATCAGGTGGCCAAAGTATTGGAGTTTCAGCTTTAACATCAGTCCTTCCAATGAACACCCAGGACTGATCTCCTTTAGGATGGACTGGTTGGATCTCCTTGCAGCCCAGGGGACTCTCAAGAGTCTTCTCAAACACCACAGTTCAAAAGCATCAATCCTTTGGCACTCAGCTTTCTTTAAAGTCCAACTCTCACATCCATACATGACCACTGGAAAAAACCATAGCCTTGACTAGACGAACTGGACAAATTAATTAGGTACAGTTAATTTTCAGTTTCGGGGTCAGTTTGTTTCCATTTCCTCTGAGGCCAATTCTCAGAACTGCGGCAGCTTCTGTCATGAGTACACTCTGCTCATCACATAGTTAACCTCTCCACCTGGTGGGAGTTTCAGTATCTACAATACAGCTTCCAGGATAGGGCTCAGAATATTACCTACAGCCCTTGAGGAGGAACTGAAGGTCTCTGACTTTGCTTATTGACTGCATTGTTATTATTTGGTCTCCTTTGACTGTTCTCCTTTGTTTCTGCAAGTTCTCCCTTCTCTGATTAAACTTAGTCTTTGATTAAAGCTTTCCTGCAGACAAAAGGCAGGTGGAGGACATGGGGGATGGGCAGGCAAGGACCATAGAGTCCCGCTCTGTTTCACCAGCACTGGGGAGTAACCAAGGGAAAGGTTCAGGCGGGTTCTGGATAACTGCCCTACCCAGAAAGCACACGTCAGCAGTAAAATTCTCTTGAGATCAAGAGATACTGCAAATTTCAGACCTGATGTCATGTCCTAATTCCTAAGTTTACAAGAAATTTTGGACTAGTTTATACCTCTGCTACATCCTACGATGTACCCAACAAAGCAATGACCCAT
Organism: Oreotragus oreotragus; assembly: GCA_006410675.1. Lineage (NCBI taxonomy): Eukaryota > Metazoa > Chordata > Mammalia > Artiodactyla > Bovidae > Oreotragus > Oreotragus oreotragus. The sequence continues at coordinate 21,038 of SJYX01007679.1, read as the reverse complement.
GAAACCTTTCAAGGGGAAAGAAAGAAAAAAGAATGTCAACTATAGTGAACTGAACAATGAAAAAAACTGAAATTCTGAAATATCTCTCTGCTTTTAGGAAAATCTCAGTGTGGCAGAATCATTACTAACTCATCTGGAGCGATCAGGAATCCCCCTCGGAACGAAATGCACGACAACATAACGTGTGTGTGGGAAATCAGAGCCAATGCATCTGACCACATACGACTGGCGTTTCCGTACCTTAAGTAAGTCAGAAGGACTTTCCTTAACTGCACCGTGTGGTGTAAGATTCCAGGCATTTATTTCTTTGGTTGATTCCTATAATTAAAAGAGTCTTTCTTTTTAAGTTTGGGGGCAGGAGAAGAAGGGGACGACAGAGGATGAGATGGCTAGATGGCATCACCAACTCGATGCACATGAGTTTGGGTGAACTCCGGGAGTTGGTGATGGAAAGGGAGGCCTGGCATGCTGCGATTCATGGGGTCACAAACAGTCGGACACGACTGAGCGACTGAACTGAACTGACACATAAGAAGCTAGAAAAATAACACAGAGTCCCATGTCCATTTCACTCTTCTTTCTCCATTGGCGACATCTTATATAACTGTAGAATAGTGTCAAAAACACAAATCTGATATTAGTATAATGCTGTTAGCTGGAATATAGACTTACTCAGTTTTCACCATTTTTCGCTTGCATTTATGTGTGTGTGTAGTTCTGTGCAATTTTATCCCATGTATATGTCCGTGTCTAGGTCCTCTGGGTTTCCCCAGTGGCTCAGCAGGAAAGAATCTGCTGGCAGTGCAGGAACCGCAGGAGACATGGGTTCAATCCCTGAGTCGGGAAGATCCCCTGGAGGACGGTATGGCAAGCCACTGCAGTATTTTTGCCTGGAGAATCCCATAGAGGAGCCTGGAGGGTTACATTCCATAGTGTTGCAAAGTGTCAGACACAGCTAAAGTGACTTAGCACACACGCACGCATGCATAGGTCCATGAAACCACCACTACAATCTAGAACAGCGATCCCTTACCTTTTGAGCATGAGGGACCAGCTTCAGAGAAGACAATTTTTCCACAGATGGCGTGGGATGGTTTCAGGATGATTCACGTGCATTTTATTTATTGTGTACTTTATTTTTATTATTATATAACTCCATGTCAGATCATTAAGCAGTAGGTCTCGGAGATGGGGGACCCTTGATCTAGAAGCAGAGAGTGTGTTCGCCGACCACAAGGGGGTAACTATTTTGTCCTGCGTGTTTACGGCCACCCCAGCCCTGGCAGCCACCAAACTAGTCTCCAGTTCTATGTAGTTTTGTCATTTTGAGACCCTTCAGTCTATGGAGTCATTCAGTATTCTTCTGAGATTCACCTTTCTCACTCTGCTTAAGGCCCTTGAGCTCCATCCAGGCTGTTGTCTGTATCAAGAGTTTGTTTCTTGTCATTGCTGAGAAGGGTTCCATTGTGTGGAAACTAGAGTTTGTATAACTGTTTCTTCCCGTGAAGGACATTCGGGCTGTTCCCAGCCCCTCTATTAAAGCTTCTATGAGCATTCATACACAGGTTTTTGCATGGACTTAAGTTTTCATTTCTCTGGGACTGATGATTGAGAATCAGTTGCTAGGTCGTGTAGTACGTACATTAAAGAACATGTCAAACTATTTTACAGAGTGACTGCCATTTTGGATTCCTTCCGACAACATATGACAGATATAATTTCTCCGTATCCTAGCTAGCATTTGCTGTGATTGTTTGTACTTTTGTTGTTTTTGTTCAATTATGTCTGTCTCTTTGTGACCCCATGGTCTGCAGGCTCCCCTGTCTGTCACCAGCTCCTAGAGCTTGCTCAAACTCATGTCCGCTGAGTTGGTGAGGCCATCCAGCCATTTCATCCTCTGTCATCCCCTTATTCTCCTGCCTTCAGTCTTTGCCAGCATCAGGGTCTTTTCTAATGAGTTGGCTCTTTGCATGAGGTGATATCCATTCATTTTTGTATTAGCAAAAATTTTTTAGCAAAAACCATTTTTAGCAAACAGGTCTTGTATGCTGCTGCTGCTGCTAAGTCGCTTCAGTCGTGTCCGACTCTGTGCGACCCCATAGACAGCAGCCCACCAGGCCTCCCCGTCCCTGGGATTCTCCAGGCAAGAACACTGGAGTGGGTTGCCATTTCCTTCTCCAATGCATGAAAGTGAAAAGTGAAAGTGAAGTCGCTCAGTCGTGTCCAACCCTCAGTGACCCCGTGGACTGCAGCCTTCCAGGCTCCCCNCCCCGTCCCTGGGATTCTCCAGGCAAGAACACTGGAGTGGGTTGCCATTTCCTTCTCCAATGCATGAAAGTGAAAAGTGAAAGTGAAGTCGCTCAGTCGTGTCCAACCCTCAGTGACCCCGTGGACTGCAGCCTTCCAGGCTCCCCCGCCCCTGGGATTCTCCAGGCAAGAGTACTGAGTGGGGTGCCTTTGCCTTCTCCCAGGTCTTGTATATGTGTTGTTAAATGTATATGTTGGTGTTTCTTTTTTCTTTTTGGAGTAATTGTAGATAATACTGTTTTATAATTTTGGTTTCCACATGTTTATTAGAAATATGATTGATTTTTGTGCCCATGAATTTGTAGTTAAAATGAAATTCACTTTGTATACTTTGTATAGGGGTGTGTGTGTGTGTGTGTGATGGCGTGTGAGAGAGAGAGCTTGATAGTATGTGTGTATGTATTTCAGCTTGCTGGTTGAAGATACAGATTCCATGGAACCCTCAGACCTAATAAAATAGGAAAATTTAAGTTTTAACATTGTAAACTGTCAAGGTTGATATCATTCATAGGTGACTGTTTTATGGAAACTAACCTTCAGAAAAAAGTTATTTATTGCTCTTGACTTTTGCTTCATCAAAATATGACTTGGAACAGACATCTCATCAGGCTGAGATGTGAAAATGGTTTTCTGATTCCCGCCTTCTATACAAAACTTCACAATAAGGAACAACAAAATCAGATGACTTCCACAAAGCCGGCTGAGCCGATTTGCTAGTGTACCTCCCTCTCAGGCAGGTCGGCTGCTGAAAGCCTGGACGCAGGTTGTTTGGACCCTGGAGCCACGTCCTAGTGGCTGCCCATTGGCTGGCCCTGCCCTTGAGCCCAGGTTTCAAGGTACCTGTGGCCTCAGGGTGCTCAAGGCCTTATCAGGATTACAGCCTGGTTACAATTCCAGGCTTCTCTCCCCTCTTCTAGTTAAAATCCCATCCCCAAAGGTAATGGCTCTCAGAAAAAATAGGGTAAAAGGAATCTACTATGTTTGGGCCCACCCTGGTGGCTCAGGCAGTAAAGAATCTGCCTGCAGTGCAGAAGACCTGGGTTCAGTCCCTGGGTTGGGAAGATCCCCTGGAAAAGGGAATGGCCACCCACTCCAGTATTCTTGCCTGGAGANTATTTTTATTATTATATAACTCCATGTCAGATCATTAAGCAGTAGGTCTCGGAGATGGGGGACCCTTGATCTAGAAGCAGAGAGTGTGTTCGCCGACCACAAGGGGGTAACTATTTTGTCCTGCGTGTTTACGGCCACCCCAGCCCTGGCAGCCACCAAACTAGTCTCCAGTTCTATGTAGTTTTGTCATTTTGAGACCCTTCAGTCTATGGAGTCATTCAGTATTCTTCTGAGATTCACCTTTCTCACTCTGCTTAAGGCCCTTGAGCTCCATCCAGGCTGTTGTCTGTATCAAGAGTTTGTTTCTTGTCATTGCTGAGAAGGGTTCCATTGTGTGGAAACTAGAGTTTGTATAACTGTTTCTTCCCGTGAAGGACATTCGGGCTGTTCCCAGCCCCTCTATTAAAGCTTCTATGAGCATTCATACACAGGTTTTTGCATGGACTTAAGTTTTCATTTCTCTGGGACTGATGATTGAGAATCAGTTGCTAGGTCGTGTAGTACGTACATTAAAGAACATGTCAAACTATTTTACAGAGTGACTGCCATTTTGGATTCCTTCCGACAACATATGACAGATATAATTTCTCCGTATCCTAGCTAGCATTTGCTGTGATTGTTTGTACTTTTGTTGTTTTTGTTCAATTATGTCTGTCTCTTTGTGACCCCATGGTCTGCAGGCTCCCCTGTCTGTCACCAGCTCCTAGAGCTTGCTCAAACTCATGTCCGCTGAGTTGGTGAGGCCATCCAGCCATTTCATCCTCTGTCATCCCCTTATTCTCCTGCCTTCAGTCTTTGCCAGCATCAGGGTCTTTTCTAATGAGTTGGCTCTTTGCATGAGGTGATATCCATTCATTTTTGTATTAGCAAAAATTTTTTAGCAAAAACCATTTTTAGCAAACAGGTCTTGTATGCTGCTGCTGCTGCTAAGTCGCTTCAGTCGTGTCCGACTCTGTGCGACCCCATAGACAGCAGCCCACCAGGCCTCCCCGTCCCTGGGATTCTCCAGGCAAGAACACTGGAGTGGGTTGCCATTTCCTTCTCCAATGCATGAAAGTGAAAAGTGAAAGTGAAGTCGCTCAGTCGTGTCCAACCCTCAGTGACCCCGTGGACTGCAGCCTTCCAGGCTCCCCCGCCCCTGGGATTCTCCAGGCAAGAGTACTGAGTGGGGTGCCTTTGCCTTCTCCCAGGTCTTGTATATGTGTTGTTAAATGTATATGTTGGTGTTTCTTTTTTCTTTTTGGAGTAATTGTAGATAATACTGTTTTATAATTTTGGTTTCCACATGTTTATTAGAAATATGATTGATTTTTGTGCCCATGAATTTGTAGTTAAAATGAAATTCACTTTGTATACTTTGTATAGGGGTGTGTGTGTGTGTGTGTGATGGCGTGTGAGAGAGAGAGCTTGATAGTATGTGTGTATGTATTTCAGCTTGCTGGTTGAAGATACAGATTCCATGGAACCCTCAGACCTAATAAAATAGGAAAATTTAAGTTTTAACATTGTAAACTGTCAAGGTTGATATCATTCATAGGTGACTGTTTTATGGAAACTAACCTTCAGAAAAAAGTTATTTATTGCTCTTGACTTTTGCTTCATCAAAATATGACTTGGAACAGACATCTCATCAGGCTGAGATGTGAAAATGGTTTTCTGATTCCCGCCTTCTATACAAAACTTCACAATAAGGAACAACAAAATCAGATGACTTCCACAAAGCCGGCTGAGCCGATTTGCTAGTGTACCTCCCTCTCAGGCAGGTCGGCTGCTGAAAGCCTGGACGCAGGTTGTTTGGACCCTGGAGCCACGTCCTAGTGGCTGCCCATTGGCTGGCCCTGCCCTTGAGCCCAGGTTTCAAGGTACCTGTGGCCTCAGGGTGCTCAAGGCCTTATCAGGATTACAGCCTGGTTACAATTCCAGGCTTCTCTCCCCTCTTCTAGTTAAAATCCCATCCCCAAAGGTAATGGCTCTCAGAAAAAATAGGGTAAAAGGAATCTACTATGTTTGGGCCCACCCTGGTGGCTCAGGCAGTAAAGAATCTGCCTGCAGTGCAGAAGACCTGGGTTCAGTCCCTGGGTTGGGAAGATCCCCTGGAAAAGGGAATGGCCACCCACTCCAGTATTCTTGCCTGGAGAATTTTGTGGACAGAGAAGCCTGGCAGGCTACAGTCCATGGGGTGCCAAAGAGTCGGACATGACTGAGGGACTTCACACACACACACACACACACACACACATACTATGTTCGAACGATGACAGCCTTTTGATCTTGCCCCAGCCTCTTGATAGCAGCAGAATAGTCTGCCTCACAGCAGACTTCTGAGATCTGCTGAGGGGGAGACTGAAGCTCCCGTGGTGCTTGCTTACCCAGCCTAGACTGCACCAATGAGTATTTTGAAATCCTGGACGGCCCTCCCTCCTCAGCAAAGTCCCTGGGGAAGATCTGCTCTGGAACCTATCTCACCTACTCGTCGTCCTCCAGCTCACTGACGCTCGTGTACTACCGAGGCTACAACAACATAGGGAAAAACTTCGCCGCGTATTATTACTCCGAAGCCAAAGGTAAGAAAGGGTGGTTAAGGGATAGCGATCTGGAGCTGGGCTGTCTGCCTGGAGACTCTGGGATTTCGGGTGAGAGACTCAGCCTCTCCATGCCTCAGTCCTGTCCCTGTGTAATGGGGAGAAGAGAGCCTTACTTCTTAGGTTTCTGTGAGCGTTCCCAGAAAAGGCGCAAGTAGAGCCCTCTGCACAGTGATGCACGTGATAAATGCTCACTAATTGGCAGCCTCATCACAGGCTGTTCTTTCTCACGTAACCATCGGGTGGCAGGCAGTCCACTAAGAAGCCGCTGCTCAAGTTACCGTGAGTACTAGGTGGGTGTCTACAGAAGACGGTGTGACCCCAGCCTAAGGGAGTCTCATGTGCAACCTAGAAGGACTTTAAGACAAACACGTGGCATAATTCAAGGACAAATAAAGCACAGTGGCACTAGTGGTAAAGAACCTGCCTGCCAGTGCAGAAGATGTAAGAGATGCGAGTTCAATCCCTGGGCCGGGAAGATCCCCTGGAGAGGGGCACCACCACTCACTCCAGCATTCTTGCCTGGAGAATCCCATGGACAGAGGAGTTGTCCTGAGGACATGCAGCGATGGTAAACATACTGTTTACCACAAAGAGGAAAGAGTCTGAACTGGTGAAGAGTTCTAGCATCCTCTGTGTCCAGGAAGCTGCTCATAAATCTCTGTAATCTTAGCAAGTGCCAGGAGGACTCATTGAGCGAGCTCAGGGAACATGCTGTTCAACACAAAGGAGATACTCTGGGGCACAAGGTGGGCCAGGGGAAATCGCTGGGGTTGGCATTTAACAATTGCTGATGATGATTCTCTTGTATTTGCAGACGCTGTTTCACAGACCCCACATCTAATCAGTGAGTCACCTTTACTGGCATTACTTACTCTTCATTCCATGTTCAGGTTTATTCCCTTGTCCCTGCTCCTGGTGTTTTTACTGTCATAGTCTGACCTCTCTTATATATGTTTCCTAATCTCCTTGGTAAATCCACCTTATTTGAGAGAGTCTGTCTACACAAGTTACACAAGTATGAAGACAGTAGAACTAAGTTATACACATTAACCATTGGGTACTATATATTGATAAATTATCCATTTGATTTCCTTAATTCCTTGGTTTTATCAAAGACAATGAAAGGTATCTAATCAGACACTCCACATGTAGGGAAAGGTAATAACAAAAACCTAAAGCAGAAGCTTGCAGAAGAAAGAGCTGTTTTCCCCAGAAGAGCACTGATGGCGAATGTATTTTAACACAAAATGGCACAATGTAAATGCCAGATTTCCATGGCTGGGCGGAGGAGGGAATTTCACTTCTGCTGGATCTCACAGCCCTGCCAACATCAAGACTCACCTGTAAGGAGAATTTGACTTCGGAGGTCACAGAGTATATGGACGATAGGAAAAATGAATCGGCCAGAATTTTGGCGTTTAGTGGAGACTGAGCTCAGACTTGTCTGCACCTTCCCGTTTTACTCAAGGGTGTCTTCTTGTGTCCACAGCAATCCCAACAGCAACACCCAGAACGGTGACAGCAAGGCCAGGTAAGCCATGGAGCACATGCACACACCCATTGTCCTTGCCTCCGGGTGACTGTGTATGTCTGCATCTGTGGCTGCTTCGTAGGCAGAGGCTGGACTGACTGCAAGTGGCTCGTCTACTTGCAATTTGCCCACCAACCCTGTGCAGACTTTTCAGGGCCATTCAGAGTTCTTGGGATCTTTTGGCTCTAGAATCCTAGGATGAGCAAAATTCATTTTTTCAGCACTTTTTGGAGTCATCAAAGCCCGAGCAACTTATAAGCACCCTCCAGTGGGTTTCTGCCTTTTCTTTTTACGGCCTGTCCTGCTCATTGTTAACCTCACACCTGTATCACTAATAGACTTGGTCCAAGTGAGTAGGGTGCCAGAGGCATTCCAGGGGCAGTGAGCTACAATAGCAGAGAGAAGAAAAATAGTGAACTTAGGAATCAGGAGAAATGAGTTGAGATCAGCTACTGACCAGACATGGGATTTAAGCTAAGTCACTTTGCCTCTCTGGGCTTCCCCAGTGGCTCACCAGTAAAGAATCTGCCTGCAATGCAGGAGCCGTAGGAGGTGCAGGTTTGATCTCTGGATTGGGAGGATCCCCTGGAGAAGGAAATGGCAACCCACTCCAGTCTCCTTGTCTGGAAAATCCCACGGACAGAGAAGCCGGACAGGCTATAGTCCATGGTGTCACAAAGAGCTGGACACGACTGAAGCAATTTTGCACGCACGTGCGCACTTTGCTTCTCCAGCTATCAGTGTTCTCAGAGAAAAAACTGGCTTATCTTCCTGAGTTACTATGAAGTTGTAGGTGGACACACAAACACATATACACACACAAAAGCACTTCAGAAAATCACAAATCACTGTGCAAGTTATTCTGTTTTTCTGCATTAAGCCAACACAGGTTGGCATATAGCTCTGGCCCAACTGATGTCCATTTAATGCATGTTTTAGGCTAAATGTTGTTTTGACAGTTTTAGCGACTTTAGTGACAGTTGTTTTTTTTTTTTTTTTCGTGATTAGTTGACTGACCTTTTACTGAGTTCTCCATCCCGAGCAGTCGTGTGGGGTGAGGAGCTCAGCTAGCCCCAGAGGAGTGAGCATGCGCCCAGGAGGCTATGCTCACCCAGTCTCTGTCTGCAGGGGACTGGCCGGAGCTGCGGCTGGTGGGCGGCTCAGGATGGTGCTCAGGACGCGTGGAGGTCCTGCACAGGGGTGCCTGGGGCACTGTGTGCGATGACCTGTGGGACCTGAATGAAGCTGAGGTCGTGTGCCGGCAGCTGGGGTGCGGTCGGGCCGTGTCTGCCCTCGGGAAGGCCCACTTCGGCCCAGGCTCTGGAGACATCTTCCTGGACAACCTGCAATGTGCCGGGGCGGAGCGCTACCTGGGCCAGTGTGCCCACTCGGGCTGGTCGGAGCACAACTGCGGCCACCACGAGGATGCTGGGGTCATCTGCTCAGGTAGCCTCTCCTCCTCCCGCTGGTCACCACCCAAGTGCCTCAGGACCACCCTGCTAGGATTCAGAGTCAGCCAGGGACGAAGATGGGCTTCCCTGGTGGCTCTGCACTTAAGAACCTGCCTGCCAAGCACGAGATGCAGGATCAGTCCCTGGGTCGTGAAGGTCTCCTGGAGAAAGCCCACTCGGGCTGGTCGGAGCACAACTGCGGCCACCACGAGGATGCTGGGGTCATCTGCTCAGGTAGCCTCTCCTCCTCCCGCTGGTCACCACCCAAGTGCCTCAGGACCACCCTGCTAGGATTCAGAGTCAGCCAGGGACGAAGATGGGCTTCCCTGGTGGCTCTGCACTTAAGAACCTGCCTGCCAAGCACGAGATGCAGGATCAGTCCCTGGGTCGTGAAGGTCTCCTGGAGAAAGAGCCAGCAACCCACTCCAGTATTCCTGCCTGGGAAATCCCATGGACCTGGAGGCCACAGTCCACGGGGGGTTGCAAGAGTTGGACAGGACTTAGAAACTAGACTGCCACCACCAGGGTGGAAGATAAGATCCTCAAACATGTAGCATTTGATGTTTGCTTTATCCCTTTAGGGCTTCCCTGTGGCTCAGCTGGTAAAGAATCCACCTGCAATGCGGGAGACCTGGGCTGGATCTCTGGGTTGGGAAGATACCCTGGAGAAGGGAATGGCTACTCACTCCAGTATTCTGGCCTGGAGAATTCCATGGTCCATGGGGTCGCAAAGAGCTGGACACAACTAAACGACTTCACTTCACTTCACTTATTCCTTCTAAGTTGATTGAACAAATAAGACTTTAACTGATTCCCAGAATAAAATCTTAAAATTTTCTAATTTGAGAGTAAGACTTACCAAAGGAATGTGCACCTTACTGCATACAGACGTATGGAAAAAACATGATTAGTTATGGGGATTTTAAGCAGTATTTGTAAAGGTCTTTGTTTAAAGGGGCAGCCAGTGTAGTAAATCTAAGGAAGACTGCAGAGCTGGGCAAACTTGAGTCTGGATCTCTGAGCTGGTGATGACACTCAGACAGCATCTGAGCAACTTTTAAGTTCTTGGAGCCTCAGTTTCTTCATCTGTAAAATGAGGAGACTGCTTGCTTTCTGGCAGGATTGCTGAAAGAGCTCCTTCAAGCTGTCTTTTGGATAGCACCTGCAGAGTATCAGTACCTGACAAAGGGCTGCATTTTGGGCAGTTTTTACTACCATTTTCCTCACTCAGTCATCTAACACCAGAGAATCAGTAAACTAAAATGGCTGATTTTAACTGCCTTGTGACAGCTTTTCAAAGTACTTTGGGACAGAGGCTTCCACAGCGGTCTAGTGGTTAAGACTTCACCTTCCAGGGCAAATGGTGAGGGTTCAATCCCTAGTGAGGGAGCTCCAATCCCATGTGCCTTGTGGCCAAAAAACCAAAACAAAAAACAGAAGCAATATTGTAACAAATTCAATAAAGACTTTTAAAATGGTCCACATTAAAAAGTATATATATATATCTTTAGGCATGAACAGTTAGGAGTTAATCACCTCTGGAAGGTCTAGTAATAGCCCTTTCCAATAGTGAGATATCTCTGTAAACTAGCAGCTGTAATCGGGGAAGGCAATGGCACCCCACCCCAGTACTCTTGCCTGGAAAATCCAATGGACGGAGTAGCCTGGTGGGCTGCAGTCCATGGGGTCACTAACAGTCGGACAGACTGAGCGACTTCACTTTCACTTTTCTCTTTCATGCATTGGAGAAGGAAATGGCAACCCAATCCAGTATTCTTGCCTGGAGAATCCCAGGGACGGGGGAGCCTGGTGGGCTGCCGTCTATGGGGTCACACAGAGTCGGACACGACTGAAGTGACTTAGCAGCAGCAGCAGCAGCAGCTGTAATACCCAGTGTGATTCAAGAGGTTTGGTAACTAGAACTTGAAAGAGCACTTGTTCATAGACATGCCACATGAGACATGCCACATGGGACTTTTAACTGGTTGTTGTCATTCTGTCACTAAGTCGGGTTCGATTCTTTGCAACCCCGTGGACTGCAGCGCGCCAGGCTTCCCTGTCCTTCACTCTCCCGAATTCAGGTCCACTGAGTCAGTAGTGCCATCTAACCATCTCATCCTCTGCTGCCGTCTTCTCTTTTTGCCTTCAATCCCCCCCCAGCAGCGGGGTCTTTTCCAGTGAGTCAGCTCTTGCATCTGGTGGTTTAACTGGGGGCACATCTTGTTTTAATTATTTGTATTTGTTAGGCTGTGCTAGGTCTTAGTCGTGGCTCTAGGGGTCTGAAGTCTTCCTTGGAGTGTGCTGGATCTTTAGATGTGGCATGCAAACTCTCAGATGCAGAATGTGGGATCTACTTCCCTGGCTAAGGATTGAACCTGGCCCCTTGTGCTGGGAGCGTGGTGTCTTAGCCACTGGACCACCAGGCAAGTCCCAGGAGGCGCATATTTTAAAACACTGTCTTGTGTGCTGGAGCATTCACTCACCCATCTGCTTACTTGGAGGTGTCTTATTATCTGTGGCACGTCCAACCCAGTCACAGCCTCATGGGGTGTTTTTATTCCTAAGGGTCAATGTTCTGGGGAATGACTGTCCAAATCTGAAGTGTGGAGTGTTAGGCGCTCAGCTGTGTTTGACTCTTTGTGATCCCGTGGACTGTAGCCCGCCAGGCTCCTCTGTCCGTGGGATTCTCTAGGCAAGAATACTGGAGTGGGTTGCCATTCCCTTCTGCAGGGGATCTTCCCGACTCATGGACTGAACCCATGTCTCCTGAACTGAAGGCAGATTCTTTACCATCTGAGCTACCATGAGATGCCCCCAATGTGAAACTCATCTNCCCGTGGACTGTAGCCCGCCAGGCTCCTCTGTCCGTGGGATTCTCTAGGCAAGAATACTGGAGTGGGTTGCCATTCCCTTCTGCAGGGGATCTTCCCGACTCATGGACTGAACCCATGTCTCCTGAACTGAAGGCAGATTCTTTACCATCTGAGCTACCATGAGATGCCCCCAATGTGAAACTCATCTGCCTCAAAATCAGGAGTCTAGGTCATATCATCTCAAATGTGCACATCCATCTGACCATTTTCTCATAACACAGTAACCAACCCACAACCAGCAAAAAACCTCCTATGTCTATAGCTGAATCTGTTTCTCCCAATACTGTGATATTTACAGGGACTCATTTTTCCCATATCAGATAAATAATCATTTATAAGGATGTAAGGGAAATCTTTGCTGTTGGTTATAAAAGTCAAGATTTCAGAAAAAGGCTGACATTTTTTTCTCTACGTAAACAGAGGCAGGAGACTCATCTAACAGCTCAGGTAGGTCATGCCTTTTTTTTGATGGGACTTGAATATCAGCTCTTTATGATTTATTGCTGGGCTCAGTTCATTCTTTGTCTAAGCTGCTGCTATTTTCATGGCTTTAAGGTGCCATTTAAAAGTGTTATTTGGAATTACTCCTTTTGATATCATTGCAGGTGATGATGTCTCTGTGTGTGGGTTAGAGACACATACGTGCAGGCGTGAAATGCCACCTCAGGGTCTTTTTGCAAAAGCTTTCCCCTTACTCAAAGGCATTTCCCTGAGTCTGTCCTTGACTGGGTCCTTCTCAGTGTTTTAAGAGGAGCCTTGCAGCTACACCCCATCACTCTCTTGAGCATACCTTGGTCTTTCTTTTCACCACCTTGTACTGGTGTGAGAAAGCATTACACTTGTGTCTGTGTTTAACTAACAAATAGACTGCAGGCTTCCTGAGGGAGGAGACATACCTCTTTGATTTGCATCTGTATCATCAGAGCTTAACATGAAAGGCAGTCAGTATTACTTCGAATACAGTTGAAATGACATTACACTGACTGAAGGCCCCACAGTCTGCATGCAACTCAGACACACATGAGAGACAGGAGGGACAGGCCCCAGGGGTCAAGACAGGGCACGTCCCTGCACACCCGCATCGACTCGCTGGCCTCCGAGGCCTGGGGCCGGTGGGCCTCGGGGGTCTCCTGGGGACTCATAGGCCCCTCTGTCTGCAGGGGACTGGCCAGAGCTGCGGCTGATGGGCGGCTCAGGACGGTGCTCAGGACGCGTGGAGGTCCTGCACCGAGGGGCCTGGGGCACCGTGTGTGATGACCTGTGGGACCTGAACGAAGCCGAGGTCGTGTGCCGGCAGCTGGGGTGTGGTCGGGCTGTGTCCGCCCTTGGGAAGGCCTGCTTTGGCCCGGGCTCTGGAGACATCTTCCTGGACAACCTGCAGTGCGCCGGGGCGGAGCGCTACCTGGGCCAGTGTGCCCACTCGGGCTGGTCGGAGCACAACTGCGGCCACCACGAGGATGCTGGGGTCATCTGCTCAGGTAGCTTCTCCCCTCTCGGGCTATAATTTCAGATGTTATGGTTGAAGACATTGTGAAACTATGCATCCCAGGTGGAATTTTTCAACCACCCATCCAACCATCCATCTGCTCCTTCTATTGTCAGCCAATCCACGAGTCCCCACTGTGTGCCAGGCGCTGGGCTCAGGCACACGCCCTGCCCTGGGAAGCCCCCAGTTGCACAGGAGAGGCCTTGAATGTTAGTGTGAACTGGCACCCTACAGCCCCGCCTTGCTGAATCCTGGACCCCACCCCACCCCTAGAGATTGTGATCAACTAGGTTTGGGAAGGGATGCTGGAATCTGCATTTTAACAGATGATCTGGGTGATCCTGCATAAGAGGGGCCACGGGTAATCCAGCCCTGGTGACCAGGGAAGGGCAGAGTTGACCCAGATGCTCTGTCGAACCCTCCGAGGCCAAGGACCCTGCCGGAGGAAGATTGGAATGACCCAGGAGCAGTGCTCTAAGTCCTGGGCCCAAACAGACCAGGGTCCTCCCCACTTCATCCCCACCTGCCCCCTTGTTACCCTACCTCCTCCAAACTTTGGATTCACTAAAGAGAGTGAGCTGTTGTCTTTTTTTGTGCGTTCAGATTCAAAAGACCTGCCTCCTCCCACATCTCCAGGTATGTCCATATTTTTTTGTTGTTCAGGCAACTTCATAATAATAATAACATTGAATACTTATAAATGCTTTCAGGCACTGTTTTGGGGCCTTATGCCTATGTAACTTATTTAATCTGCGCAATAACCTCTTAAAGTAAGTTATTTGATTATTCCCATTTTCTAGATAGGTAAACTGAGATACAGAAAATTAGTAATGTACCAAGGTGTAGCCATTGGACTTGAACCACAGGTGTCAAGGCTCTTGACCACCAATCTAATATACCACATCCGTTCATTGGCCCTAACTACACAAAGACCAGGCAAAAACTAACACAAAAAATGGGAGACATTTAGCTCAGGCTACTACATTAATCTACAGGAAGTGAAACTGTTAATCTCTCAGTCATGTCTGACTCTTTGCAGCCCCATAGACTGCAGCCCACCAGGCTCCTCTGTCCATGGAATTCTCCAGGCAAGAATACTGGAATTGGTAGCCATTCCTTTCTGCAGAGGATCTTCCTGACCCAGGGACGGAACCCAATTCTCCTGTATTGCAGGCGGATTCTTAACCATCTGAGCCACCGGGGAAACCTGCAAAAAGGCATTTTAAATATTCTTCTACAGAAAGAGTAATTTGAGATGCAGAGAGGTTAAGTTACTTTCCTAGAATCACTCAACAAGTTAATGTGGGGACTAAGCTTTGATACTAATCGGTCTGACCCCAAAGTACATGTTGGGAATCTTTTAAAACAGTTTTTTAAGTTAATGATTGAATGATATTCTTCTATAATAAAAACTGAAGACTGGAAAAGTCAAACACCACATGATGTGATGATTCTGAAATGATGCTGAAGGTAGTGAAAAGGCATTTTGTTTCATTGCAACAGACATTCCTAAGCATCTACATAGCAGCAGGCCTGATGCTAGGGTTTCTGAATAAATTCATTTATTTAATCCCTACAATTGAGGATTGGGGAGATCAAGAAGCCTTCCCAGGATAACTCAGTTAGAAAGTAGTAAAACTGGAATTTTAAGCCCCACCTCTCACCCTTTGAATCCTGTCCACACACAGCCTCAGAAAACACCGCAGGGCACACGTCATTAGCAGGAGCATCTGACTGGGTCATCCGCCTGAAGAAGACCTGAATGTGTTCTGAGTATTCCTGGAGGGAGACCAGCTTTGTGTGTTGGGGTCGTGAGTGAGAGGAGAAAGGCCATCCAAAGTTAAAGGGCCAGCGCTGGGGTCAAAGGCAGTGGATATTCAAATTAAGCCTCATCTATAGTTTTCCCATTTATGTAATTCAGCTAAACTGAAAATTATATGGATGATGGTGAAATGGGGAAGACCATATTGCATGAATGATGGCTCAGCGGTAAAGAATCCACTTGCGATACAGGAGACTCAGGTTCGATCCCTAGGTTGGGAAGATCTCCTGGAGTAGGAAATGGCAACCCACTCCAGTGTTCTTGCCTGGAAAATCCCATGGATGAAGGAGCCTGGTGGGCTACAGTCCATGGGGTTGCAAGAGTCAGACACGACTTAGCGTCTAAACCGCTGCCACTGTATTGCATGAAAGGAGCCATCTGGCTGTCTCTTGCTGCCCTAAAATGTAGTGGTTTAAAGCAGCAACCACAGTTTTATAGGCCACAGTTTGGTGGGTCAGGAATTGGGGCAGGGCTTGGCTGGGAGAGCCTTCTGCTCCACGCAGTATAGAGCAGGTCCACTCAGTGGCTGGTCTGGAGAGTCCAGGACAGATGCACCCCCATGCCTGGGGTCCTGGTGGAGGCTCAGCCAAGGGCCTGCTTCCTCTCCAGGTAGTCTCAGGGCCTCTTTGCAGGGCCTCTCTAGCAGGGGAATCAGACTTCTTACAGAGTGGCTCAGGCTGGCTCAGGGTGCCATGAGCAAGCCCGTGTTCCTAGACAGGAAGTGCAAGCTGCCAGTCTCTTAAGGTGCAGCACAGCTTCTGCCATATTCTGCTGGCCAGAGCTTCCACAGAGACCACCCAGGCTCCAGGGAGGGGACCAGACCCCACCTCGTGACCAGAGACATGTTGGAGAACCTGCAGCCTTCTTTAGCCTGCCCCAGGACCATAGAGAACATTCAGTCACACCTTCACATTTTTCTCCATTTACCCTAAGTACCCTTTACATTTTGCTAACTTGTAGATGAGACTAATTCTCCTGATGTCAGCATAATCCTCCCTTTTTTTCCCTCTTCTAGGTCTTTCCACAGCGTCTCAGGATCACGTAACAGGTAGTCGCTTGTTTTAAACTGACATGGTAACTCCATTCCAAAAGAACCGCCAGAGGAAATGCTAGGTGGTGTGCCCTGGACAGGGGACAAAGGCTGGCTTAGTGTGGGTGAGGGGCTACACCAGCCACAGCCCCTCCCACAAGAAGGTGGGGCAGCCAGGACTCAGCCTGAGGATCCTCTCTGTTCTCACCTGCCCCGCCTCCACCTCGCTGAGGGGCGTGGCGTTAGTATGGCCAATGCCTGGAAATGCTGACTTTTTAACTAAAGCAGAAGCTGGGAAGGGCCGTGTGGATCTGCACAGATCAGAGTAGGCAGGAGGGGGACAAGGGACTCGAAGAAAACGTGGCTCAGTCCATCTGCCCATCTCAGCTCGACTCCTACGGGCACAGTCCTGTAATAGGCGCCCGCGATGGGTACCAGCCCATCACCACCCGCCACGTGCAGTTCAGTTCAGTTCAGTCGCTCAGTCGTGTCCAACTCTTTGCGACCCCATGGACTGCAGCACACCAAGCTTCCCTGTCCATCATCAACTCCCAGAGTTTACCCAAACTCATGTCCATTGAGTTGGTGATGCCATCCAGCCGTCTCATCCTCTGTCATCCCCTTCTCCTCCTGCCTTCAATCTTTCCCAATATTCAGGGTCTTTTCAAATGAGTCAGCTCTTCCCATCAGGTGGCCAAAGTATTGGAGTTTCAGCTTCAACATCAGTCCTTCCAATGAACACCCAGGACTGATCTCCCTTAGGATGGACTGGTTGGATCTCGTTGCAGTCCAAGGGACTCTCAAGAGTCTTCTCCAACACCACAGTTCAAAAGCATCAATTCTTCAGTGCTCAGCTTTCTTTGTATTCCAACTCTCACCTCCACACATGATCGCTGGAAAAACCATAGCCTTGACTAGATGGACCTTTGTTGGCAAAGTAATACGTAGAGGCTTCGGGAAACCTAGTCCCAGAGGGTTTCAGTGTCAGTCTGACATTTGTAACCTACAAACAGCTGTCCACACTAGCTCCCTGGGCTGCCTGTCCCTCACCACTTCCCACCCTCCATTGTGGGAAAGACCAGGAATCTGTGAGATTCCAGGAGGACTGCAAGGTGCTCAGGGGAGAAAGAAGAAAGCTCAGCATCTTCATAGTTTGGGTACAAGATTAATAAAATGTTATGCTTTCAAGTTTCCTCTAAAATAATTTGATGATTCTAAGCTTTCTACTTTTTTCATGTGGTGTGCTGTTTCAAATTTATATGTTTGTGTGTGTGCATATAAATTTATTATATTAAATAATATAGCTATATTAATATGACAACCAGAATGGAAGAGTTAGATTTCACTTGTTTAATTCTTAAAAGTCCAAAACCTATAAGCTCCAGTCTGAGTAGATACTGAGATGAAGGAAAGACAGCCTACCCAGAAAAACTGGTGAAAAAGTAGTTAAAGGGAGGTCTCAGTCACACCCAATGGCAGAAAGTGAGGAGGAGCTAAAAAGCCTCTTGATGAAAGTGAAAGAGGAGAGCGAAAAAGTTGGTTTAAAGCTCAACATTCAGAAAACGAAGATCATGGCATCCGGTCCCATCACTTCATGGGAAATAGAGGTCACAAAATCCATCATCATTTGTGCTCCAAAGTAGATTCATAATAAATAAAAATGAAACAGCTATAATTTGAGCTTCTTGTGTAAAAGCTGATATTATCAAATTAAGCAGATACTTGATTTCTGTTTTTCTGACACTTAATGTTACTTTGATAGGAAATATTATAATCACTATAATATTATAATCAAACATTCTAAGCCCACAATTTAGTTTGGAATTTAGTGGGTAACTTAATGTTTTCTACATGAACTGCCTTAGGTCAGAGAGCTAATGATTTCCTTAGCAGGCAGCCTGCTCACACTTGCATATCTGTATCTGTAGTAGGGAACCTTCCTAAAGGTCCATCTAATCAGTGTTCTCTCCCGTCTTCATAATTTTTCTGCCCCCTTCATTGAGGTTTGGCTGCCTCTGGCCAGTTTCAGTGGCGGCTTCAGTGCATCCTGCCTCATGTTCTGTGGTGGGCACTGCACACTGTGGCTCCTTCACTGTCTTCCCAAATGATAAACACAGACAACATCCCTTCTTTTTTGCTTTACTTGAAGTCCCTAGAGAATGTATAGTATATTTTTTAAACAGTCTCAGATTCCAAGGACCATGTTCATGATCATCTCAAGAACAGCTCTTCACCATTCCTTCAATATGTCTGGTACATCCCTTTCTTCCCCTTATGCAGATCCTGAAGTGACCTCTTGTCAACTCTCTTCAAAGCCCCACCTGCTCTAAGACTTGAGTTCTAGACTCTCCAATCTTTGAGACCTTAGCTCCACCGTTGGTTCTCAGAGGCCTCTGTTTCTGTGCTGTTTGTCATTGCTATTCCCACTGTGTACATTCCCATCTACCCTACCAGGTGGCAGTACCCTCCCCCGCCCCCAGAAAGGAAGCCTGTCCTGTGCCTCCCAGCATAGTGTATAGAGCCTAATAGCTTGCCCACCCAAAGAAAGCCTTCAGAGCCTTCAGTCAGTGTTTGTGAGGAGAACAGTGACAGTCATTAAGCTCTTACTGTCATCAAGAGGGGGTATTTACAAAGCCACTGTACTGCACCAGATTACCTGCAATAATCTTATTATTCCCATAGAGGCAAATCTGTTGAAAGCCAATTCTCTTCAGAGTTCCAGGAATCAATGTGAAGATTTGTAAACAGGTTAGATTGTAGCAAGTCAGTCAAGCAATAAAATGCTCTTGTAATATAGATATGGAGACAGTCTCGCTCGAGTTTAGGATGTCTGCTGAGAGAGCAAGTGTTAATTGAGAGGTCAAACATCTATAATTTTAAGTTCATGGAAAGTCACATGAACTGAAGTTTGATAATTCCCCAAGTGTTCAGGAACCCTAACAGATTCCTGCACATGCAATATTATTTTACTGAGTTCTAGAGATTTACCAAATCCAGTAGTATTAGTGTTAGGCATTTGGGGCCTCCACTGGCTAGTTTCTGTGCTCTTAAAAGGAAAAGTGATATATAGCCATTTGCAGCGTAGACAGGCCACATATCCCCAGGAATTCAGTGCTGAGTTTCATCTTTGGAGCAAAGGTGTTACATAAATCAAAAACATATAGATTATATTATCACCTTTAAAAGTTGAAATTTCTGAGGAGGCTCTTTTCTGGAAGTTTCAGCTGTTAGTGTGGTCTGGAAAGACAGTCCACTGGGATCAAGTCAGCTTCTGTAAGATTGCTAATCAAGGTCTAAATCTCTAAGTGCAGCTACAAACCACGGTAGTTTCTGACAGAACGTTTTATATTTGTGTGTCTGGAATTAACTTTGTAAAACATTGAAAACACTTCATATAAACTAATATGCACCTGATACAGTTTGGATAAGCTCTCATAAAGACAAAGGGAAGTTTTTCTCGTCACCAGATTGCTTCTTTATGATGAAAAGACTTTTCTAATATTAACCTACTGATAAACTCTTCTGTAGCAACCAGATATCTCACAAATAACAGGTTTTATGTTTTGTGCTTAAAAACTATACTTGGCTATGTTTGTTACTAAAATTTTTAGACATTGAGTAAAAAAAAAAAAAAAATAGGAAGCCCTATTTGGATTATTGGTTTATACAATAAGAATAAGCCAAATCTGCCTGCCAGTGCAGGGGACACAGGTTCGATCCCTGGTCTGGGAAGATCCCACATGCTGCAAAGCAAGTAAGCCACAACTACTGAGCCTGTTCCCTAGAGCTCGGGAGCCCCAATTATGGAAGAACATATGACCTAGAGCCTGTGCTCTGCAGCTAGAGAGTGGACCCCACTGGCCACAACTAGAGAAAAGTTCGTGTCGCAGCAAAGACCCAGAACAGCCAAAAATAAATAAATAAATAAAATTATTTTTTGAAAAGAATAGACCCAAGGAGATATTTGTATCTTTGTTTCACACTAGTAGAATTTCTATTAAATATTCTATCAAGTCTCTAGGAATCATTTTTCTAATATCCTCTAAAAGAATGATTTTACCTTTTAGAATATACATAAATATATATCCTCTTTCACCTTCTCCACATCTGTTAAATAAACTTGTCATTTTTAAAGCCAATTCAAGCGGAGAGCTCTTCACTCTTCTCCTTGGAGATCTAGATGTAACCTGTCCGGTCTCTGGGGTCAGCCCCATTTCCTCTGAAAGCCTTGGCTGCATGATTTGATAGCCACAGCTGTCATTATTATCCAGCTTGGCACATGCCTCTAGGGTATTGCCACTGAGCAAGGGCCTGAACTGTGCTGCCCATGCTGCCTCATACCAATTATAACTCCCATGCAGTTATCTAAAAGGGAGGAAAAAATGATCAACATCATTTCTAGCCTTAATGAGACAGCAGTTTTTCCTTATAACTGACTAAAGAAGTGCAGGCTGACCCGCAAGTCCCCTCCTCACCCTTCTTGTGTCCTTCTAGAAGTCGTGATAGAAACTCACTTTTCATTTGAGATTTCCTCAACTCCCTACTTGTTTCATTTATTTCTCTTAATCTCACACTTGTTTCATCTTTATCTTGACTGTGCTGAATGCCTTTCCTCTCTATGTCCCTATAACACTTCTCTTTGATGCATTCCTAATTAGAACCTAATTTTTCTGTCTTATTTCTATTTTCCTGCTGCTGGACTCCCTTCCCCCCAAATTTACTGCTTGGGCACCAGAGGAAGAGGATTCTTGAGCTACACAAGTGGTCCTGCATATTTCACTCTCCTTTCCTTTTCCTTTTGTAATGTCTAAGACCCTTGTGTATCTTATACATTTTTTTT